>MU551707.1:6832445-6839315 GCA_024362625.1 Silurus asotus
ATTATGACTGAAGGGTTTTGAGAATGCAGAGATGGTAAGCTGGTCTTGCTTTGTGCATTTATTCATCTGCTCAGTTCAATGCGAAGTGACAGTTATAAAAAGCAGTCATTAGAAGCAATAAAAAGAGAATAACATTTGGTTGAAAATTCTGTCAACTAATCATGCCAGGGAAATTACACACATACACACGTTTTATTCTTTCATAACACAATTTTGTAATAACAAGGTAGTTATGATGACTTATTGTCGTTTTTTCGGTGCATCAAAAGATCCAGCCACATGCATACCATTGAAAAAAATTCGACCTTGTATTCCTGTGACTGCTCCCAAAACTTGCCGATTTTCAAAAACGAACCATGAACAACAGAAAACCAATTATGTTGAAGTGGCCAAGTTTTTTTCTATCCAAATCCTGAAAAAAATGAGTTCACTTCTCAGCTGACTGAGTGGTGTTATTCTAATCTGTCGGAAAAATAGATGAGATTTCAAGCTTCATTATTCTAGTACACGCTTAGCCGAGGAGGTGATGTTTACGCTGAGCTGAACCGAGCCGAGCTGGAGAGCGACAGTGTGTTATTGCTGTAATTCAATATGCACGGCGAACAGCACGTAATGAAGTGCTGACGCAAAATCGCTAATCGATAACCACATCTCGATGAGCTGTCAGTAATATAAAATCCGTTTTAGGATTATTTTAAGGATTCGTTTTAGTTTCTTATCCATAAAGCCCAGATTGAACTATATGGCGAAATGTTTGAAGAGATCCAACTATCACAGCAATCAATCCCCATTGGCTGTTATGAAAACTTTCCACTGTTCTGGGAATGTGGAGTGTGTTTGAGAATGTTTTTGTGCTCATTTAGCCAAGTTTGGTGAAGTCAGGTACTGATATAGATGAGATGATAAGACCTGGGTTGCGCTCAGCGTTCAATAAATTCCAAACGTGTTCAATAGTAGAGTTGAGTTCAGAACGTATTGCAGGGGATCTTCCACTTCAACCCATGTAAACCACATTTGTTTTAGAGCTGGCTTTGTGCACAAATAAAGGGAAGATTTTATGCTAGCACCTTCAAGAAGATCCTATACAATTATGTTCCACCATTTTGCTAAGACTTTGGGGAAGAACCACATATAACTGGAATTCAGGTGTATAGTCAGTATAATACTATATATACTCAATAAGTCAGGAATTCATATGTGTCATAATCTGTGGACATGTCAATATAAAATATAATAAATAAATACAAGTAGTGGCAATTATGCATGTAGCCTGTTCAGTGCAGTTTGTACAGTTTCGTACAATGGTTTTTTTTGCAGTGTGGGTTAATGTAATGATATCAATAAACAATAGCCATGACCTCTTATTTACCTCTTATTTTTTCAGTGCAATACTGATCATGAGTGGTTGATTTACGTCATTGATCATCTTTGTTTATCAGTGTGCTACATTTATATCTATCTCACTGCCGACACGTAAGCTAGAAAGCACGGCAGCACATAAACATGTATTAAGGCTCTGTGACAGAAACTGCATGGCTAATCAATCACTGTTAGCATAATGACAGAGAGCTGGTGCTCATATTTCTTAAATCGAATAAACCGTGTTGATGCTCCTGAAAAGGAAACGCTACAAATTATTTTATTATTTAAGAATTAGACTAATAATAATATCTGATAATTACTAATATTTAATTTAGTTTATATATACTTTATATGTTTCTACCTAGAATATGTATACTATACATACAAAAGTATTGGAACACCTGACTTTTTCAGCTATATGTGATTCTTTCCCAAACTGTTCCGACAAAATTGGAAGCACACAATTGTACAGGATATTTGGATAGTCTTTGGATACAATGACAATGTGCACAAAGCCAGGTCCATGGGTTGGAGTGAAAGATCTTAAATGGTCTCCCAAAGAGTGCTGACCTCAAACCTACTGATCTCCTTTGGGATGAAGTTATTATAAGAACAAATGGGACTAAAAGTGGAATGAGATGTTAAAAAAGAACATAAAAGGCTTATATTCATTTGTCTACAAACATTTGTAGCCAATGGATCTAAATTGTAAAGATAAATTGTGTAAATACTTATTTTATTAACTGGTCTTTTGCATGTCCTACAGTTTTCTGGTTCTACCTTTTCTATGGTCTGGTATTGGACTGGTTTTATATTTTTGTCTAAAACAGTACGTACTGGAAATTTTTAAGGTGTAGCCTTAAGGACAGAGGTTTATTTGTTATACAGACCTGTCTATGATGGTACACATGTCCAAGCTGACATTTTCAAATGCTCCCAGCATGCCCCGCTCCACTGCCACCAGGTCAGCCAGCTGGTCGTCCACCTGGATGAGCTGCATGCAGCCCTGGAACGAGCGCTGGGACGGAGACACTTGGGTCTGCAGGAAGTAACCTGCACACAGCAAGATAGGTACGAGGAATCAGAAGTGTTTCAGTCTCATTGCATATTGTTTTCGGTCATTTAAAACTGATATTAATTTGATCAACTTGTCAGTCACCAGTTAGTTTTTTAACATAATTATAATAAAACAATTATATAATAGTTATTCATTATACAATATACAGAAAAAAGTGTTTTTTTTTTTAACATCCCCTTCCACATGTTGTCTCCATTTGCTGTAATAAGATCCACTATTCAGGTCTTCAGGGAAGTGTGGATTTTGGAGTGTGCTCATTCAGCCACAATAGTAAAATCAGGTACTGATGTCGGTGAGGTGAGGGGGCCTGGGGTGCAGCCAGGTTTCACATTCATACCAGTGGAGGTCAATAGGGTTAAGATCAGAGCTCTATAGCAGGCCACTCAAGATCTTCCACTTCAACCCATGTAAACCATAGCTACATGGAGCTGGATTGTGCACAGGGTCATTGTAAAGAGGGCATAGTTTGTGTCTCCCAGTTCAAGCAATGGGAAAATATTTAACTGGAAAATGACAGGACTTTAGTCCAGATAGTATAATATTTTTTATCGTTTATACTGTTTTGCATCGCATGAAAAAAATTTTTCTTCCTGGTTTTATCGATAATGCCTTCTGTGATATTGTAGGTGTAACTTAAAAATATAAAAACAATCCACATATTCCATTCATATATTGTAGGACATTATAAGGTTACAATGAATTTTCCATCAGTGGAATTTTAGGAGTGAATTTAGGATTAAATATGTCAATTTAATTAAATATAATATATAAACGAATTGGCATACATCGTCATAAAGCTTATCAGGCATCTGAAAATTAGCCTTTACTAAAAGTTTATATAGGGCATTTCCTTAAAGAAACAACAACCTCAACATGATGCCTGTTTTCCAGATCATAGCTTCAAGCTTTTGATTGTCAATCAACCCTTAATTCTTTAGACACCTGCGTCCATGTGGAAAATGTGAGGAATACCGATGAGAGTATGAGGAAGTGAAGCAGGACTGAACCTTTAAACTCAACAAGCTGCTCAAGCTTAAATAAGACATGAAAACAAATCTCCCACAAGCCTTCAGAGACTCTGAAAATTCTCCTGATATTAATATGCAAATGACCGTATCTGGAGAAAGTACCATTTGTTTTTTTGCCGATAGAAAATAACTAAGAAATAACAGTTGGTAGGAAAAGCACTGAGGTTTGGAAAGTTGTCTGGGCCATCTGTTGTCTGTCTCTAACACTGTTTTCTTTTTTATTTTGTGTCTGAGCAGGTGAAGAGACAGCATGGCAAGTGAACAAAGTTCCCAGTAGTGCTAGCTTGACAAGAAACAAAAGACAAAAGAAAGTGCACATCTGCTGAGGAACACAAGATTGAGAGTAGTAAAGCATCTGCCAGGATGTGTGTCAAAATTGAGAAAAGTGCTTGGAGAAATTCTGGAAATGAATAAAGGCAGGCCATACAGTATTTGGTTAATTGGTTTCAGTTCAGCTCAATCTAGGAATGTTAGAACATTAAGAAGTAGAACAAGGACCAATTTTTTATCTTTACTGCAGTAACAACCAAGTACGTGGCGATGTCAGTATTTTTGAGATCTATGGGTGTTTACAGGGATCACCAGACTAAAAGGGCTACAGTAATAAATACCTATGTATTCAATGTATTATTTATGACCTGTAGAATCTCAGAATATTGCTTTTTGGTCCCAGACAGGCTGGACTGAAAAAACTGTTGATCACCTAAGAAGTTCACACACAGCCATCTCATGGATCTCTTGAGTGAGTTCCGTAGGTGGAAACACCTTGTTGACATGAGAGGTCAGAAAATGCCCAGATTGGTTTAAGCTCCCAGCAAAGGTATAGTAACATAAAATGAGCATAAACACATTTTAGCAGGCCCAAATTTGTACTGAATGTAGAGCACCTGCAGAAGAACATGTTGGGTTACTGTTCCTGTCAATCAGGAACAGGAATCTGAGAATAACATGGGCATCAACTGATCTAAACTGGACAGTTAAAAAACTCACTTGTTTTCTTTTTCCAGTCAGTTTGAAGTAAATCAGTGCCCATGCTAGCCTTGGAATCATGTTCTGGGCTGACAAAAATAGAATGTAATTTGCTCTTATAGCTTATCCACCTGAAGGGTTGACATATTGTGTGTTTAAAGGTGCTTTTTTTCTCACCATGGTTGTAAAGCATAATTATATGACTTATATGCCTTTTTGTCAGCTGAATTTTCTCAAACACGTCAGTTGAATATTAATTAATATGAAGCTGTTCTTCTATACTGTTGTCTTCTTCTTCTTTTGGCTTTTCCCATTAGGGGTCACCACAGTTAATCATCCGTCTCCATACCCCCCCTGTCCTCTACATCTGCCTCTTTCACACCAACTACCTGCACGTCTTCCCTCACCACATCCATAAACCTCCTCCTTGGTCTTCCTCTTTTCCTCCTTCCTGGTGGCTCCATCCTCAGCATTCTCCTACCGATATACCCCATGTCCCCCCTCTGCACATGTCCCAACCATCTTAATTGTGCCTCCCTTACTTTGTCTCCAAAACATCCTACATGCATGGTCCCTCTAATAAACTAATTTCTAATCCTGTCCTTCGTTGTTACTCCCACTACAAATCTCAGTATCTTCAGCTCTGCTACCTCCAGCTCCACCTCCTGTCTCTAAATCCATACAAGATCGCAGGTCTCTCCACAGCCCTATAAACTTTCCCTTTCACTCTTGCAGATACCCTTCTATCACAAATCACTCCTATAACTCTTTTCCACCCACTTCACCCTGCCTGCACTCTTTTCTTTCCACACCACTCCACTGCCCTCCCTCTCATTCACACACACGTTCTCTGTCTTACCCATACTGTCTTTCATTCCCCTTCTCTCCAGTGCGTACCTCCACCTCTCCAGGCTCTTCTCAACCTGCTCCCTACTCTCACCACAAATCACAATATTATACGCAAACATCATAGTTTATGGTGACTCGTGTCTGACCTCGTCCTTCAACCTGTCCATCAGACCTGCAAACAGAAAAGGGCTTAGAGCCGATCCTATAGACTGTATGTATGTATGTATGTATGTATGTATGTATGTATGTATGTATGTATGTATGTATGTATGTATGTTTATTTAATTTGTTTTATTATATATATTTTTTGCACTGTGATGCAGGTAGAACATAGTCTTTCTATGTTTTTGATGATATGTACAAGTCATGTATTTGAATTTATGCTTCTTTCTGGTAAAAAATGGACACAGAAGACATCATAATTTTGAATAAATTCTCCACATCAGCAGCCTGAATGAAGAGTGTAGTTATGTGCAATTTTATTTAATTACCCAGTACAATAACTCAACTTACAACAGATATCTATTTAGCACTGCATGCACGGTATGCTTAAAAATAAGAGTTTATGTTTAATAAATGCATTCCGAATATAGTCTTTTTAGAGATTCAATCAAATAGCTTTTTTTATTTATTAGGGAAAAAGCAACCATACTACATTTGTCTATCATGTCTACTGTGACACAATTCTTTTTTTTTAACAAAATAAAACCAATTTCAGGGAAAAGATGGCTTGTAAACAAATTTGAGTCAGACATACTGGTCCTCAGGTGAAGTAAAAATGATGAACGGAGGAACCCTGATTGATAATTATGACTGGAATCTCCAGGCTGTTGTAAATATGTTGTGAGGACTGAGGGGCAGAGAGATTGTGGCTCTCATTTAGATTTTCTGAAAATGATTAAGGTTGATGAAGCTCAACTACTAAGGTATTTATCATTACATAAAAGTTCCAAATTGCAAAAGTTAGAAGATGGAGACTTTAAATCTGATTTCAAGCCAGGCATCTGTGCCAGAAGTCCATGTATGGCATAATTACCTCCCTTACAATCATAGTAACACAAGTTAATCCACGGCACCTTTGCCGATACTGAATACTGATGTGACATTTGATTACTAATTAATTGTAATTGAAATTTGGTTGATGATAAATCTCTTATTAAAAAGGAAGAAGGAAATAAAAGGACATTTTTTTGTTCACATATACCAGAAATGTTTGGAGCTAAAGTCAGAGAGTGCCCCGAGAGCACTGATGATTAAGGGCCTTGTTTATTCCAGGGCTTGAACCAGGGCATCGCAAAGTAGATTCCTTTTTCAAACGTTTACCAAGGCCCTTAAAGGGTCTCATTTTTGTTATAAAAAACTAAAATGGTTAACTGCCTATAAAACTCAAAACAAGAGGACAAGGTCCATATGAAAATGTTTTTGGGAGGCGGAGAAAGTCACACGCCAAACTAGACATGGATAATTGCCCTTCATTACAGTAAAAAAATATATGTAATCAACCACACTTTGCATTCTGCCATTTTTTTGCTAAATTCCCATAATCCCTGTTCAAAGGCATATATATATATATATATATATATA
>MU551707.1:6840763-6875636 GCA_024362625.1 Silurus asotus
CACACACACACACACACACACACTCTCGGCTGTATTTGGCACACTATTCAGTGCTGAATAATGTTGGCTATTAGTAGCGATATGCAAACTCCCTCTTTGCTGGAAGACATTTACACAAAATATATATATACATATATATATATCAATATATATACATATATATTGATATTAACTATTGATAAATCTTTTCATTAACTTTTTTATTTTGGTATACATTGTTTTATTTAAAGATATATTCACGAAAGACCATCAGTGAGGCGCAAAATACAAGATGGTCTTTAAATCTGGTTTATGACCGATTGAAGAGCCTGAAGAAGTTTTAATTGCCTATATAATCACTGACTTCATGGACCTAATCGATAAATCTCAAGTACTTGTTATTTAATTCTGAATGCAGTAAGGGGAACAGAAAAACAACCAGCATAGGACTAGATTGAGGGACTTTTTACTGTTAATCAAACAAATGATGAAAGAACATTTACGATTATTATCAATGACTTAGTTATTGCCTTTCTTCTTTTTCTCTCTCTTTCACTTCTCTCTCTCTCTTTGCACACTATTACAGTGCAGAATAGTGTTGGCTAGCAGTAGCGATATGCAGGATATATATATATATACGCACACTCTCTTTGTGTGTGTATCAAGTTGGAGGACTTTCACCCAGACACATTCAGCTGTCCGCACTCTCTTTCTCGGGTAAAGGACAGGTGAAATGAACTGACTGCCATCGAGAGTACATATTGCAAGCCACTACTGGGAGCCGATTCTACAGAAAATGAACTATAATGCACACTAGTATAGGGAACAGCATGAAGATTATGAGATCAGAATCTAATCTGGGGGTCACATTGAGGTTGCGGGCGAACGTACAACGGGTGAGCTTCAGCAGTCACGGACATCTATACGTGATATATAGAGTAATATTGCTTTACACATCATTACTGAGAGGATCATGGGAAGTGTAAAAGGGGAACTTTGAGTTTCTTTGGCTTTCTGTAGAGGATATGGATATGTGTAAACCTATTACAAGCATGCTATAATGCATTGAACAGGCAAAGATTTTGAACACAGGAACTCAGAGGTATCTTTATTACACATCATGAATTGAAGTGAAAACAGTTCTATTCATGCAAAAAAAAAGCAACATTCTATATCTTGCTCTTTAAGAAAACCTTTACGAAATATGAAAGAAGACAGCAACAACATTTTTATGTAAAAGCTGTTCCTTGAAGTTTTCAGACAGAAGTAAAGCCTTCAGGATTCTAGAGTTTGTGCTTTGAGGTTTTTCAAGCTGCATTTTTCTTTTATTGTTTCTTTTATTATTAGCTTCAAGAAATAAAGAGAAAAATGACTAATGCTGGTGAAGAGAAGTTGTTTACAGCTGTGGCTCAGCTATGACACCTTGTTTGGTGGATGGTCCTCAATATATAATGCAACTCTAAACGGATAAATGTAAGAGTTGTGTTTTTTAATTAATGAAGAATTGTAATTGTAGGCTAATTGCTGTGTCAAGTTCCTTTTTATTTATTTATTTATTTTTTACCTCAGAAATGTGTAATCATGTCCATAATAATTCAAATTCTATAATCATTGTTGTGAATTCACAGACAGATTTGATCATTGGGTTTTTGCATCTTAAAAAAAAAATCCAAAAATGTGACACAAGATCAGCGACAAAAACAGGCTAAGGTCTGTCTTCATCAATAGTGTGGTGCAAGGTCAGGTCATAAACATGAGCAATGTGTCAAATAAGGAAGACTTGGTTGAGTTTGTGAATGAGAGTTTCTTTTAATCTGTGTGAGAGGAAAAGTTTGCTCAGTGAGAGTCCAACATATTCGAAGGCCGAAGTGGCTGCTGGGAATTGGAGTCATGGTGAAGCAGAGATCCGACACACTGGTTGCCATTAGCCAACACTTTCATTCAAACCACAGAATCAATGTTCCATAGTGTAATGATTGCCCAATGTTTGCTTAGTCTACTGACTTTCTACTTTCTTCTCCAAAGGCATTTAAAAAAATCAATGGTTGAGAAAGAAATTCATTATACCAGCAATTGTATTTCACATAGAATACATTTCTCCATTACTGCTGGTGATATGTATGTGTAATATACATAATCCCCAATATATATAAAATCAACGGTTTCAAGTGTAATGCTTGACATGATAATCAAGGAGAGAATTCCACAAACAAGGCTAAAAAGAAACAAGCCTTAGCTCATCAGGTTTGCTGTTAATCTTTTCACAACTGTTCACAAATCCAGTTCAAAACATTTGTAATTACTGTTTTGTTCTTTAAAAAAATGTAAGAAAGAGAAAAGAAAAGGGAGTAAAAGCTTAGCTTTGATATCCCATTTATTCCATCTGGCTCATTATATCCCATCAGAGACTTTGTGATAAACTTTCCACTTCGCAGACTAATTAAGAAGAGGCGAACCATGTTAACGCAAAGTGGGCAACTTGAACTCTGACATATTAACCAGGGCTAATCTTTTATCCACCTGCTTAATGAGACTTTCTCCAGGATGACCTTTAACACTTCAGGTCCTATACAATACACGCAGGAAAAAAAGATTTAATGGACATATAAATTATATATTTTCCAGAATCCTCACAAGCGTTTGGAAATAAGCAATTAAAGTTCTAGAGGCAACTAGAGGATTCCTTGTTTTAGCAAAAAATATTTAGGTTTCAAATGCAGTTATTGAATTAAAAACAATAATTTTCCCTGCTTTCTTTGGAATCTGCAGACACCGAAATGTGATTAATGAGCATTATTTATAACTATTAAATGAGTCTAGTAGTCCAGCCAAAAATGATCTCTGTCTGTCTGTCTACGAGGTGATATCAAAAAGTGCTATTCTCACCATGTCCATTACTACGTCTGTGATTTCTTAATGGACAGCAATTAACAACAAAAATCAAATGTGGAATTCGGCCTAAAAATGGTCGAATCTGCCACAAAAACGTTTGAGGTGTTTTGAGTGGCAAGCGAGCTTCAAGAGCGAAAGAACCTCACTGGAAGACGACAAGAGATCAAAAAGACTTTCATCAAGCGCAACCACAGAAAATGTCGAAACCATTCATCAACTTGTGTATGATGATCATCAGAGAACAACCCACATGGACTCACTTCTGCACCCACCCTACTCACCAGGTTTGGCTCCTGCAGACTTTGCCATCTTCAAGAGAATAAAGATGGTTTCACACCATTGCGGAAATCCAGTGCAAATTGCAGTAGGTGCTTGACACGCTTTGAAAAGAAGACTTCCAGGACACATTCCAGTAGTGGCAGGAACACTAGGAGTGCTGTATTGCTGTGTGTTCAGCCAGAACACTGAAAATGTCGAAACCATTCATCAACTTGTGTATGATGATCATTAGAGAACAACCCACATGAACTCACTTCTGCACCCACCCTACTCACCAGGTTTGGCTCCTGCGGACTTTGCCCTCTTCAAGAGAATAAAGATGGTTTCACACCATTGCGGAAATCCAGTGCAAATTGCAGTAGGTGCTTGACACGCTTTGAAAAGAAGACTTCCAGGACACATTCCAGTAGTGGCAGGAACACTAGGAGTGCTGTATTGCTGTGTGTTCAGCCAGAACACTGAAGATGGGTCATGGATGGTATCATCCAGCATGACAATGACCCAGAACAGCTCTTTGGTGTTGCTCAATATGGTGGAAAGGTTTGAATGAAAGTAGCTGATTCTGTGATGGGTCTTTTGTACATATTTTGTACAAAGTTAAAATTATGAGCACTTTCTTAAAAAAGACAGGACTAATTTGGGTGTGTGGGAGTAAGAATTCTTGCTGTTTGGTAGTTTGGTACAAAATACAAATTAAACTATAACCTTAAATTTTTTTTATGGATTTTTATTTTTACATTTTGTCTCTTTGTTAAAATAAACCCTAGCATTTCTAGACTGTTCATTTAAGGGGTAATGGGTATTTGATCAGCAGGGAATTAAATAATTATTTTCCCCCACTGTAAATAGAATTCAGATATTCAATGATCCGTCAAAATCCTAATCGCAACCTGAACAGCCTCTTTTTTCCCTCTTGACCTTGTTCATTTTTTTTTGCTGAATCTGTACATTAAAGCCAAAACTGCAGGCTTCAGGAATGAAAGATTATGATGTTTATAAGCCATAGACAATGAATATATGGCAGAAAATAAAAGGATAATGCATGTGAAGATGCATTATAGGAATATAAGACAAAGCAAAAAAAAAAAAGGTTATTTATAATCATAGAAGACCAAGTTGGGGTGTTTTACTGCTGGCTGTTATAAAACTACTGGATTGGGGTCTGTTTTTAAGTGATTGTGGTGAAGTAGAATCAATAAAGTTTATATGTAAGTCTTCATTTATTAAGACTGCTAGAAAACATGATGATCATGAGAAATGGTCAGATTAAATGTAGTGACGTGTAAAAATGAGCAAATGCTAATCTAACCCTTTCTGCTCCAGTCACCTTCACAATTCAGCCTAACTTATAGCCAATGAATTATATCATAATAAAAAAAAAAATATTTGATCCCATGACTGTCGCATAATATCTGGTGGAGGGCAATGGCCAGACTGATTTAAGCTGACAAAAAAAAGCTATGGTAGCTACAAATCATTAAACAGTGATGTAAAGTATTTGAGCAAATGTACTTCATTACTGTACTTAAGTAACGTTTTTTTTTTCTCCTTTCTAGTTTTACTGAGTATTAATGATATAAGCAACTTTTATTCTCTATTCAACTACATTGATGCTTTAATATATGTTCTTTTTACTTTTTAACTGAGAATGAACATTACCAATTACGTTTTGCACCTTTGTTGAAGATGTCATTAAGACCTCGTGAGTATATCACTGCTGGCCTCCTTTTCTTTTGAAAAAGAGCTCCAATAAATTAAAAAAACTTTGAGAAGTTGAGCTTTTGTTGAAGTTTATTACAAATATTACCCCTTTCTGAGACTGAGAGTTGCAGCAAATCAGCTCTGAATATTTGTATTTACCTAAAATCATTTACTATAAATGTAAATTTCCATTAAATACTAATGATTTTGGCTTTTCACTAATGTGTCTTGGTGTTGAGGACTAGAGCATCTTTGATCCTGCGTTCAATATTAGTCAAATATTTAAGTACTGTTCAAATCAGACACTTTAAGACTCAAGCCATGATGACTTTTAACTTGCAATGAAGGATGTTTTGCAGTATGGTATCTATTTTTTTTCAGTATTATTTTCTGGTACTCTTTACACCTTTAAAGCAGCAAACAGCATTTTTGGGGGCCATGCACCTACAGTAGACTCTGTGTTTACCAAGTGGGTGTGACAGATGTGAAAAAAATGTTGCCTAATTAATCACAACAAAGCAAAGCCATAACTTGTTAAAAGTCATTGCATAGTCTGGGGTCTTGAAGATGCCTAACAAGTTTTGTGCTAGTGAACAAAAAAACGTTGCTAAAATACAGCCTTGTTCTTGTTCGGTGGCCACGCTGTCAGATTTGTCAGTCCATTATGTGAAAACTGTTCAAAAGCTGCAAGAGAGATAGTGAAATATATATCCTTGACAAAAGCCAAGCTGGTGGAAAATCTAATTAGGTGGAAATTGCCATTATAGGATATTGACACACAGTTCATAAGTTATGACCATAAATGAACTGCCTAATTAGGCCAAAACTTAAAAGGATGGGTTTTGCCAGAGTAAAGGCAAGACCTGGCTCAAAACTAGTAGGAATGTTTTTTATCAGTTTGCGAAATTTTAAAACTTTTTACCAGGCTCCTCTATGGCATAGACCGACTTGTTTGGAGAAAAAGAACAACAGAAGCACAGACCAAACCTAGAGAACCTAGAGACCAAAAATTGCATATGACCACATCAGGTTCCACTCCTGTCAGCCAAAAACATCTTTATTCGTGTATTTTTTCAGACATAGGCAATGAGATGGTATATAAACATACTCCATGTGTCACGCTGTTCCGTCCAGACGGTGTGTGTCATCTGCTTGCATCACTTTTTTTTCTCAGAGACTCTTTGTGCTCTTTGTCAGATTTACAGAGGAGAACAAATGCATCATGGTTGAGTTTCTGTTCGATGTGCTGAAGGTGACAATGTATTATTTGTTATACTCTCGAAGCTCTATCCCATGCTTTTTAGGGGGTTGCAGAAAACCAGAGAACCCAAAGGAAACTCAAACAGACACAGAAAAAAACATAAAAAACTTTCAACCCAACTACAGGATCAAACTAAGTTGCCTAAAACTGTAAAGTATAAAATCTACATACTCTAGTTGTCAATGTAAAGGAGTCTATTATAGAGTGAGAATATTAATATACTGTAATAATCATAATGTCCTGAAATTGTATTTAATCTGTCACTTCATGTGCTTGAGTTCGGTGTAATAAAGGCTTTTTGTTTGACCTTCTGCAGAAAACTGTATTTAAAAAAAAAACATTACAATAGAGGTTATGACTCGAGGCTAGACTTGACTAAACTCTGATTATGAAGCTGTACGCTTTCAGGAAATTGCCTGGAATATGAGGTCTCTCAGATCACATCAGGGAACCAAATATTTAACGCCAAAGTGCCAAGCTGAGTCAAAATTCATAAAAGCCTTAGGCGTTTATTTATTTCGAGAAGTTTTTGGAATAAGTGCTAGAGAAAAAAAAGACAAAAGCAATACGCACCTCTCATTTTTTTCCACACAAAACTTCACATGGCTTGAAGGCATCAGTCTCTGTCTGGCAACGGAAATCGCACTGCTGAGTGCATTTTATATCAAAGAATATAAAAGAAAAACACATTAAGCCTAACAAAACGGAGTTTTTTTCCCCTTTTTTCATGATTTTGCATTAACACAATGAAACAAAGCAATATGCGATCAGTAATTAGTCAACCTGTCACACTTCACTGTTATTGCTCTGCAGAAACAGGTTTCAGAGCAAAATGTCAGTCTCCCTGTCAGTTTTGTTTTGTAATTGAATAGCAAATAGAATATCTAAAAAGATAAAACATGCAAACATTTATTGTAACGCAAACACAACAAGTAAAACAGAAGATTAACGCAAAGGTATTATACTTTATAGAGAAGATTTGGAGACCTCTTCATCAACTGCATTATCGATACTTTTCAAGCAGAGACTTTTCTTCTGCACCTATTTGATTTAGCCATGTTCTGCAGTCAGTAGTCATTTCCAATATGGCTGCCTTCATGGACTGACTTGCTAGTTTTCTGAAGGGACATCTTTGCTGAACTTTATGAAGCAACCTTTTCTTCTTCTTCAAGTTAATGGTCGTCACAGCGGATCATCCATCTCCATACTACTCTGTCCTCTACATCTGCCTCTTTCAAACCAATTACCTGCATTTCTTCCCTCTCCACATCAATAAACCTCCTCCTTGGCCTTCCTCTTTTTTTCCTTTCAGGTGGTTCCATCCTCAGCATTCTCCTACAGATATACCCCATGTACCTCCTTTGCACTTGTCCAAAACATCAATCGTGCCTCCCTCACCTTGTCTCCAACATTGTCTTTCTCCACTCTTTCAAATCAGCTAACTCTCTCCCTTTCCCTGCTGTCTCTGTAGACGTCTTCCCCCTCTGCTCCTCCTCCTTCGCCCAACAGTAGCCCAATTTCCACCAGTACCCTGTTGGCTAATGATACCTGTGACGGTCGTTGGTAACCCGGGCCTGAACAGATCTGTTATGGAATTTAGGTTTGTGTTCCGCATATTTATTTGCCATGTTTTAGGCTGGATGCCCTTCCTAACGCAACCCTTCCAATTTATCCAGGCTTGGGACTGGCACTAAGAGTGCACAGGCTTGTGCAACCCTAATAGCTGGTTTTCCAAAGCAACTTGTAATTAATTGATAATTTTTAAAGAATGTTTCAGTAAAATCTTGTTGAAATATGTGTAGCAAATATAATACAGGAGGTGTAGAAGGTAATTTAGCTTAGTCATCACTGTATTGCATAAAATATTTATATAAAATAAAATGTTTATATTTATACTTAATAATTTATAGTTACATTTATACATTTTAATAAATATTTTATACAAATATTTTATAATGTTATTTTTGTACATTCAACCTAAAGTAGCTTGCCAATATTTGTCTTTTGTCATTATCAATTTTCGGAAAAACAATTAAATGATTATCATAAATTAAGAGAAGAAATTTAGAATACACAAACAATAGTTTTTTGTATGTATTTTCAGATGTAGAAGAAATAGTTTTGAAAATGTCATCAGCATGCATACAAATGGCAATTTAAATGATTTAGAGCAGTTAGGGGAAGATGAGGTTGAGGAGAAGGTGTGGACTTCAAACGCAATGCTTGCGGAAGAAACTCAGATAGTAGTGAGGCGGAGAACTTTCAAAATGAAAGTGTCAACCAGACCAGTGCAGACAAAAATGACCCATCACTCCCAGATAAAAGTGTAGATCAGATGAGCCCACACAGGATAACATAACAAATCAAACAGCAAGAGGCAAAAAGAATAGAAAAGAATATAGGTAGAAAATGGGTAATTTAAACCAGCTGTTGAATTCAATGTCTTGAGGAAGCATCAGAAAACACGTGTAACTGGACACCATACATGCCTTTTAAACCGTTTGTTACTGATAAAATGCTACAGGAAATTGCAGAACAGACCAATTTGTAAAGTGTACAGAAACAGGGAAAGGCAGTAAATACAACAGCAAAAGAAATTAAACAGGTTTTGGGTATTTACATGCACATGGGGTTAGTACAGATGTCCAGTGTACGGGCTTATTGGGAGATGGAGACAAATTACCCAGCGGATTGTGATTTGATGTCTCGTAATCGATTTCTGAAATTGCTGACAATAATTCACTTTCAGGACAACCTCAGAGTGTCTGAAGATGTGAAGAAAGCCAAAATTTGGAAACTTAGGCCGTGGTTACAAAAACTACAAGATCAGTTTCTTTCAAGTCAAGTCAAGTCAAGTCAAGTCAAGAAGCTTTTATTGTCATTTCTACTAAACACAGTGGTACACAGTAAAAACAAGACAACGTTCCTCCAGAACCCTGGTGCTACACTAAACAACAACATAAAGCTACAACACACAACCTAAAGCTACATAACATAAAGCTACACAAAGTGCAATAAAGCTACATAAAGTTCTTTGCATAATGAAATGATAATGAAATGAAATTATGGTACCATTCAAGGGAAAATTTCATAAACGTGTCTATATGCCAGCAAAACCTCACAAATGAGGGTTCAAGATGTGGGGTTGTGCTAGTCAAAGTGGCTTTCTTTATTATTTAGATATTTGTCAAGGGGCATAAAATCCAGACAGAGAGGAATCTGATGTTGGTGTGGCTGGAAATGTCCTGAAAATGACATAAACCCTTCCAGCAGAAAAAAAAATTTTTTTTGCAGACAACTATTTCATATCAGTTTCACAGGTCCACTACATTGGTACAGTCCCAACAAGATAAACGACTGCAACATGATGGATGAAAAGGAACTGAAGAAAAGAAGAAGAGGGTCAATGGATTTAAGTGTGAACCAGGACAACATCATTATTGTAAGATGACGACAAAGCTTTGAACCTACTGTCTTCTTTTGTTGGCATCGAACCAATGGGAAATGTAAAAAACTGGGATCGGGAAAAAAAATTCACATAATGGTTCCCAGAACAGCCTTTGTTGAAACAAGTCGATGAGTAGTTTAGGTCTCCCTGTCATGCTGTCTGCACTTTACAAGTTCATATCTTGAAGATAATATATGTACATTTGGTGGCATATTGTCAAAGTGCATGTATGGAACTTATACAGAGGAGACCAGATAAAACTGGAGCCTCAGATGAAACCAGAGTGCAGAAAAGCGTGGCAGACTATTGTCCTCTCCAGAGCCAGATACAACACCTCCACATAAAACACCAAACTTCAATGTGCCTTCTGATGTGAGGAAAGGATGCTATTGATCATTTCCCAACATAGAAAAACCAACAGAGATCCAAACACTGCACAGGCAATCACTTCTCATACTGTATGTTTACTGTGGGAAATATTAAGTCCAATTTTTGTTTGAACAAATACAGAAACAGTTTTTTTGGCCTTTTATAAGGTGAAATGAAAAATTCATAGAAATAAAAGAATGTTTGAAACATTCTAAATACAAAAATATCTTAGATTTTTGTTAAAGTGTAAAACATCGGTGTGGTCAGTAAATTGCCATGAATACCCAATGTATCAAATATGATACAAAAAATAGCACATTTGTAAATGGTAATACTGTTTAAATAATGTTTAAAGACCCAGACTAAAGACTTCAATTTCCACTTCCAATAAAAAAATATAGAATTTTCTGTCAGTTATTTAATTTGTCAGGCTTTACAGGGTTAAAATATTAATGGAACATATATATATATATANNTATATATATATATATATAATGGAACATTCTATTCACCTTTAGACTGAACAAATGGTATGGACTAAAATGAAGTGTATAAGATGGTCCAGTCTTAGTGTGAGCTGTGGGTGCAGCGTGGAGTTTATTCTGTGCGAATTGAGCAATATTCCAACATATGGCATATTATTTTGGAAACATTACTTAACAATTTCATGTCTGAAAATAAGATTCTGTCTGAAAATTGCTTTAGAAGTGACAAACAAATCCATACACTGCATTTAGCCTTGGGCCTAACAAGGTTAGCTTTGGGCAGCTAATATAACAAGCCACATTGTTCCATACTAAAGCACAATAATGCAGGTCAAAGATCTGTACCTGACATCATGTCCACACCCGCGTTCTTCTGCTGTGTGACGCTGAGATGCGTTGTGACTTTGCCATCTTTTAGCGTGAGCTCCAGCATGCCGTCAGCCAGTGCACTGAACACGAGCAGGCCGTTAGAGTTCCAAGTACGAAACTGAAAGCTCAAAGACACCATGTTGTTCTCCCTTCTACCTGGCAGCTGCAGGAAACTTGTGGCGTTGAAGGAAACAGGAAAGGTGTGAGATTCCAGGCAGGAGAATGTTAAGTTGCGCTGTGGAGCAGAAAATTAAAAATGCATTATTATAACGGAAGGTACGATACCAAATACTTGCGATGGGGTCTATTGATATGAATGGAGAAAACCTCATCCCCTTAGTATTTCCTTTCAAAAAAAGAAAAAACGATACGCATCAAAATCTAATCAGGCTTTACGGCGTCATTCCCAAAGGTAGTGTTCGCAATGCATATTTGAATTTACACCAGCGCCTTTGGATCATTCCCGAGGACTAAACGTTTAGAATGACTAGTGAGCAAATCAATGAAACGAAATGGCTCTATTATAGGAGTTCACTGTACTGTGGGAGCTCTCGTGCGGAACGGGGGTTTACAGATCGCCCTCTGGATTCGCAGCTACAGCATGTTTTAGGATGTGGTGTGAATTTCTAAATCTCAGTACAGAAGAAGGAAAAAAAAAACAATAGAGCGAGGCAAAAAGTCAAGTGCTTTCAGTCATACCAGCTCTGCGATTTTCTAAATGGCCATTTCGGGACCTTAAACGCACTTCAGCTCTGTTTTTCGATGGAGCTTAATCAATCTCATCACAACAAATTAGAAAAATGCACTCAGCTGTTGGGAGCACTTCATAAACCATGTTGGCACCGTTAATGACTACGTTCAACACCTTGTGTTTTCATGAATTTTAATGCAATGTGCCGAACATGAATAATTAGTCCAAGCGATTTGGAAAGCAACTTGTCAAAATGCCAGCAGAAAAAAAAAATAAATAAACCCCACATCCCCACCCCATATTATACAGACCTTGTTTTTGTTCATTAAAAAGTTGTGATGTGTGTTTTTTTAGCAACATTTCAGGCATTTCTAATTGATCTTTCGCAATCTATAGCCTAAAGCTATTCAAGGACAGTTAAATTCAAAACCAAGCTTTTAAATCTCACATTTCAAATCACAGCGACTACAGTGAAGACAAAACTCAATATTTTTTCCTGCAAATGGGCCAAAACAGTTTCAAAAGTAGGAACGACTACTGCATTTATCTAATCAGCCAATTAGTATTGCAGTATTACATGCATAAAACCGTGCAGATGCTTGTTGAGAGATAAATGTTTATATTAAACATCAAAATCCAGTAAGGAAGTGGTGACTTTTTCTAACCTTGATATAATAAGAGTGATTCAAACAGCATCTCTTTACAACCTTGATACAATCTGATGCACTGCACCATTACTGGTTATTTGCATAATTGCATTGTAGAGGTATACAGCATAGCCGCACTGCCCCATGCTCCCTACTAGCATTGCTCGACTGGTCCCACCTTCTCTCAAGGATATAGCAAAGTATACAAAGAGACATGTTTCTGTTCTGGCACCGAGGTGGAGGAATGAACTTTCTCCAGATGTCTAAACAGCCGAGTCACTGCATCATCTTCAAAAGACGGATGAAGACCTAGCGATTCCTGAAACACTTGAATTAGCATTTCTTTTCCCTGTTTGTCTTCATTAATATAAATTGCTATAATATAAAATAATTTTGTACATTACTCAGTATTAGGGCATCTGAGAAATGTTGTAAATGTAAATTTTAATGTAAATGAGTCACCTGTTATATTCCAATAGAAAAATCAGTGTAACTAAAGGTGAAATTATAATTGGGTTAAACAAAGCTTTTTCGTTTTGATCTGTGTAATAAATGGCATTTATCTATGATTCTGGTCATCGTTTTTTCTTTGTTTTTTGTTTTGTCAAAATTGCAAACTTGAGTTTGAAAAAAAAAAGAAATTGCCTGTAATTTCTGTAATTTAGAAGCCGAAAGCTCTGTCTCACCCCGGATTGGGCAAACCCATTAAAACAGGACTGAGCACAGAGAATAAGTGAGTTCCTTTGTCTTTTTCTGTGAATATCACCAATATACTGTTTGGAAACCTTGTATTTGCTTGTCATCACTTTCCATAGTCTAGGTAAATTATTTCGCATATCTGTGTAAAAGACATTTAGGCTTGTTACTATCGATAAAACCATTTTTTAGTACAATGAGAGCTGAAATGATGAGATGTGCAAGGGCCCAAGTACTAATAGTATAACATTAAATAACATTGCCTAATCAAATTAAGTTTTTAAGAATGTATACAGCTTAACTCTTTAGAATTCATATATGTAAAAAAGAAAAAATTGTCTTTAACTTACAAAGCTGGATGTGTCCACTTTCTTTCTTCTAGCCAAGTCTGTGATGTTTTCACCATTATAAATGATGCTCTCCATGCAGCCTTTGAAATTTCTCCGGCCTCCAGAGACAGGTTTACCCGAGTATGGCATCCCTCCAAAACTTATCTGCAAAGTGGTAATAAAAGCTGTCAGAAACATTTTTTTACCACATGAATGTCTGAGCTTAAACACCTGAATCCTAACTACTGTGTGTTGTTCAAACATTGCCATTCGTTTCTTTTTTGACTACAACTCTACAGCAAAACGTTAAAATCAGCCTAAACAAACACAACAAAGCCTAACAAATGTAAGACAAAGAGTACCACACACGACAAACTATATTGACATGAGTTTGTGGACACCTGACCATAATTCCTATGGCCTTTTGAAACATCCCATTTCAATTTGCTGTTATAATATCCTCCTAGATCCTGCTAGATAACAATGGTGCTCATCAAAAAAGCCACCAGTTAAACTAAATGAAAATTCTGCCTTTAATTAAATTGACAGGATTCACCAAAACCATTCCAATTGTACCTACCATCGACGTGCTAGAATCTTCTTTGTTTAGTAAACCATTGCTTGCGTATTTCTTTGCTGGAAATCAATTTTCAATACACTAGTAAGGACATTAATATGCATTAATGCTGTGTGACACGTTAATCTTGTCACACGTCCTTAACGTGGATTATCACAGTGCTAAGAAGGGAAATGCAATTTCTTGTCGCATCCCCTGAACAAAATCCCGTACGGATGATCCCGAAGATCTGAATGCATGCTGATTATGACACCATGGCCTCAAGTGACACTGTAGATTTTTTTTAACACATCTGATTCCCTGAGTGAGAAGTAAATTCTCAGTGAATTAAGATATAAATGCTTTGAAACACAAGTATTTACCTCACTTGACCTTTTTTCGATATTTCGTAGAGAACTTGAAACTAAAATGGATTTAATTGTGGTTATGAAATATTTGTCATGTTTTGGGAATATACTTCTGGGAAACTTTACATCAACAAAAAACTAGAAGAACAACTGTTCTTACTGGGAAACAGTGAAACTGGGGTAGAGGGTCAGCTTTTAACAACCCCATCAAAAGCTACAGTACGGTGGTTCAAAATGATACAGCATGAATGTGTTAGAATGCTACAGCAAACCCACAGACTTTAATCCTATCAAGAATCTTTGGTATGAATTAAAAAAATTGTGATTTGCCAAAAGGTCTTCATCCAGTCTGACAAAGCTGGAGCAATGCTGCCAAGAAAATTACATAATTTAGATGTGTGAAGCTGAAAGAGACATTTTCTTGAAGACTTGCAGCTCTAAACTTAGCTTAAGGCATTTAAAAAAAAAACTATACCATATTGTATGCAGTAAGAAATTCAAAACCATCTAACTAAAGGTTATATACAAATAGGTAGTAATAAGAGGTTAGGCAGCTACCTTTTGTTTTTATAATTGCAAATTTGAAATTAAAGACGTATTTTGTTTGAATAAAAAACTTTCTTTCGGCTTCTCCCATTAGGGGGCGCCACAGCGGATTTTCCGCATGTTTGATTTGCCACGTTTTTTAAGCTGTATGCCCTTCTCAACGCAACCCTCCCCAATTTATCCGGGCTTGTGCAACCCTAATGGCTGGGGTTGGTTCCTGACGTATTTTGTATGAATAATGTGTAAAATTGCACATCAAGTCCATTTCAATGTCAAATTGCAATAACACAAAAGTTATAAAAGAGGGTGGGGGTAAATAATTATGCAAAGAACTGTATTTAGAGAAAGTGTAATTAGCATAAAAAAAAAACCAAATGCAATATTTTATACATATATTATATTAAGAAAATTCTAGTTAAAGTAGATTTTTTAAATGTCCACAATAAAATGTGAATATATACACAGCAATTACAGCAAATGCTTCCTTAATGCATCAATGATCACAATACTATATAAATTGCAAGCAATTAATTCTTGCCTCGTAGTCGAGGTCGAGGTGGTCAAACTCTCCGTTGGTACGAAAATGCTGCGTGTGCTGGTCCAGGGTGAAGTTGACGTTTCTCTTGTAACGCTCGATCACCAACGAGTGCCAGTGATGATCATCCAGCAGGCTGCCGCTGCTCACCGACGTGTGACCCAGGATGGAGCCGTACTGGTTGCTGCCTGCATTTCAAAATAATACAGATGCAGAAGTGTGTCCTAAAACCAATTCTGGATTAAAAAAACCTGGTGTGTATGAAATGAATTTGTTAGCATTATTAACAGTAATAATAAATCGAATAAATCATACCCAGGTTTATCTGGAGCAGCAGTCTTCCTCTCTTCAATTCGAGTGTGATGTAATCACCCTGCTGACCCTCGCCATGCAGGATCACCCCATCGCTCTCAGCCGTCTTAAACTTCAACGATATCACGTCCTTCAGAATCTTCATCTTCTTCATCTTGAAACGGTAAGAGATCACGCCCTGGCCGTCAAAGTTAATCACGTCGGCCCCTGAGGAAGCAGAAGGGGAGAGATCATTAAGGGGAAGGCATGAGAAAGGGGGGAGGATAAAGTATTTTATATAAGTTCTTATTATAAGATAAATATAGTCATTTTTAAACCCTGTGTACTCATTTCAAGCTTGAAATCATCTTGCACTACTGGCAGATTATTTATGTAATTTAAAACTTTTTCTAGTAAAATGCAAAATGATCTGGCAATAGAAATAGAAAGCTACAAGGTAAAAATGCATAATAAAATAGGATTTGTGATTTTACATTCGATTTATTGTGTATTTATGATAACATATTTCCATATATTGATTGCCAAGAAACTGAATCTGGAGAAGACATGGATCTGAATTTGTCGTATAATGAATGTTCAAGCAGATGAAACTGCAGTTCAGGCAGATTTTTTACCTAAAAGTTTGCAAACAAACAAATCCAAAACTTTATCCAAATTTGAAAGTCCAAGCCAAGCAAAAGAGTCAGGCTTTCAGCAAACAATATATACAGGGTAATCCAGAGGTGAGAAACCATAAACAGGACAAAAGATTAAAATCGGAAAAGCGATAACAAGTCTTGGTATAAACTGAGGGTGAAACAAACAGCGCTGATACTTTGCAATGCTTCTATCAATTAATGTCCTTTAAATAGTCAGTAAGAAGTGTGTTTGTGTGTGTGTAAGAGCGAAAAAGTGTGTTTGGAGTTGTTCTATGAGGCAGCCTTGTCTGTAGGCTACAGTATATGGATTGCTGAAAGTCAAAGTTCGCTGTAGACCTGACAAAAACACAGCTTAAATAACTCCAGTCTCGCTAAGCTCTTGACTTCTCAGATCCATTGAGAATCAATGGAGAATTCTGAATTTCAGACAGACCACCATAACCATGGGGAACTGACAATCTAAGTTTCCCACTGACTTGAACTACAATTGGCTTTGCAACCAAAAGCTAATGCTAGTCAATACTTTTTTCCCTCTCAAATCTCAAAACTCATATATCTGAATAGGATATATGCACAGGTGGTATAAAAATTGGATTTGACTTGCCAAAATTCAGTCAAAAACGTCCGTTAAATAAAAAAAGATTGCACATTTTTTTGTATTCGAATAGGATATTCAAAAGTCTCTATAAGAATTCAGAGGAAAGGCAGGGAATATAAATCAACTTACAGTATGAGCAGCCATAGATCTCTATCCTCAGGCCTATTCGACCTTCTTCACTCCAGTCCAGCGGAATAAAGTTTAGAAATCGGGCCACGATGGTGTGCTGAAGATTGTGTCGAACCACACTCTCTGTGTTCGAGTTTCCTGTGAATGTCTGCAGATAAAGACATGAAAACATCTGTTTTATTATTCTCATTTACATATTAATTGCTGGTAGTGTTTTTTTTTTTTTTCCAAAAGACAGACATGGTACTGGGTGGGGAAATGCTTTCTCATTTTCTTCAAAAGACAGTCAGGCATTATTGCTTTTATTAGTTATTACATGAGTTCTTCCCACACGCTGCCAGATATCAAGTCTCGAACTAGAGGATGATTTTCTTTTAAATTACATTTTTTTGCAGTTAATTGTAGCACAAACCTTGAGCCTTAGACCTTTTGTAAACCTGTAATTCGTTGGTCAGAAGTGAAGCCATGTTAGCTCTAGTGCTGTCTAGCATGTGAAGTAATCAAGCAACTTCACCTTCACTAAGTGGTTTAAAAAAGATTGAGACTTCTTAACAAGGACGGATTCCGACAGCAAGTCAGCTACTTCAAGTGCCACTGCCAACAGAAGTCTCTAGGGAAATGTGAATTAGTAGACGGCAAACAAAGCCCAGAGAGCTTTCAAAACACAGTCGTGTCCTTATTTCCAGTGCAAAATGTACAAAAAATATATACAAAACTCGGCTAAAGTTTCGCTATATTACACTATATAGACACTAAATTTGGGATTCGTCTCGATCCAAGGAATTCAAGGATACTCTGGATTAATATGTAGACATATGTTTTAATGATTAAGGCCAGAAGCATACTTTAAAATTAGGTCCAAATTTGCACTGATGGTCACATTAAAGCATTTCCAGCACTTGTTTATGAGGAATGTAGGAATGTTCATTAAACCCTTGCCAATCAGTGTGTCAATGTTCTACTAGTTGGTTCTTTGGGCTGCAATAGACAACTTACAAGATGAAGAAAAAACTGAAATGGTAGAATAACAACCTTCAGTGTTTGGGGTAGTGGTAGTTCAGTGCTGGACTTTGATTGGAAGGTTGTGAGTTCAAATCCCTGCACCAACAATCTGCCACTGATGGGCACTTGTGTAGACTCAACTGCTTTAGTTGTATGAATGAGATAATTATTTATCGCTGTAGATAATGCCATAAATGGAAATAGACACTTTTGAAGATGATATGGAATTATTCAAGACATTCTTCTTAAAATATTGATTGTTTACATCCATATGATAAAGTCTGGACAAACTAAAGGCCCTATTTAGGTACCTATCACACATACACATCTCTTTTAAAAGAATGATTAAAATCCCAACTCAGAAATCTCAATGTTTTTTAGACTTTTGCTTGTTTGCTTGTTCCTTTCTGCCAGTCAAGGTTATATTCTTGAGACTTTTCTGCTTGCATGAAATCAACACAAGGTAAATGAGGCATCATTCTGTCAGGAGAATGAAAATAAAATGTGATCCAGTATTTAAGACTCTGTTATGTTTAGATGGAGAGACTTTGGCACTCTCCCCCACCTGCCATTTACTCAGGGGGCTTTTTTTGTTCTGTTGAAGACAGGCATCTGTGTAAGACAGCAGTGGAGATGGAGAGATAATGAGAGAGGAGTTAGTGAGAGGGGGAGGGAATGAGAGAGAGCACCAAGTGTGAAGGCGAGTCAGTGGGTGTATTATAGATACACTGTGCTATATTGATGAAGAAAAGCATAACCACTCAACCAAAAAAAGAAAAAAGTTTGAGAGTGTAAAACAGTTCAAGTGCACGCTAGTGATTAGCAACTCTGCGCCTATAAAACTAAAGCATGTTAAAACTAAACAAACTGAAGAATCAGTTAAAAGTAAAAGTAAAAAAAGTTATTTATAAAAGATATTTTGTTTTCTTTTTTTGATCACGACTTCTTCTGATTTCTCATGACGTAATTATGAATGTTTCTAGTCAAGTTTATCTCTAGAGCGCTTTTCACAACAGACATTGTCTCAAAGCAGCAATACAGAATTTAAGAATTAAGGTGAATGGTGTGTATTTCTCCTGATGAGCAGCCATGGAGACTGTGGCAAGGAAAAACTCCCTTAGATGTTATGAGGAAGAACCTTGAGAGGAACCACACTCAAAATGGGAACCCATCCTCATTTGGGTGACATCAAGAGTGTGATCATATTCTTTAAACAATACAGAACACTGGAGAGTGAGAACTAACATGAGCACTGGAATGTAAGATTATGAGTAATGTTTTTTCTACAGTCTTTTACAGTCATTGTGGTTATAAAACTGGGAGCTACTAAGCAATTCATAGAATAGCTCAAAATCTGCGATCATAATAGATCCATCACCAGATTCTCCATGCCAGATCCAACTGGTACTGGTACATCTCTAGATGGTTCGGGATGTTTGCGAGTTCGGCATCTACTTCTATAAAGATCCACAATCTTCATAAGGTGGGACGTGACTGGGGCTGGAGCAACCTCAGGATGCCTCGGGATGTTTCTGGTGTATATCATGAAGAACATTTTACGTCTGGAATTTCTATCAAAGTTGCTAATTTCCTGCAGCAAATATGGACTGCATTGAGACAAGACTGACAAAAATGGAGGAAGATAAGGTAGGCCATTTGTTAAGATTCTGGATAAGCATGATCTTTGCTATTCCTGTTTTATGGTTATTGAAACAATACACCAATAATGGATGTTTCATAGTAACTGTTTTGAGAAGTAATAAGTCCTCACTAGACTTGTTGTGCTTACATGATTTCTCATTCAGAGAGCACAGAAGTGTTAAATCCTAATAGAGCAAGTGTGACAGAAACTGCAAAATGAGTCATTGTTAGCAGAAGACGAGCATTAATATTAGCATGAACAAAGTACAATAGTTGGGTTTTAAAATATGCAGGTATAAAATACTTTTTTGAATTTCATCTTTTAGTGGGATTGACTTTATTTTTGGGGGGTTATAGTGTCTAATTTTTGTAGTTATAAGTGAAAATGACAAGAATAATTCCAGCTAATTGACACTTTGTCTGTGATGATCTTGCTGATTATGAGGAGTGAAAATTGCTTCATTTTTGTCCACTAATTTATGCACTTAAAAAAAATTGAACAAAGTACAACGAGTTGTGTTTGCAGAGAGCCCTCCTTTCAATCTCACACAAATACCTTACAGCCTGGACATGAAGATAAAAGCGAAACGAGAGAAGGAGAAAAAAAATAGAGACTTTTTTTCATATAATTTTTATATCTTAAAAAAGTGAATATTCCCACATTGGACTGCAGAAGAGCAAAAGCTTGTGATATGTTGACCCAGAGTATAAAATGTCACATAAAACTTCAGTAACACAAAGCTAAATATACCATAAAACCTAGGGTTTGGGTAGGTATTTCATTTTGGATTCAGTTGTATTAAAGATATATAGCTATATTGTTAAATAAAATGAAATCACGATAGTAGTTAGTAAGATAAAGGGCCAGTGAATAAGCAATGGAAGAAGAAGGTCATAAATCCACTACATTGGCACCTGATGTCATATCCAAGCACAACTCAAAAACAAAAACATATCCAAACAGCACACCATTAATCATCCAGCGGAGCAGCCCTGCAGAATTACGGCAGGGGCCGACATGCATTGTGTCTGACGGTGTGTAATCCATAGGCTCTGTTCATCACAGCAGAAAAGCACAAAATAAAACTCAAAATGAATTATGACGCTTTGTCATGTTTTGTGATAAATGACAAAGTTGCAAGGTTGCACAAACATGCATCTTTTGAAGATCAGAAAAAACAGGAATCTTAATACGTGGAAATTGGACTAACCAAATTGTATTAAAATAAATAAAATTATGTATAACTAGATTAAATAGTGACAAATTATTCTTATTTCCTAATTATACAATTATTACATCAGATTAGATTTTCTTCCCAACCTCAAATCATGATTGCAACCTAATATGCTAAGTAGATAATCAAAGTAAATATTGTTGAACGTCACCATATGCGGTTCTTTCACAAACATTTACTGGAAAAAAGTTGGAATCAGACAATTGTATATGATGTCTTTGGATCCAATAGCATTTCATTTTCCATTAACCAGAACTAAAAGACCCAAACCAGTTCCAGCATGACAATTCCCCTGTGCACAAATCCAGCTCCATAAAGATATGCTTTACATAAGTTGAAGTTGAAGGTCTTAATTTGTCCGGTCTGTGGAGTTCTGACCTCAAATCTATTGAACACCTTTGAAATGAACTGGAACACTGACTGCACCCCAGGCCTCCTCACCTCACCTACATCAGTACCTGACTTTGACTGTGGACACATTTTCACAACCACATTCCAAATCTAGTGTGACTCTTCCCAAAAGAGTGGAGATTTATATAACAGCAAATGGGGACTAAATGAAAAAATTACATGTTTAAAAAACACATACGAATCTTATTGTCAGGTGACCACAGAGTAAAAACACTATAAATACACAGAGAACTGCATCCAGATTGCTCTCCAAACTTTTACCTTTAAAAAGTTTTTTACGTAAAAAAAAAAAAGGTTTTTACTTTCGGGCTCTGTCGATCCAAATCTCACTAGCCAATGAGAGTAAAGCGCTTTTAAGCCCTGCTTCCATTAATGTTTAATGCCAGAACTTGAGGCATATACGGTACAAACATTTTAAAAGTGTAAATAAAAACTTTAAAAAACTTTATGATTTGTTTATTTAGTTAGTTACAATCTATTTTTTTCAGACACAAAAGTAATTCCATATACAGTAGTATCTAAAGTAGTGGAGAATTTACCCAGATGTTTCCATCCTGATTGTAAGGTTTCCAGTTCCTTCCCGTGTCACTGTAGAGCAGCCGATAGCGTGTGGTCCAATCTGAGCTGCTGTATCGACCCTGAGTTGCAACAGCGGTCACCTGCTTCCTGTTGCCCAAGTCCACCTGCAGCCACGGGTAATGATCTGTGTCCAGAGGAGACCAGCCTCCAGCACCTACACCCCAGAAAACAGCAATCCATTCACATAGCAAACTCAGATAACATTAACTCCAACCATATTAGAATTAATAAAAGAGGATCAAGCTGAATGATGATCGATTTCGCATAGTTGTAGTGTATATTTGTATAGAATAATTAAATTCTTTTAAAAGTTGCATAGAAATTTTTATTTTGGTATATAGTAAAGTGTTTCCAATTTTGCAAAGCTTTCATAATTCTTCTGTGGATCACATGCTAAGGCAAATCTGATGGATTTTTCTCTATATGCCATTTTTCAACCAACAAAGAATTTCATTTCATTTCATGTACAAATCCAAACAATCTCTGTATTCTGGCCTCAATATCACGCTTATCTGTAATAAGTAATATATCAGTCAAGTCAATATTAAGTAGTGTAAAATACTCAGTACAAACCAGTGCAGATGATTTATGAGCTCAGCAAGTCATAACTGTAATATATTATATATATATATATATATATACACACACACATTTGGATATTGAGGAACATTCTGTTTTGCTCAGAAAGAGAACCCATGTTAAAACATCTGTTCACTGCCTCGAACATATATGACTCCATATCATATCATCTTCATCTCATTTCACTTGCAAAGCCCGCGAATTATTCTCTGTGCCTCACACATAAGGTGAAAGGAACAAGTCGGGATCTGAAGTGATGCTGGATGAGGAAGTAAGATATGAAGACAGTTTTTTTTTGTGCTTGCTAATGTGAGTAATATAAAGAAATTAACATGAGGGGTAAAAAATTGCTTTAATGTGATAAAGCCTAACAATAGTAAAGCAAATACACAGCATTTAGATATCTACAAAATTATTTCAAATATCAGACAAACTGAATCATTGACTATCAAAAGTAGCCCCTTCCTTCCTTTAGCAATCTAAATAAGGACTAGTATTTATTTTCTTTTTGAGAGAAATATGGTAATTAGTTTATGTGTATGACTGCACAATAAATCTCTCTGACTTTGAGAGGTCTTACAGGTGAAATGGCAAATCTGATCTCCTGCTGCCATTAAAGTGTATTAAAACATTGAAAACTGAAGCTTTGAACCTGCTTAGAATCATTGTGAAATCCATTATAAATAAGCTACACTACCAGAATAGGCCAAGCTCAGTGCTTGGGCAAGAAACTGAAGGGTTTTCACTAACTGAATCTGAAGAATCTGTTCAGACCTGAACATTATTATCAGCTCTTCACACATACAGCCTCTACGGGAGAGTGGCCAGAAGGAAGCTGAAAAAAAGGCCATGTCTAGAGAATCTGAGAGCTTTTGTAGTCTTGAAAGAATACAGCCACTTGGCCAAAGGCCAAAGCATAATGTTTGGCACAAACCAAATACAACCCAACATAGAGGTAGCACCATTCCAATGATGAATCATAATGTCTTTCCCCCAAGATAAACTAGAAAGCTTGTTGCCATCATAAACAACATGGATGGAGACAAATGCAAGCAAATCATCAGACATGCTGTATTGATTTAAGAAAAATATGCATTTTAAAAGGGAAAACAACATACAAGCAAATGCCTTGAAGTTTAGTGTCTTAGAATGGCCACGTCAAGCCCAGACCTTAATCCAAATATTTAACAGCTAATGTAACAAAATTGGAGAATATTTGAGTTGAGGAATAAAAAAAAATGGTAAAATGAAAAGGTGCAAAATTGTGCTCATTATTGCACAATCGAGACAACTCTAAACTGTAAGAAGAAGGTGAATACTTATCCGTTAAAGAATTTCCCCCAATGTATATGTGAATGCAATTAGGACTTTATCTTGACTCATCCATGCCCCAGTCATGCCAAAACAAACAAGAACAAAAATAAAACTGTGATATTACAGATACTAGAAGTCACTGAGTATTAAAATATTTACATAAAAGTACTGTTGACTGCTGAGGGCAGAAAGCTGTAGCTGGCACACAGACATCTGGATCCTTTCATTAGCCATGACGGTCTTTTACGCTTCTGCTTTCCTTATTGTCCCTTATTACTAATGGTGATGTCATCTGCTCTGGATCTGCCAAGGTGCCATTATAAATACCCAGAGCACAAATGATTATGTGAGACTGTGAGAAGGAAACAGCTGCTCGGAGGCTACCATCAAGACTATTTTCACCACTGTAATGAGAATCCAAAGTTGGATGTGACGGAGGGGAGAAAAAGTCTTTGGCACTATTACGAGTGCAGCAGGAATGAAATTGTCGCAGTGAGTAAAGGACTCATGACTTGGTACCAAATTTGGATCTTATGGAAGTGTGAAAGGCTGATGAAGATGCATTTGGTCTGGAAGTGTGTCTAGAGCAGTGTGTGAATGTGTGTTACTGAGATGCTGCTGATTGAAGCAGAACCTCAGTCCATGTTTCACTGATTATTCAGGCAAAAGTCTAATGAGACGCAGTGAAAAAAGGTTTAATATGAGAATGTGTTATACACACAATGTTTTTTTATTTAATTCGTTTTCAAAAATTAAATTAATTATTAATGTAAGTTCTATACTTACATTAATATTGGCTGTAGTTCAAAGTAAAACAATTCCTTATTCCTTATTCCTTATACTGTATAAACTACATGGCCATTCCATTTCGTCTCCTTTTTCTTGTATAATAACCTCCACACTTCTTGGAAGATGTTCCACTATATTTCGCAATGTTCTTGAGGAGATTTTTGCTCATTCAGCCACAAGGGCATTATTAAAGTGAGGTACTGATTTAGAAAAAAAGGAGGCCTGGGGTGCAGTTAGCATTCAAACTCAAACTAAAGGTGTTCGATAAGGTCAAGGTCAGAACTCTATTTAAGATCTTCTACTCCAACTCATGTAAACCATAACTTCATGGATAATTTTTATAATTTCATCTTATAGCATCCAAGATATCCTGTTTAATTGTGTTCCTCCAACTTCGGGGTAACAGTTTGGTAAAGAAACACGTATAGCTGGAAACGTCAGTACCAATAATTTTGTTATATTTATTTAATATCTATTACTGCATATTATAAGTCAGACAGATATTAAATAGTATATAACCACTAAAACCATGTTTAATCTGCCAATGTTTTTACAGACAAGGTTGGCATTTTATTCCGTTGAGACTGTTACTCTTTAAAGATGACACAGCAATCCTGTGATATGCATGTCTGAGTGACAGGATTGTGACATAAAAAACTGTAAGAGTAAGTTCCTCTTTTTGTCAAACAAATATTAAACTCACTTGTTAAAAAAAGACTGGCTTTTTGTCTTAGAGGAAAAAAAATTCTTAGAGGAACATTTTTCAGTTTTTATTTGATCAAGTATGTTTTAAGTGTATCGTTTTTTTAATATATATATTGTTTAACATGGCCCCTACCTGATTTGTATCTGAATGGAAAAGACTTTTTATGGTTGAACTCACAGATGTGAAGACTATTGCAGTCTTTTATTTTATTAGAATAAAAGGCAAGTCATCCCAAAAACAGAAGCTGAGAGCCTCAGTGATTTCACTAAATGAGAAACACAATGCAGAGACAAGACATATATATATATATATATATATATCACCATATATATGTAAGGTTATATAAGGTTCCTCACCTCCTCTCCTGTTCAATTTGGCGTATTCAGGAGCATAGCCGATGCTGAACACCGATGAGCTGCTGAAGGCACTATGGGAAAGAGATGTTGCCAGTGCATCATCACATTTCTCTAAAGCAAACACAAAAAAGTAAACAATTTCTTTAAAATCACATTTCAGAATCAATGCACTTTAAAACAGTAGAAACAGTTCTGCCCCTTGAGCTATGCAACAACATTCTTGTCACTAAATACTATAATGGAAATGTTCGCAGTCATTGCTAAGTCATTGCTAGTCAGCTTTGATTTTATGAGCTAGTCCCTTTTAAAAAAATAATATTCCCAAATGTAAACATTGGTCATTTCATTTCAGATTAGATAGGAAAACTAAACAGAATGTATATTGTGTTGTAACATGTCATTGTTAATGCTAGTCAGATATGCTAGCTCTGATTAACTACTCTGACTGGTTTTCTTTCATAAAGTCATAATTTTAGATGTTTAACTAATTATTTTGAACCAGGTACCTTAGATAAGGTGTTTCTTTAGAATATATAATTAAATGTATGATTGAAGCTAACTTGGCATTACACTGAGTGAAAAGAATCCTGACTATTCACTATTCTGTGGTGATAAAAAGCAGTGCAGGGAGTTGGCGTGTGTTAATGCATCTCTAAGCGCAGAGACAGCATGAAAACCTCGGGAGAAAATATATTCAGCGCCTTTAATGGGTTCATCATTAAAATGCCTCTGCATCTTCCATTACATCAGCTCGCTGGAGATGTAGAACATACTGTACTGTAAATTTCTTATCAGAGGGTGGTAGAGTGAGATGAGGAAGCAAATTGATGGAAATAGAGACGTCAAGAGATGTGTAGAGAGAGAGAAAGAGAGAGAGAGATGGAGTTGACTTGCCAAAGAAGATTACACTGGTTTCTAATCAGCATCTGTCATGTTCAAGTGTGATTACTTTGTATCAGTCCTAAGGCAAATCATTTTCATGGAATATCAGTTTGTGCTAGAGCTTATGCGGTGTTCATGTTTAAGTGAGAACTGGGAAATTTCCCACTTCCCAGTAGAATGTCTAGTTTTTACAAGAGTCTTGATTTATTTGCGGTATGATTTTATTCCAACGTGGCACCTCTCACTGCTAAAACTTAACAAGCATTTGATGTATGATACCTGTATATTCCAAATATATAAATATAAGTAACATATTTAAGGTCAAATAAGTATATATATATATATATACAAGTACACACACAGACATGAACAAAATTGTTGATAACCTTCCATTAATGAAAGAAAAATGGTCACTGAAATAACTTGAAACTAATAAAGTAATAATAATAAAAAAAAACAAAAAAAAACCTGAAAATGTATTAATGAAATCAAAAATCAGACCTTGCTTTAAAAAACTAATGAAACTGGCCTGGACAAAAATAATGGTACCCTTAACTTAATATATTGTTGCACATTCTTTTAAGGCATCACTGCAATCAAGTAATTTCCAAACAACAACTGGGTCAGAGCATCTCTAAAACTGCAGCTCTTGTAATGTGTTCCAAGGAAGAAACAAACTATTTATATATATATAGTTGCTAAAATGTAAGGGGTGTACTTATTTTTGTGAGATACATATATTATATATATTAGATTAGATTCAACTTTAGTCATTTACTCATTGTGCAAGGTACATGTACAGAGCCAATGAAATGCGGTTAGCATCTAAGCAGAAGTGTATAAGTGGCCTATTTACAATTAATAACAGTGAGATAAATAGGGTATGAGGTCCATATGTACAGGGGTGATGGAGATTAATGTACAGAAGGTGCAGTAGGCAATAATATATGGTATATATATAGCAGTATACAATATACAATATACTGTGCAATGATTATGCATAAATAGACATGTCAGAAGATAATATACTCACTGACATGATATAGTTATGTACAAGAATGAATGTATGTATGATACAGTATATACAGTATAAATATGGGTGGAATGTACAGTAGTGCAAATGTGAGCTACGGATGATGTGTGTGTGTGTGTGTGTGTATACATACATACAGAAACTGTATATACTGTTTAAATACTGTTATTTATACACTTTTATATGTTTATATACCCCTATGGTTTATGTCTGTTTGCCTATGTCTGTTCATATGTTACTCATTATTGTACTTGAGTCTGAGGGGTACAGCTGTGTTCCTGTAATGTGGAGTTTTTTATAATTTGAGCAAAATAAGTTAATTACATGTGGCACTTGTGGTACAAGGAGTTCTTACACTCCAGCTTTCCATATCTGTGTCTCTTTTTCTTCATCTTTCTCTCCTTATCACTTTCTCTTTCCATCTTGCTATGTTTTTTGTCTACTTGTCAAATTAACACGATTTTGTCCTTCACCTTGCTGGCGTGTTTATTCAATCCTCCTCTAATATCCACAGCCATTTCCCATTCTGCCAGCACCAACGCTTTGAAAAAATCCAATTACGCTCATTTTGTGCAAAAAATTCATTTTCCCTAATGCATTACAGCGCTAATTATGAAAGACGTTCATGCACATGGAACAAAGACTCTTACAACCTCAGTATACACAGTGTCAGGATAGAAACAGTAGACACTAATAGGCACTTAACAAAATATTCAGATTTTAAAACAGCACACTCCCATTTCCACTTTTCTCCACAAGAGAACATCAGAAGTGTGAAAAGTACTTTTGCAATCTAAAACTTACATGTTCCTAGTAGTGAGTGACAGACCTCCATTTAGGTTGCTGTAAGAACTGGGTGTTTTTACATTCCCTTATATCCACCTGTCTTTACTTGTCTTTTCTGACATCCCTCACAGCAGGATAGATGTATGATTTTACATCATAACGTGTTTTCCATTAGCTGCTCTGTCTTCTGTGTGTGTGTTTAGCTAGCATTACAGACGATTACAATTATGCCACCCTTTATTTTCACACATTTAACTAAACATTAATTCTGCATTCTGATTGGCTGGAAGGTATGCATTCAAACTGTTAAATGCCTTGCATATGGCTTTTATGTGGACACCTGACCATGAGATTCATATGGGCTTTTTGAGCATCCCATTCCACATTTAGTCCTCATTTGCTTTTATAATAATCTCTATAATCTTCTGGGAAGATGTACCACTCATGGGACTTGTGCTTATTCAGCAACAAGGGCGTAAGGTGTTAATAAAGGTGAGCTAAGGAGGCTGTCCTAATTCTTTTGTCCATAGGGTGTACCAAATTTACATTTTTTTTTAAATTACATGCAGTTTGAGATAATTGCATAATTAGGACTTTTGCTTATTAAAAGGCTGACAGTTGTCAGTTTGAAAAAAAAAAAAAGAAAGAAAGAAAGAAAAAACACAACACAACACAATGGCCATGGCTAATGCATCTCTTGTTAAAATAAAATAAAACAACGCTTGGTTTATTAGAAAGTTTATTTTATTTTTATGCTCATAGCTATAAATGTCATTGTAAACTCTTAGCTATAAATCTCCAGTCGATTGATCAAGTAAAAACTGCAGCAATGCATTTTTAGTATTTTTAGTATTGTTGATACTATACAGGCAACAGACTACTACCGGACCATGGATCATTTGGTACCAGTCTAAACAGAACGAATCATTTTTTTTTTTTTTTTTTTCCATTTTCTGTTTCTGCCAGTTCGATTTCCCCACATTTGTTTTTCTATGTATCAATAAATTAAACATGGTATTGTTAAAATAATAATTAAATAATAATTAGTCATATAGTAATTAAATCAAATAATATGTATAACAGTAATATTCCCACCATAAAAAAATAAATAAATAAATAAAAACATGTCCTGTATGAAACTGGTCTGTGGTACAAAAAAAAGAAAAAATGCAATGATTTATGAAACGTTTCGTATGAATAAGGTTAGAGAATGCAGTGGGATCAACCCTGGCAACACTTTAATTACAGCTTCATTCCTAGTAATTTACATGTCATGAATATTTAATGAACAAAGCTTTCATGGACAGTCTTCTAAATTTACAGAGGTTTGCATTAATGTTCACCTCTCTAGAACTTTTCTGCAGTGTTTTTTCTTCTAAAAACCAGCAACTAAAATATAATTGTTATTAGGGTGAGTCATTAATATGACCCACTGCATAACATGAGGACATCCACCAAAAGCCTAGGAAGAGATTGCATTAATTAGACGTGCAGAATGGAAATGCACGTAAGCAACCATTTTTTAGAATCTACAGCAAACAAATCCAAAACAAGTAGTGAAACTCTTGGAACAAAAACAGGTCAAGCGATCTTCAAACAGTGTAAACAGAGCCAGGAGAGAAACGTGAATGCAATGTAAAGCAAGTCAAATATCAAAAGGCAGTTAGAACAACAGGACACGAGTGACTGAGCAAAGAATTCACAGTGAGTGCATGAACCAGAGTCTTATTATATAGTGTGTGAGTGGATGTGAATAGGTGTGAACCTGGAAATGTGGTCTTTGGCAGCCATGTCACATGGTCACAATGTTTGCTGGGAAATAGAGTTAGTCTGAGTTGACCTGATACATTGAGACATTTCAGATGCTTGTCTATTGGTCATTTATTGGTCATCTTTTAGCAGAATCAAGAATGAAAAAAGACCATGCGGTGCTACGGATAACCATATATCAGGTGGTTGAAATGATGATTTGAAAGACCAAACCGCAGCCCATTGTGGAGATTAAACCCTAATGACTGCATTGACATTTACAGCTGCATAGTAAACAGGCAACTTTTAAAGCAACGTGTGACGAGGAGCCAAGCATACTTCAACTTTAACAGGAAACAGAAGTTAAATCGAAAAAAGAAATTATATTGAGATTGCAGTGAAAGATGTGTTGTGTTTAATTAGACAAAAAATGTCATCGAAAAAGAATGATTTTGCAAGCAGTTAAAAAAACTCTCTCAGACTCTCTACACGCAGTAAAGAAAATTGGATTTGTTGAGACGCTATTCTCACTTCACTCTCATCAGATTCACTACGCATATTGCAATAACACATTGACCTGCGGTATGTAGGATTACTTTAGTTCACTGAGCCTTCCTGACTGAATATCCACGTTAATGCTACATGATCCGATTACTCCTGATCAGGTGATGATTTCCTGACATCACATTTATTTCATTATCATTCACTTTATTGCACTGACAGACAATTGCAATGAAAAATTCTAATTACACTGTATGGACATAAGTAACAACCTGTTACACCTGACTTTTCCAGCCATATGTGGTTCTTCCCCTAAATGTTTCCACAAAGTTGGAGGCACACAGTTGTATAGGATGTCTTTGAACGCAGTATCATTACATTTAACCCCTCACTTGACCCTGTGTACAAAGCAAAGTTTGTTACTCTACTCAAGTAAATTTTTCAGTTTTTTACTCCATTATGAATTTTATGGACAACTTTTTACTTTCACAAATTTTTTACACAAATATCTGTGCCTTCTACATTTTCAAAACAGCCTTGTTACCTCAGTTTTGATCTATTTGGTAAAATTTCATTTTTTTCCTGTCATTGCGCATCTATAATTTCCTGGCTCTCACACACCACAGATGTAGACTAGTTTATGAAGCTAATAATGAGCAAAAGACAACAAGAAGTCTGAATGAGACAGAGGGAGTCAGTGATGTAAACATGACTGAGAACATCATATTTTCTCTGCTTGTGTTCTATATGGTGGATGTTCAGCCCGGATACATTCACTAGATAACCACATTTGAAATTCGTTTTGTATTAATATATTAATTTAGGCTGTCAAAATGCAAATAAAATGTTTTAAATCAAGATATATTAAATATATAAATAAACATCACCTCACCTCATCTCCTTATCTCACCTACATCAGTACCCAACTTTACTAACACCCTTGTAGCTGAATAGCACAAATCTCCACAAGCACACTGCAAAATTTAGTGGAACATCTTCCCAGAAGACTAGAGGTTATTATAACAGCAAATGGAGATAAAAGTGTTAATGGACGTTCAAAAGCACATAAAAAAGTTATGGTGCCTACAATCCTTTGTCTATATAGTGTACAATGCATGCAAGTGATGTATAAGATGCATATACAGTATATTCATTTCCATACTTCTAAACTTAACCTCAATACTTCTAAACTTAACCTCCATACTTCACTTAACCTCCATACTTTTTCACTTATCCTCAATGCTTCCAAACTTAATCTCCATACTTCTACACTTAACCTCCATACTTCTACACCTAACCTCCATAATTCTACTCTTAACTTCCATACTTCAACACCTAATCTACATACTTCTTCACCTAACCTCCATACTTCTACACTTAACCTCCATACTTCTACACCTAATCTCCATACTTCTACACCTAATCTCCATACTTCTACACCTAACCTCCATACTTCTACACTTAACCTCCATACTTCTACACCTAACCTCCATACTTCTACACCTAAACCCCATACTTCTACACCTAACCTCCATAATTCTACTCTTAACTTCCATACTTCTACACCTAACCTCCATACTTCTACACCTAACCTCCATACTTCTACACTTAACCTCCATACTTCTTCACCTAACCTCCATACTTCTACACTTAACCTCCATACTTCTACACCTAACCTCCATACTTCTACACCTAATCTCCATACTTCTACACCTAACCTCCATACTTCTACACTTAACCTCCATACTTCCATACTTCTACACCTAATCTCCATACTTCTACACCTAACCTCCATACTTCTACACTTAACCTCCATACTTCCATACTTCTACACCTAATCTCCATACTTCTACACCTAACCTCCATACTTCTACACTTAACCTCCATACTTCCATACTTCTACACCTAACCTCCATACTTCTACACTTAACCTCCATACTTCTACACCTAATCTCCATACTTCTACACCTAACCTCTGTACTTCTACACTTAACCTCCATACTTCTACACCTAACCTCTATACTTCTACACTTAACCTCCATACTTCCATACTTCTACACTTAACCTCCATACTTCTACACCTAACCTCCATACTTCTACAGTTAACCTTCATACTTCTACACCTAACCTCCATACTTCTACACTTAACCTCCATACTTCTTCTTTTCACCTCAATATTTTTACTTTTGACCTCCATATTTCTACACTTGTCCTCCAGACCTTTACATTTGACCATAAAGCATTCAGTCATGATGTGTCCCACTGAATCATAGTCGTGTCTATACAGCTACTGACTTCACTAAGATCTGTAAAGTAATTCCATAATTCATTACACACACACAAGTGCATTATAATCAGCTCACACAATTCAATGCATCATCCACAACCAGCACATCACTGCATTTAAACGATGCTTTTGCAGATCCATCTTCATTTCCACAACTGGATCTCCTGAACAGAAACATTAGATGATCAATTAGAGACTTTTCAGTTGGATGACTTAATTACTTCTTACGTTCCTCACCACCATCTGGTGGCTCTTTCAGCTCCTGCGCTTTCCAGACACGAACTGATTGATTGCCCTGCATGATGGAGATCCCCTGTCAATAGTGCTTTTCCACAAAGCACCACAACTTTGATCTGAGGATGTCAGCAGGCACGTTCAGCAGCCTGAAGTTTTCCCCGGTGTGTCTTTCTAATGACTGAATTTATATGTGCAGAATTTGACGTTGGAATTCAATCATGTGGGCTTTCAGCCGTATCATCAAACACATAGCAGCTGCTTTTTAGACATTATTGATGAAATAATATTTCTTAGATTGACTCAAATCGACTGAAAATGGCTGCAGGACCAAGCTTTCTCTTTGTGACGCCATGGCCGTGAGAGAAGTTACGTGTAGTACTTTATTATTTTTGATATTTACTTTGTCCTTTATGAATGTAACCTGGAAAAAAAAGCTTATTGTACAGAATCTATTTCATAAAATAATAATTGATTGCATTTTCATTAATTTACAGTTAATAACTGAACTGTTAAATTATTATTTTCTTTGAACATTCGAATTTGAAATATCGTTTTTTATGTTCTGATTAAAGCTCCATATTAGGGTAAAAGGTTCTATGTAGCTATTCATTAGACAAATTTAGGGTTTGCTTCCTGTAGGGCAGTGGTTCTTAACCTTGTTGGCGGTACTGACCCCCACCAGTTTCATATGCGCATCCACCGAACCCTTTTTAAGCGGGGCGTGTCATCACGGATCATATGAGTCGGGTGTGTGTCTTGACCTCCGCCGAATCCCTGAGACTGACTCACCGAACCCCTGGGGTTTAATCGAACCCAGGTTAAGGACCACTGCTGTAGGGTTTGCTTTCTGACAGAGCTATATTTTGAGTAGAAGCTTTTGGATAAGCAAAACCCTTACTTGAGTGTAATGCCATTTTGAGTGAAAGCTACTTGTTGGGCAAAGTCTTTTAAGTCGATTCAAGTCATTTCTACCATACAGTATATATCTGGTGCAGTACACAGTGAAATAAAGCACGCTTCTCCAGGACCGTAGTGCTACTGTACATAAAACAGGATACAGCTACAATCCAGAGTTAAGGACTAAAAGGACTAAAAGTAAGCTGTCCTAGGCAAGATGTGCTAGTGCATCATATGTAACCTGGTGCAAACAAAAAAAAATTTAGGGCAGATAAACAAAATACACAAAATAGCACTGACCAGTATACCTTCTGTATAATATGTTATACAGTACAATGTGCAAAAATAAGTGATAGCCAAAGTTGGACAAAAACCTACTGAATGGATAAAACCTCATTTTGGCCAAAAGCCTCTGTAGGAGAGAATCCACTAGTTAAGTAACAGTCTCATGATGGACAGGAATCACAAGTTGGGTCAGATGCCTTATCACAGATAAAGCCCTTGACCAGTGTGATTCAAAAGCACTCAAAGACAAAAGACCCAAGGGAAGCTTTGCAATTATCCTGTCCTTTACCACAATGTTAAGTAAACCCAAAAAGGTTTTAAACAAATCAACATCTTTCCTCACCAAGTACTTCTTATAGTCAGAATGAATGAGAGAGAGAGAGAGGGAAAGGCAGAATAAAACACACAAATGCTAATTTCTTGACCCTAGGATATGTCACAAGCAACTGTTATACATTCATAACAAGCGTTTTAGTCCACATCGACTGTGTTAGACAGGCAGGCGATATACACCCACGCTCTCTGCTGCATTTGCTTTAAACTTATATATTATATATTCTTTTCACTTGCACAAATAATTGCAGCATAAGCTTTATAGATATGGATTTAAATTATATACTTCTACTCGGTACATGTGAACTTTAAAACTGTAAACAATGATGAAAGTGCATCAATTGCATCTATATATATATATATATATATATATATATATGTGTGTGTGTGTGTGTGTGTGTGTGTGTGTGTGTGTGTGTGTGTGTATGTGTGTGTGTGTGTGT
>MU551707.1:6877091-6924837 GCA_024362625.1 Silurus asotus
TATATATATATATACATTGATGCATTTGATGCACTTTCATCATTGTTTTATATATATGTATATTACCAAACCTGTCAACAATGTTTCCACTCCATTTTTGGATTCCCCAAATTCCTCAAACAAGCATTTTATTACAGTAGTGCCTTGTTGGTATTTGTTCTACAAAATCACACTTCTAGTTCGTTATTTATTTTTTCACATCAAACATACAATCTGACATTTCAATAGATTAGTGTGCTTTCCACATTTAAACAGCTTACAAGTGAATGTAAAAGGTTACTGTGGCACGCTATATAAATGCCAATTTGAACGCTAAAGTAGATGATAATATTAATGACGAACATCATTTTGCAACTAGATCTCTATCTGAATAAATGACGGCACGGCAGCGTGAGACATCCTCAAAAAGAACTTTCATCTTAGTAGATGAAAGCCAGTGCTGATCCTCAGGAGAGATATGTTCCTAGTAGTATTGCTCTAGGATGTGTAATAGCAGGATTCTATCAAAGCACGGGTGTTTCCTAGCCGGAGACACAGGTCCAGATTCAACATCTGCTTGTGTTTTTATTTGTGGCTTCGCCGTATGCTAAAAGCAACGCATTTAAAAAAAGAGAAAAAAGGAAGAGACTATGATGGGTACATTTTGTTCGAAGAAAAAAGATAAAACTGGGTTCTTAATCTACACAAGTGCACAAGTGCAAGTGAGTGAGTGCTTTTAGGGAGTGTTCAAGTGTCTAGGTAATGGATAAATGATGGATAGTTGTTACTAGTACCCAAGTGAACACTCCCAGGTTCTATTAAACATCAGGGAAGTGGTCATGAGTCAGGAATCATGAATCAGGCAACACAAAGAGCTATTTACAAGTGTGAAGGAGAAGGAAGGAGAGCAAACTATTAGACAACTTCATATCTGCGAGCACTGAGCACTAAGCGCTATTGGCTCACGTGCCAGGTAAGTTAAACTAAACCAGCCATATACATAAAATATATATTAATAATATATATAGAAAAAATGCAAAACCTAAAGTAGTTTTTTCATTTTTTCTATTAACATAGTTTATTATCAATATTATTTGAACAATAAAAATTAAAAACATATTTAAATAAAATATCTGCTTGGTTCAATAGTATATAAAATAATGTTTTATAATATTTGATAAAAACAATTAAATAGAATAAATGTAAATAAAATTGCATTTAAAATATGCATAATAATAATAATACTACTAATATTATTATTATTAATAATATTATTGTTATGCGTTTTTTTTTATTAGCTAATATAAAATGATACATTACATGGAAGTCACACTGGTCCACACTATCAACCAACATGTTCCTCATTGAGTTTTCTGACTCGCTCTAATCTCAACCACATACAGTGCTATAATGCTCACAGTGTATTTAAATCACTGACTAATGGAAAAAATAACTACTTATCTCTTATCCCTGTTCTTAAGAGTTACTAATCAGACAGCAGTGGCACATTGAGTGTTTTCACCACATTTTAAGGCCAAGGCCTATTAAACCAAGCACTCAAGCAGAGGGTTCCTAGCAAATGGCATTTTCTCTCAGTAAACAGATAAAAACTGTTCTGGTGAATGCAGGGAAAGAGAGAGAAAGAAAGGGGGGGTGGGGGAGTAGCTGGGCTGAAATGATCGAAAGATGGAGAGGGTTGTTCAGGGTTGTCAGCTGACCTTAATCCAGATTTATTTCTCATACTATACCACTGATTTAATCATAATCACTAGCCTTTTCCTGAGTTTATGTGTATATATATCTGCCTTTTACATGACAAAAAATACACACACACACACACACACACACACACACACACACACACACACACACACACACACACACACACACACACAAAACGCATACTAATCATGGCTAATTTCTTCTTAAGTGTCAAAGTGCAAGCAAATCTCTGAGATTGACGTGTCTCAAAAGTACAGTAGGTCAAAATACAAATTCAGGACAAAATAAATAGAGGGCAGCTACAATGCAGGACAAGTTTGCATGGCCAGGGTCATGGCCGGGGTCCACTTCCTGCTAATGGAGAGGACGAGCGCACTTCCCAGCAAATAGCATTGTAATAAGGTGAAACAATGTGTTTTCAAGAAAGTGGACAATGCAAAGAAATCAGTCCTATAGGGTCATTCTTTATCTTCCTTAGCCAATGGGCATATCCTGTTTCATTGTGCAAGTGTTGTGCAACCTCTTTAAAGCGAAAATAATTTATTTAAAGTGAGAACAGAAAGTGAGAACTCATTTAGGTTTTTTTTAGTATATTGGTTTATAAATAAAGAAGTAAGCAGAGGTATATTTATATTAGATTTTCTCCTTTTTAGAGTTTACTTTACTTGCAGTTGAGAAAGCAAAAGAGAACATTTCAGTTCAGTAAAGCCTCCCCAATGCATACAGGAGAGAGATTGCTGTTTTTTGTCTGTAGTGGCTCAAAAGTATAGCTCTTGGTTATTAATAAGAAGGTCATTAGTTCAAGATACAGCACTGCCAAGCTGGCACGGTTGGGCCCTTGAACACGGCCCTGAACCCTTTTTGTTTTAAAGGTTGCTGTATCATGGCTGACCCTGAGCTCTGTCTCCAGGCTTTCTAACAAGCAGGGATTTGAAAAAATTTAAGAATTTCACTGAACATCAAAGTATATATGCAACAAATAAAAAGCTATTAACTGATCATAAATTCAATTAAATGTGACTGACTGGGAATATAACCAATATAATAAACCATCAAGTAAAATGTATTCATTGTAATTAATATGTGATGCATTTCTTGTTAGTAACAGCTGTCTGGATTTCTGAAGCTTCCCCTAAATCTCTCTCCAATTGGATATCATACTAAAATAATATTCAATATTGCACCATCAGTTCAAATGAGACTATAATAAGCCTCTGAGCAGAATTTCTCATCTACAATACTGTATTTGAAAAAGAAATAAACATAAATAATAGACTTCTTTGATGCATTTTCAAGTAGGACTCATCGCTTAGTGTTGAATCTGCAAGGACATTATGCTCTCACTTTTTATGAAAATGCATAAATACTGTACATGCAATTATCCAGTCAGAGCAATGCAACATAAAATCAATGTCAAAGAGAAAATAAATCTCAGTGTTGATCCCAGAAGAGCTGGTTTTATAATTTAAAATCGTTTCAACAGATGATCTGTGATTTTCACACACAACAGTTTCAGGTTTATTCCTAATAGTGTGAAAAACAAGAAAACATCTGGTGAGAAGAAGTCAAAGAGGAATGGGTAGGCTGAAGAAACTCGAAAGAACTCTTTACAACTGAGCAGAAAAGCATCTCAGAATGCACAATAGGGCAAGCCTTAGGAGAATGGGTTTCAACTGGAGATTACAATCCTGTAAGCCAAAAAATAAGAATCACAGGCTACAATGGGCAGAGACTCAACAAAAACAGAGGAAGAATGGAAACCAGACCAGGGGACAGTTTATATATATATATATATTAACTGAGAATTATCTAAACAGAATCATGCATCACATGTCTTGTATTATACCATGACATTTACCATCCACATCAGAATAACAGCCAAAGATAATAAAGTACAAGAATTACTGCCGACTTTGCTTAGAAACATTTCCAAAGCATCTGGTTGACACACGGTTTAAGGTGTGAGTCAGGAATGGGAAATTGTAAAACGCAACCATAAAAGTCATTTACAACAGCAATTCAAAAAAAGTCAGAACACTGTGTAAAATGTAAATAAAAACAGAATGCAATGATTTGGAAATCTCATAAACCCATTTTCAGACCATTGTCTCTGAGCACAGTTTGCCATGTGATCCACAAATGCACTTTAAATCTCTATCATACAAGGAAGGCGGCATGCGTGAACATGATCCAAAAAATCCGCCTACACTTTTTCACCTTTCCACTTTTTTATGTTTTCTTCTTTACCTCAGTACATTTTAAATGCGCTTCAGAGCCCCAGAGAGGATGTTGTCAACTCTGGATCATGTTCACGCATGCCTTCTTCTTTGTATAATTGAGATTTAACCTGCATTTGTAGATGACACGGTAAACTGTGTTCACAGACAATAATTTCTTGAGGCATTAATGAGCCCATGTAGTGATTTCCATGCTCTATGCCTTTCATATTATTATAAATGCAGCGCTGCCTGAGGTCCCAAAGATAACAGGCATCCAGTATTGATTTTTACCCTTGTTCCTTGTGCACACAGATTTCTCCAGATTCTTTGAAACTTTTGATGATATTATATACTCTAAATGATGTGATATGATATCAACTGTTTTGCAATGGTACGCAGAGGAACATTATTCTGAAATTGTTTCACAGATAGGTGAAGCTCTGCCCATCTTTTTCTTCTGAGAGACTCTGGCTTTATAAGGGACTACACTATGTATACCCAATCAACCTACTGACCTGTAGTCAATTAACATAACTTGCTAAATTGCTAAATTTCTCCAACTGTTTAATTTTAATAAACTTCCAGACACTTTCCAGACTTTTGTTGCCCCATCCCAACTTATTTGAGACATGTTGCACTCATTAAATTACAAATGAACTCAATTTTTAATTAAAATAGTACATTTCCTCACTGTAAACATTTTCTATTTTCTATTATGAATAAATTATGGGTGCAAATCATTGCATTCTGTTTGAATTTATATTTTACACAGTGTCCTAACTTTTTTCCAATTGGTATTTATAATCCTATAATAGAATATATTGTATAAGTCTTTTATTATTATATAACGACCAAATACAGAGTTTATAAGCACCACGTACGCAAGACATTATCTTTCCTGAAACAGGACATGTCACAGATATCAGCACTGTACTAAGATGGAGAGGTCAAATTGTATGTCGTTAGTCAGGGTCTTTAAGGGATGGCAGGCCTGACATTTTAATGGTTTTGATTCACTTTATAGCGAAGGAAGAAGGAGGGATGAAGAGGTTGGAAGAGCACTCGGGTTTAGCAGCGGATTATGCAGAGTCACACCGAGAAACTCATTCACATTCAACCTGAGAAGGCATATGATCAATAGACCTGGAAGATCTCTCTTTCTGTCTCTCTCTCCCACTCTCTGTCTATCTATCTACTTCTCTCCCTGTATCTCTCTCTCTTGCTCTCTCTTACCTAATTTATGAAGTCAGATGGGTTTCTGCTCAGGGGCAGATGAAGTGCCATACAAAATGTGCTGCCCTTCCCTGGACAAATGCAGCAGGGTAAGCAGTTGTCTCTTCAGACCAGCGCATCGGTTGGAAATCATTTCGAATCAGCAGTCTTTCATCTTCTTTCTGCTCCCTCCAACACTCATTCACCTGCATCCATACACTAAGTACAGCACCAAAAGCTGGCTTATGAGGTGCTCACTTTTTTCAACATTGGCTTTGTCTTTTGGGCCAATGCATTTTTTTGAGAAAATGTCAGTGTCCATTACATCATTGTATTTTTTTTTTTCTTTTCTCTTTTTATTTCGGTTTAGGAATAATTACAAATTATGTCCATTATAGGTGTACTAGAGTACAGATAAAAAAAATCAGCCTATTAAATCTAATAGGATTTTGTCAGAAACAAGAATGCATAGGAGTCATGGTTAGGTGTCCACAAACTGTTGGCTATATACAGTACAGACCAAAAGTTTAGACACACCTTCTCATTCAAAGAGTTTTCTTTATTTTCATGACTATGAAAATTGTAGATTCACACTGAAGGCATCAAGGGCCAAGAAGGAGAGTGATGGGTTGTTGCACCAGATGATCCGGCCTCCACAGTCACCGGACCTGAACCCAATCGAGATGGTTTAGGGGAGAGCTGGACCGCAGAGTGAAGGCAAAAGGGCCAACAAGTGCCAAGCATCTCTCGGGAACTCCTTCAAGACTGTTGGAAGACCATTTCAGGTGACTACCTCTTGAAGCTCATCAAGAGAATGCCAAGAGTGTGCAAAGCAGTAATCAAAGCAAAAGGTGGCTACTTTGAAGAACCTACAATATGACATTTTTCAGTTGTTTCACACTTTTTTGTTATGTATATAATTCCATATATAATTCCACATGTGTTCATTCATAGTTTTGATGCCTTTAGTGTGACTCTACAATGTTTATAGTCATGAAAATAAAGAAAACTCTTTGAATGAGAAGGTGTGTCCAAACTTTTGGTCTGTACTGTAATTTATTGTAATTTATTATTTACTGTAGTTTATTGTAATTTATTATTTACTGTAATTTATTGTAATTTATTATTTACTGTAATTTATTATTTACTTTTCAAGACATTTTAAGAGTCATTCTTGCTGCCTTCATAAAACAGCCCAAAAACAGGTTTTATTCTTTAATATTTCATTTAAAGCTCACAATCTAATGTTTTTAAGCTGCTCCGAAATCATTGCAGCGCGACATAGTGATATAATCACTGAAGGCATTAGGCGACAATGCAGGTTTTTCATTTTGTGGAGGAAGTGGAAGAAGTAACAATAGAAAATTACACTCTTCTTTCAGCGCATGGCTCAAACACACTTTGACGTCCTGCTTACTTTCTTCACATAGAGAACTCTAAACTGCAGATGCCCACAAACTCTAGTTTTGATTGTTCAAGGGCAGAAAAGACTGGTTGTACCGTGCAATAGTCTGCAGTGACTACGGCCGACAGTCTGCGGCTACAGTTAATGATTATGGAAAAAGCGCAAAGTGCCGCTGAATGTTCATTTTACAGATTTATAAGGCATTTAGCAGAAAAGGAAGAAAGATCTGTGTAGGCATTATTTAATTCAAGTACTCAGACAAATAGAAATTTGCTGGTTATATTTTATATACATATAAACACCTTCAGTCCCATTGGCCAAATTAACAGGAACACTTTCATCCCCAGCTCATTTATACAATTAGCTATATATGTGATGATAAACCAGATCTCATAAAAGAGGTCAAAGGAGAATGGCCCAACTCTTTAAAGGCTAGAGAAATTTAAATAGCCACTCAACCATGGTGAGAAGGAAAACATCTCAGAATGAACATCATGAACTTGTTGGTCTGCATAAACTCCAATCTTGTAAGACATGAACAGTAAAAAGCCTGAAGGCTGGAAACATTTTTTCCTTTCCTTTTCTTTTCTTTTCTTTCCTTTCCTTTCCTTTCCTTTCCTTTCCTTTCCTTTCCTTTCCTTTCCTTTACTTTCCTTGCCTTTCCTTTCCTTTCCTTTCCTTTTCTTGAAAGTACTATGAAACCTATACCTCTTTTCCCAGGAACACACCTGAAATAGGTTGAAATGCCAACACTGGCAACAGGGAGTGTGAATTCCAGCTTGGACATTTTCTCATCTCATCAACTTCATCTACATCTCTCGAGTTGATAACACTGTGACTCTGACTAGGTAGTTACTAAAAAAGCTTGAAAGCTGCAATAGTTGATATCTTTTATTTCCTAACTGTAACTTAAAGCATTAACAATGCATAAAACCATTGATTTTAGTAAAAGTGTATTGATTATTAATGGTAGGAATTTAAGATGAATGGTTTCATTTACTCTTACACTACAGATCCTGAAGGTCAAGATCAGCTTGTAATGTGGAATCATCTACATTTCAAACCTACCTAAGTGTTATAACTGATCTTTAAAAGAACATATTTTGTTCCTTCTGAATAATTTATTCATATTCACTAGGCCTCTAATATCTAATTCTCATGCCAATTTTATAGGTTTTATCAATTTATAGTTCATTTTAATGTAATGAAACGTCTATGGCTCTTATCATATTCTAATTCGGATTCATATATTGAAGAAGGAACTGTTATAATTTCCTGTATAGAATTCCCACGGTTTTTTTTAGCCTTTAACTAATCCCTCACACCCAATCTAAGCAATATGAATGATGTAACCCAGTGCAAACATTCTCCTGCCCAATCACGCTTCACAGCGGTTAAGGTAATAAACTATTCTAAATAAATATGTCATTTGTAGGCATTCTTTTCAAAATCGCAGCTTGTAATGTTATGTGACTGATAATGCAGTGCAGGCACTAGACAAACAGGTGGTCACAAGATCGGATTCTCATTAGGTCCAGATGAGACAGACACATATTTCAAAGAGCAACCAGACGTTCATAAGGAAATTTTTCTCTCTCCTTCTGCCTGAATGATTTGTTTGGAATTCAACTCAGGTGGAGGTGTGTCTGTAGCTGGTGCCAAGATGCCAAGCGGCCCCAACTGCCTAGATAGACTGATTCTCAAGCACAAATAAACCCTCATTGCATCTCCTCACTATTGTTACATATCATGCTTGTCATATTAGCCTGTTTCTGATGTTAGACGGGATGCAACCCAAGTGCTGGCAACAAGGCAAATCATATGCAAATTTGAACACTTTATTTTGTTTAATTTTATCTTGACATTAGCATAAGGGACTTTGAATTAAACATTTGGATAGTGACTTGTGACCTCACTTGGACTCAAACTCTTTGACCTGGAAATGTGTCATTTGTGACATTTCCAAAAAATGTAAATAATATTTATTTAACAGGGTGCAACGATTCTTTGTTCCCAACAAACTATTTATTTCATGATATCATCATTCGCATTTGTTCAACAAATCAAATAGCCTATGCTCCCAAAAATTTTACCTTTCACCTACAAAGATTACATTGTCCCAACAAAAATTCTGTGATTCTGTGGTTCAGCAATTTGAGAAAAAAATGCAATATCTTTTGCAAAATCAAATCCCAAAGCAAATCTTGAATAAAACTGAGAAAGGTGTAATTTCAAATACTCATACATTTCATTAAGTTAAAATATCAAGTCAAGTCAAGAGGCTTTTATTGTCATTTCTACTATACACAGTGGTACACAGTACACAGTAAAAATGAGACAACGTTTCTCCAGAACCCTGGTGCTACATTAAACAACAACAAACATACCTACATACATTACATAAAGTGCATCGAGTGCAACCTAGTGCGAACAGTGCAGACAGACGACACAAGACAAGACACAAAACCCTTTATAGCGCCGACCACTAAACCTACTGTATACTAGATTTTACAGTACTGTACAAGAAAACTGTAAAAACTATACAAAATATAAACTATATCCCAGAGTTGACTATAAACAGTGTAGTGCAAAAAATACAGCAGCAGGAAAGGTTTGTTAGGAAGGTTTAGGTTGTTAGAAAGGTTTGAACACATCTAGTAGGATCAGTGAAAATGTACTGCACTTGCCACAAATCTTTTATATAACATTACTGATCACTTGCCTTTTATTCACAAATGTGATTGAAAAAGTTGATTAACTTGACTTTGACTTATCAGTCTTAACTTGATAGTTGATTTGACTTGAGAATTTTTATCCTTCTTTTGGACTTGCTTTGGTGCTTGACTTGGGAATTATCTGTCTTGACTTGGTAAATTCCTTTCTACTTGTTTTTCTTGACTTGGTACTTGCCTGTCTTGCGTTTGGATTTAACTTGAGAATGAAGACTGTCTTGACATTGTACTTGACTTGGTACTTGTCTGTCTTGACTTGCTACTAGCCTTGTGACTTGTCTGTCCTTATTTAGCATTTGACTCAGGATTTGCCTTTCCTGACTTGGTACTTGAGTTACAAATTGCTTGTCTTGACCTGGGACATAATCTAGGATTTACTATTTTTGACTCAGTACTTGATTTGTTTTTGACCTTGAACTTGTGCTGACTTGATTTGGATCTCAACATTGGCCCTATATATATATTATTGACTTGCATGGTGGACACAGCAAACAAACTCCCACACAAAGTTTTTTTTGGAAGAGTCTCCAGTGCTTTGTAACAGTTATAGCTGAGCTCTTGACATAAACTAACTTGTTTAATGGACTCTCAACAACATTAACCATATTGTAACTATCAACAAATTATAACAGATTATAACAGAAGGTATGGCACAGTGTCTGTAGCAAATGAAACATTCTCACAGTTGTCAAATTGATATGATGTGAGAAAAATAAAAAATGCTGGGCATGCATGCATGGAATTATAACATAATTTAGGATAGAAATAAAACTCTGCTACATTAAATCACTCCCTTGCATGAATTTGTCCCTTTTTATTACAACACCCCAAGGTGTCTTATTTCTTACATGTAAAATCTTGTTTTGGTTGATTTTCATAAACAAACAAGCATTACTTGAGAAAAAAAAAAAGATTCAATGAACAAAACACTGACTATTAGCATATTTATTGCAACATTCTGCTTAAAATTGTCCTCAGGAAGGCATAAAAATCCTATTATTTTTTGAGAGCTATCATGTTGTTCTCTGGTAAGCTCCTTAAAAAACAAAACAATCTTCTTTGTCCAAGCAAACATAAAAGCCTGCATGTCTGAAATTTCATCCACCACAGAGTCTGCACCTCTAGTAAACATGATTACACTTACAGAATGTCTTCCTTTTCTCATTTTTTTACTAAGTTTTTTTTTTTTCGTGACCTCCTAACTGCTACCGTATTTATTTAGGCGACACACTGCAGGGACCTTCAGGAGTAATTTCTTGTGTGGTTTAAGAAGGGTATTCAAGCTTAAAATTAAATCTACACTCCTTACGGATTGCTCCTGACTGTCTGTCGTGACAGATGGGTTTGCCAAACCTCTGCAGTTTGTACATGCTTTCAGGAAGTTATCCTGCACTCAAAACTGATTTCTCATGAATATTTATTCTTCGTATGCATACTATGTTTTCTCTGATACGCCCTCGCTGCTGGACTAAACTATCGGAATCATTGACTTACATTTTTAATATACTTTTGTCCATAAATATGTATTACATTATTCCTGACAGTATATTCTATATACACTTAGGTGTAAGTTTCGGTTAGAGTTTATGTCCAGATTTCATCCATTTGTAGGCATCCTGTAGATTCAAATCTATGTGGCTTGAAGCTGTTGCTTTAACCAATTAGATTGAGACTCGCTCTCACGAAGACCCGCTAGGGGACGTATAAACATGTCGGTATTTTTATGTCTTTCGATTGGATGGTCAGATAGTGATACTCAGGAGGAAAGGTCAGCCAAAACAGTTGTTAAGCTTTTTCATGGACTATTGACTGTATAAACTTTCTTTCGGCTTCTCCCGTTAGGGGTCACCACAGCGGATCATCCGTATTCATGATCCGCATGTTTGATTTGGCACATGTTTTTACGTTGGATGCCCTTCCAAACACAACCCTCCCCATTTATCAGCGGTGAGAGTGCTGCATCCTAACCACTAGACCAACAGGGGACCAATCTTGTCCTTTTAAGTAATACTCCTAATATTATGTGTATAAAAGACACTCGTCACAGAATCAACCTCTTCCATTCAAACCTCTCCACCACCATGGGCAAGACCAAAGAGCTGTCAAAGGACGTCAGGGATAAGATTGTAGACCTGCACAGGCATGAAATGGGCTACAAGACCATCAGCAAGAAGCGAAGAAAGAGACCACTGTTGGTGCAATAATTTGAAAATGGAAGAAATACAAGACAGGTCAATCGCCCTCGCTCTGGTGCTCCATGCTAAATCTCACCTCATGGGTAATGATGATTCTGAGAAAGATGAGGGATCAGCCTGGAATTAAACTAAAGGAGCTTGTAATGATCTCAATGGAGCTGGGACCACAGCCATCAAGAAAAATGTTGTTTGGCAGTGAACCCCTGAATGATTCAGAGAAGGCTTTGGAGAATGTGATGTGGTCAGATGAGACCAAAATTAAGCTCTTTGGCATCAACTCGACTTGTCGTGTTCAGAGGCAGAGAAATGCTGAATATGATCTAAAGAACACCATCCTTACTGTCAAACATGGAGGAGAAAATATTTTGCTTTGCAGTTGTTTCTCATCTAAGGTACAATAAGAATTTACCACATGAACGGCCCCATGAACTGTAGAATCTTGAATGAGAACCTCCGGGCCTTAGCCAGATCACTGAAGATGGGTGGTGGATGGGTTTTTTAGCATGACAATGACACAAAGCATACAGCCAGCACAACAATCTGATGGTCTTGTAGCCCATTCCAGCTTTGTGCAGGTCTACAATCTTGTACCTGACATCCTTTGACAGTTCTTTGCCCATGCTGGTGGAGGGGTTTGAATAAAAGACGTTATTTCTGTAACGAGAGTCTTTTATACACATAATATTAGGAGTATTACTTTAAAGGACAAGACTAATGTAGGTGTGTGGGAGTTGCTAGTTGGTAGGGAATCAAATACTTATTTCACTTGATTGAACACAAAATAATATATATACTGTATATGCTGGTTGGTACGGGATGAACCTGAAACACTAATGTTAGGGTCTGTCTTATTCCCTTTGTGTCACACACCACATTCTAGCAGTGTGTATAACAGGGCAGTATAGAAAGCATCGATATTATAGAGAAACGCAGTATAACAGAGAGCTGCACCACAGACAGGGATCTTATACAGTGAGGTTAAATCCCATTAGTAAAGCAAGAAACCCAATTTAAACAATTCAACAAGTCTCCTTTCACTGCAGCCACAGCTGCACTGCATATACCATTTTCAGCAAAAGCATCAACATTAACCTCAGAAAAGACCTTGGGTTTTCCCTGCATTTTTTCCATGCATTATGGTTTTCACGGAGATTAAAAATGAAGGCAAACTGTGTGTTTTTGTGCACATTTTACAGAAAGCAAAAAGGCAAATAATTGTCTCCTGCTGATTTTGTAAGTTTAGAAATGTATGATATTTTATGGTAGGTTTATTTTAACAGAGAGAGACAGAGTATCAAACAAATCCATAAAAAATGTCAAGTAAATTTATAAAAATTTACTTGACATTTTTTATGGATTTGTTTGATACTCTGTCTCTCTCTGTTAAAATAAACCTACCATAAAATATCATACATTTCTAAACTTACAAAATCAGCAGGAGACAATTATTTGCCTTTTTGCTTTCTGTAAAATGTGCACAAAAACACACAGTTTGCCTTCATTTTTAATCTCCGTGAAAACCATAATGCATGGAAAAAATGCAGGGAAAACCCAAGGTCTTTTCTGAGGTTAATGTTGATGCTTTTGCTGAAAATGGTATATGCAGTGCAGCTGTGGCTGCAGTAAAAGGAGACTTGTTAAATTGTTTTAATTGGGTTTCTTGCTTTACTAATGGGATTTAACCTCACTGTATAAGATCCCTGTCTGTGGTGCAGTTTTCTGTTATACTGCGTTTCTCTATAATATCGATGCTTTCTATACTGCCCTGTCATACACACTGCTAGAATGTGGTGTGTGACACAAAGGGAATAAGACAGACCCTAACATTAGTGTTTCAGGTTTACTGGTCATTTTAATAGTTTTTCTTCACCTTCTCTCTGATGTGTAGTTTTTAATGAATGAATGAAAGTTCAATTAAATATTATCAAATTGAGTGTTTTTTTTTTTTTTTTACATTTCAAATATATAGTAGAGAACACAGTGAACTAAAACAACGAATGTTTAGAATCAAGCTACTCCATGAAACAACAAAAAGTTAATACAAAAGTAACTATCCACAGGACTAGATACATAAAAACAGTTATACACAGGACTAGAACACAATAACTCTGCATCTACCAGTGCACAGAGCTAAATAGGATATATATTAAAATAAATTTCAAATAAATTGTCCATATGATTCATTATTATTGCTATACTATAAATATTACAACCATAACTATAAAACTATAACTATAATAAATATAAATAGTGTTATTAAAAAAAAAAAATCTCATTATTGTAAGAAAATATTGCGTTCTTAAAAAAACCTTAACATTATTGAGAGAAGTATATTTAAAAGTAAAATCATAAAACATCATGTAATGAGAACTTTTTTACTGGAAAAGATTTTTCATTATGATAAAATATTTGCTGTGTTGTAAGAAAATGTTGTTATGAGAAAAACATTGCTATTATGAAACATTATATGATGTATTAATGAAAAATATATATAATAAAAAGGAGAAATAAATATATATTCTGGCACCAGCCAATCAGGAATCAGGAGTCAGGTTTATCATGGTCTGTGAGTGATATTGTATGTGCAGGGTTTAAAGAGTGCCGTCTTCAGAGTACATTTCTTTTTCTTTTTCTACCTCAGTTTGCTCAGGTTTGATCAGGAAGAGATGATGAATAGCTTTCAGTTGAGAGTTTAAACATGTAATCAGTTTCCTGCCCCGGTTCCTGTCTTGTGAGACCCTGTACCTGTTGTGGCTCAGGAAGGAGAGGATAATCATGTACAAAGAGTGGAGCTTGTGTATGTGTGTGTCCTCCTTTCCTATTTGTATGAATATGAACAGACAGGAGTGATGGTTGTGTAACGGAAGGAGTGAGTGAGAGACGATAGTGCTTGAGAGGAGAAGGAAACGAGAGAGATAGACCCTGACTCTTCCACACCTCTGATTTATAGCTCATTAGCTCACAGGAATTAAACTCGCATTTCTCTGGCAACACACATCAATTACGAGCCGTTTCTATAACAAAGAAGGCTGGGTCTCATTTCACTTTTAATGACTAAAGGTGTTCCTTTTTCTTCAAGTCATAAAGCATGATTACATGCAGCCTTAAAGGGTTTTGTGCTTTGGTTGTATAATTAATCGTGTACATACAGATAAAGTATGTCACTGACAGTGAGGAATTCATGAAGCCATTTGTTGTTGCTGCTTGGACCTACACTATATAGACAAAGGTAATGAAACACCTCGATATTTTAGTTATATGTGGTTCCTCCCAAAAATGCTAGCACAAAGTTGGAGGCACACACTTGTATCAGATGTCTTTGGATGCAGTTGCATTATATTTACAGCTTCACTAGAACTAGGAGACCCAAACCTCTTCCAGCATGACAGTGCCTATGTTCACAAAGCCACTTCCATGCAGATATGGTTTACATGGATTGGAGTGAAAAATTCCTTTTTTTTTCTGAAGTCTCCACTTTCAGTAACTTCACAGTTAACTATCAAAAGCTCCTTCTTGGATTTGGAGTCAAACCAGATGTTCTATTGTGTACACGAGTGGCCCGGAGTTGTAGCAGTTTCCACAATCTCTGGCATTGACTACAAAAAAAGTGAGGCGGCATTTAATACAAATCAGTAAATATTTCCCAATTGATAAAATGGATGAGAAAAACATCAGCAATAAATACTGAATTAAATGCTTAAGACTATTTAAGCAACATTAACAGAAACCAAGTTCCAAATGAAGTGTCAGTAGTAGTGTATTTTTCACCTATTAAACACTCTCATACTACATAGAATAAGCAATAATAGCCCTCACCATCTGTGGTTTGGATGTTGGTACAAGACGAAATGACCATGTTGATGAGGCTTTGAGGAGAATAGCCAAAGTGGTTTGAGCTAACAGGAAAAATATGCTAATACAAATAGGCACTCTTTACAACCATAGTGAGCAGAAAAGCATCTCAGGATGCTTAACATCTCAGACCATGAGGTAAATTTGCTCCAAAAGTGGATCACTTTGGTTTGCATGTTTGTTAGTCTAGAACAAGAATCTGAGGCTGCTTTTGTAAAGTTGTCCATTTGAAGTGAAATGACTGTAGGTGTAGAAATTAACATTTGCCATATAAGATTATATGCCATTTTGACAGAGAGGAGATGCACGTTTCTCCTTGGCTATTGACCTACTCCCAGCAATAAAGCAACCCTGATTGATCTTATACATATATCAATCCTAATTTATACTATCTTATTCAATTCTTCAAGACAAATTGCCAAATATACCCATTCTGCATACATGAACAGTTCCATGTACAAGTCATTCGTCTACTTGACCCTGACTGTGTGTATGCACCTCAAAATGGCCATCCAAAATCCATTTCAGTGCTATAAAAACGGTTTGGATGCCATTAATAAGCAGCGAGATGGAGGAGAAATACAATGCAGGCAACTTTGCAATGCAACAGCTCACGAGTCATAAATTTCAGCACCAAGGGGTCAGATATGACAGCCCCTGCTGAGGAAATTACTAAACTAGGACGATTAATCACAGATATATTATACAAATGCCTTTGGCAAACCAGCTAGTACCGCTCAGATCACCATGGCTTAAAGTGCTGCTGAAACCCAAACATGGGGAAAAGGAGCTTTTCAAACATTCATATAGCTGTAAGTACATTTGCACGAGTCATTACAACATATCAGGGTATTTACATTTTGATTAATTAGATGTGTTAAACTGGTTTAAATCGGTCAAGTTGCTTATTATGAGACAAGTCTGAGATTTTGGCTTCTGTTCAGATGTTTTTCGACACTAGAAATTATTTAAAATGACCAAGCCATCACACTGAGTTTGTAGGAGCCACTTGGCATTTTGGTAAATAGAATTCAAATAAGATGTTCCCTTTTATTAAAATATTAGCACTTAAGATGTGGGCGAGCGAACAAATTAGTGCTAGCTAGAAATCAAATAGAAATTTGGTCCACCATCCTGGTGCTAGAAAAGAGAATCATCTTGAAGCATGTATTTCTTGTACCCTGAGAGATGGTAGGACCAGTTATTGTGCTGGTCTCTTGAAGGAGTCATGCAGCTGCATTCTGGATCTGTTGTAGTGGTCGGTTGTAGAGGTCGAATGTCCCTCTAAAGTATACCTTCCAGAAGTGAGTTGCTGTAGTTCAGTCTAGAAATTTGACACGGAGCTAAATAAGCACCAGAGTGACTTTTGGAAAAAAAAGGAAAATTCTCCTGATGTTGTAAATGAGAAATTGAAATGAGTGTGTCATATTATTAATGTGTAAGGGACAGGACAGTTGATTGTACCAATTGCATGAATACCTATAAATATATATAAACACCAAACCAACAGACAGAATATTGTGACGTTGAAAATGATTTAAGCAAAAATACTTGGAGGTTTGGTGAACTTTTCTCTAAACCCAACCTAAAATTATAGGTCTAATGTATGCTCCAGTTTTACAACATGTATTTTACTGTCTTTATGTTAATAAGTAATAATTATTAAGCAACCCTGTTGCATGAATAAAAAAACAGTTTTTCAATAATAAAATTTCTGCATAAAGTAAATAGTTTTGGAACACTCCATTTTTTTAAAAATGCAAATCCTTTTGGAAGTGTTTTAGATCTAAAAGAAAATAAAAAACCCAAAAGATCATAAACTGGTTTAAATAGGTTTTAAATGTCTTTATTTACTGAGAGTGCTACAATATTTTAGTTATTTAATGCAATTTTCAGATAATTGCTTAACTTTAAAAGAAAGAAAAAAAAACAGAACAGAACTCACCTGTGGCTAAGCCGTGGATAATCAACGATGCTGAAACCCAGTGGAATTTGCACATCATACAAAACCTCGTCCAACTTAGCAGCGCTACACAGTACACAAATCTAGTGCATGTTTGGCCTGCAGGCCAGGCGAAATGAAATCGAAGACCTTTAAAATCAATTAGCCAGTGTTCAGGGCCATTCTTTTACTCCTACACTACTATGGACATGCCTGTCAGTGTAGTAGCACACATGTCACTCATTGCTTCTCCCAGCAGGGTTCAAAACTGAATAACTAGGAGCCCTTTGACTTATTGATTAGCCTTTTCATCTGGTGCCATTATTATTCTCAGACTGACAGGTGGGCTGACGCCATGCCAGCGGCATGTTTCGGGCAAAAAGGCTAACGCTAACAAGGTAAAAGCCAGTCCAAATGCATTGCAAATCCATGAACATGCTTCGTTCCAAACATTATGCTGTCTGGGATGTATGACTTTGTATTGCTATTATTTTATTGTTCTGTGGTGATTTTAGTGTTAGTGTTAATATTGGACCCTATATTACCCCTTAATTACACATTTTACACATAGAAATTTTACTAAAGTCATTTTTTACCCAATGGATCTCTACCTTTATTTAAGTACATGGTTTCTGTCCTTCATACACCACTGCACATAATTTGTATAAAGACTCACCTTACACCACATCTAGTGTCTCTTATTTGTCTTCCATGTTTGCCAGCATTGTTTGTTGCTGAATCGTGTTCTAAGTTATCATTATTTTTCTTTATCTAGTTATTCTGCTTTTCATTTACTTCTAGTTAGTTCTACGTTATGCCCCTTTTCCCCTCATTATATGACAAACATGGTCACTGACTACAGCTTGTAGTAACCGTATTACCACTTTCTGTGGTGCCAGAATTTAAATGTTATGCTTTATTTAATGAATGCAGGTAAGTAGAGTAACACAAATCATAAAAAAACTCCCAGTGCTGTTATACTAAATAAATATCAGCACTTTGGGAAGCCACTTATTCAGTCAGATTGGGGGGCAAGAAACTGTTACAGGTGGACCTTAATGGTTTGGAGTTGTTTTGGAGCAGAGAAGGTTGAAGACTGAATATTGAACCAACATGGCTCCCATTTCATACTTCATACAACGCTATGCGATTCCATCTGGACTGCAGTTAATCAACTTCACCAAACAACAAGACAATGATACGAAGTCCTATTGAACTGCTCTGGAATAATCTGGATTGCAAGGTATGAAAGAAATATGTGTGAAGAACACCTTTGGCAAGTTTTACAAGAGGCATAGTAAAGTATTGCAACTGAATGTTTGAAGACACAAACTTTCCGGATACCAAGAGTGTGTAAAGCAGTAACTGTTCATACTGTATCATTAAATTTCCTGGTTTGTTGCATGGAAACAAAAGGAACATGCGTGTCTAGATTTATTTCTCGGGGAACCAAGGTTTTCTTGCTGACAGCCAGCAAGTTCTCCATGCTTCAGTGCTTTCCGTGTCTCAGTGAATACTCTTCAAAATCTCTTTAACAGCGTAGATACTGCAGAAGCTCTGTACACTCAGTTTAGTCAGTAGAAGGATGAAATTGCAACCCTGGATCTGCTCCCATAACAGTATTCATTTAAATAAATAAATAAATAAATTCTGCATACCAGTGGGCGTAAATATGGAATTAAGAAGCATTAGGAAAGCTCTTTCACAACAATCTCGGCACTGTACCTGATTTGGGACAGATGCTAGGTAACCACTAAAGTGTCTCTTCTATGTGGTGAGTGTGGGAGAAGTGCACTCTGAGAGTGCCGTGAGAGGCGGAGTAGTTTTATTAGGATCATATAACACACTCTGGCAGATAAATGCCTGCAGTGTTAAGACCAACATCATGTAGAGGTGAACTCTGGAATACCTGACATCTGTGCTTTGGCACAAAAAAGAGAGAGAGATTTAGAAAATGTGACTAAAATTCGAATGGTTACGTATTTTGCGAACATTTAACGTTTTTAAAGCCTTTTGACAAACACCGCTTTGTGTTGTTCTCTGTGGGGGGGGTTTTGTGACCACAACAAAGAACTATTATCTAAATGGAGAGGGAAATGGAGGTATTAACAGACCCTTCAATCAAAGCCAAAATGCTTTAACTTTAATAAAATATATATGAAAACATTTCAAAGCTTATAATCACTTGGACTTTCTGAATCATGCATTCTTTGCAGTGCTTTTGGGTTTGTTTTTAACACCTTCATAATGAAACGGTTCACAGTTGAAGCCTTAGCCAGTCAGTGTAAATTGACTGAGAGGCAACAGAATTGAAATTGAAAGGTGAAAATAAAACTAATTAATGCATAAATGTGTTTTTTTTTCCAACGAAATGCCACATGATGCTGTAACAAGACTCGATTCATTAGTTACAGTAGTTAGTTTTGGCTCTATTAACACTATATCAAGATTAGATTTGCTATAAATGCAAATAAGGATTTTTAGGCAAGAGCACCAGTGTCAAAGAACAAGACCAGGGCAGGCTGAGATTAAGTTTGAAAGGGATTGAGGCCAATGTTAAACCAAGATCTTGACTGAAAACGTAGCCTTTACTTCCACTACATTTATGGCATTTGGCAGAAATCCTTATTCAGAGTGACTTACAATGATCTCACTCATAAAACTGAGCAGTTAATGGATAGGGGGCCTTGCTTACTCCTTTACTACAACCTTACTCACTGGTACTGTCTTACAATCTTATGGCTTACACAAGCCTTATGGCTTACAAAAATAAAACAAAATGAAATTGTTGCCTTGATGTGACATTTTTCTTTTTAGATTTATAACATTTCTGTGGAATTTAGATTCTGTCATTCATTTAATTTCGTTATAAAACCACAATATTCATCTGGGACATTTCAACTTTTGCTGACCTGCAAGCATATGCTAAAAAAAAAAGAAAGTAAATACCCCAGAAACATATGAGGCAGCTCTCGAAAGTTATTTCTCGGTCCAAATTCAGATTTAAATTCCATTTGAAAGAAAGCGTCACTACGGGCCTCTTAGCAGCTCTTTTTACAGTCCGTGTAGCACATCTCGGAGATAAACAACCGCTTTTCAGCATCTGAGATTTCACCCCACTGAGTCATCTAAGCTCTGCTTTATCAAACAGCCTCGTCAGCAGGGAACCACGCCTGAGTGCTGCTGCTGCTGCTGCTGGCTGTCAGCTACAAGAGAGACGGAGAGAGCGATGGCGGTGGGATGCGTGATCTGATTTGTCATAACATGAAGAATGGGTTTGCGTGAAAATGGAGAGTGCGCTACTGTAGCAGTGCTGCAGGGATTTTTGGAAGATGAGAAGAGGGAACTTGAATTTAGAAAGAGTGCTTTAAGAAGGAAGCTGCTAAAAGAATCAAAGTTAGTTTTAGTTTGGGGAAAACTGTATGAACTTATCTTTATCTGATTCATGAAACCGTTGTTACGATGAGTGTGTATGCAATATTAATGAATTGGAAGGGGTGTTTATTTTGACATCTTGGTAAGCATAAGTAGTTTTTAACAGTCACAGCAGTTTTCCACCACAGCCAAGTATTTAGACCCAAAAAAGCACATCTGATCAGATCTACATTCATTATCTATTCAACTGTGATCACCTATAATGTGTTGTAAAGACTTCAGCAGCTGTTTTATCCACTCTAATGCCTTTTTTTGTGAAGTACAATTTGCACTTATGGGTCTCCTCGGTTTCCTGCCTGAATATTTACATAAAAAGTTGAAACGCAATAAACTGGAGACCTTTTCCTTAAATGCAAAACAATTTTCTTAAATAAAGCTTAACTATATCAGCTATAATATTTGTTTGGTGAAGGTGGTGGGGGTGGAGGTTCAGTGATTAAGGTTCTTGGTTATTGTTTGGAAGGTTTGGGTTTAAAGCCTTGATATTGCCAAGATGCCACTCTTAGGGACCCTTGAGCAAGGCCCCTATATCCTCTCTGCTCCAGGGGTGCTGTATAATGGCTGACCTTGCACTCTGAACACAGCGTTTTACATCACTTGAATATGCGAAGAAATAACAATTTTCTTGCGGGATCAATAAAGAAATCAATAAAAAAAAAAAGAAGTGTGATTGACTTGTTACTATAGAAACATTACTATGTGATTTTAAAGTCACAGTGGTTATCCATAACATGCGAGTCTTCAGAGCAATGGAAATTGTTTTTATTCCATTTTTTTATTTGAGAAAATGGAATAAAAAAAGTTAATTAGGGACCAATGTTATTTCATGCGCTAATAGGATCTTGTTCAGCAGAAGATAAATTGAGCTATACAAAGAAAAAAAAGCTCTACATATCTCTTTAGTAAATACTACTGCATGATATTTAGCTTTATTGCATGCTGCTATTAAGAAAATACAGTGCTGATATCAGGAACTGCTTTCCACATCATGCTTTATTGCTTACTTGACTCTATTTCTCAGCAAGTTGCTCACACAAATAACTTCCAAACATAATTAAAATGATGCTAATAAGGAAAGCCTAATGAGCATTACACAACTCCAGCTTTGTTTCAGTTGTACCATGCCACACATCCAGATCTCCAGACGACCCACAGACAGCAGAACAACAACAGAAGTGTGTTTAACAGCAAGACTCCATTTATCTGCATGTACACTACAGCCCGTGCAGGGAAAACAGTGGCAAACATGTCGGGACTCCTGGGTTTTACACCATTCACTTAAGTGCTGCACTATGGAGCTGACTATTAACCTTGCTGGCACAAAAACTCCACACATGGTGAGCAAGTCTAAGATAACTTTACTATAAGATCCTGCTCTCAGATCAATAGGAAAGGAGTCAGGCGGAGAAAACACATTAAAAACTAGAAAAAGCATAAATATATAACAGAGGGTTACACTGACTTTTAACTAGAATGCGGTTTGAAAGATTACAGGTGACTGTAAAATCTTTAAACCACATAACCTTACAGCGCACATCTGGTCAGGTCTACGTTCATTATCTATCCTACTGAGATCACCTGTAATGTGTTGAAAAGTCTTTAGTGTCCGTTTTTCGCACTCTGGTGCATTTTCTGCAGTGTGTTTTATACCTGCCTTCTGGTTTTCTTGCTATTATTTAAAAAAGCTTCACTATATAATTTCTAAAAAAATATTTTGTTATAATTGACTTATTAATATAGAAACAAATATTCTTGCGAACCTGCTATTATGGTAAAGAAATAGATACCTTCTGACCAATCAGAAAATAGTACTTCACTGCAGATTGAGAACGTGTTGGTAAGTCAGAAAACATCTACGGTTTGATTTACTTCAGGAATCATCAATCTATCTATTTTCTATATAGATTATTTTCTACTAAATAATTGGAATTACATTTTGGAAGAGCAAATTGGCTGGAGGAAACCCCTATATTACAGGGAGAACAAACAAACTTCACACAACCACATGACGGACCTGGGATTTAAATCCCTAATGCTGAAGTAGTGAGGCAAGTAAGTTAACCACTAAGCCACCATGCCCCATCTATTAACACTCAATAATGACCAATTCAACAAACCAAATAACATAAAATCACAGTAATCACCAAGCCGCTGTAACTCTCAGCTAGCATTCTTGCACATCCTCTGAGACCATGGATTATGTTCAACAGCGTCTACTCCTGATTAATTACACAAACGTGTGGCATTGCTTTTTAACCAATGTGGAGGTGAGAGGTTGAAGTTTAATGTTATTCAGTTGATCAATCAATCAACCGAAAACATCAATGGGCCAGACGCGAATGCAAGAATGTGAGTTTTGTACAAAAACACATCTCAGTAATTTTGTTTCTGTCCACAGATTTTGCTGAAGGTTAAAAGAAAAAATTTAGAGAAGAAAAGAAAAAATGTTAAGCAGGGATAATCAATCTCAATCTTAAAAGATCATCAGTAATTTAAAAAAAAAATGAATTATTGTTCACTTTTTTTTTTTTTTAAATATGTAATAAATAATATAATATTTATTACATATAATATATATATATATATATATATATATATATATCCATAGAATATGACATGAATATGGTTGAACAAGCCCTGTCTAACCAAACTAAATCAAACTGTGTAATAAATATGGTGTCTTTACAGAAACTGTAAACACGCAAAAAAAAAATTTGGCCAGTCATCATGTTCCTGCTGTCTTTAGAAACTAAATATGTAATGACATAGACATAATGAGTTTCAAAAAATAAATTGAATTAGGAGGAAAAACATTTTTTATTCCCAGTGTGATGTTCCTGTGATTAAAGATGAGTCAAAAGACGAGCCATTGGAAGTGTTTACATTTTTCATCCTGTCATTGCTGTCAAAAAGTTTCCAAAAAATAAAAAAAGGGGGGGACAGCAGTTGCTGCCTGTAAAATATAACTTAATTATCATCCCCAGTATGCTATGCATTAGTAAATAGTTTAAAAATCCTACTGGAGGAAAGTTAAAGCAGTGCCACTGGCTGTAAGAGTTAAGCAATGAACCAGGAGAGGGCCAGAGAGACCTACTGTAGAGAGACAAGAAAGCTTGAATATTGCTATATAAATGGGAAGGGACATATGTGTTTATTCTCTTGTTCATCTAATCTTCACTAGTTTTGATGGCATGCTATGTGCATATTGGTTTTCTGCTTTAGCAAACTCAAAGCCCCCTGTCCTGTCATTGCTTTGTTAGCTGATTGTGCTCGCCTGTATTGTGTTATTCCTTGATTAGTTTATGTGTACCCTGTGTTTATGTGTGTTATTGTTGACCCTTTCTTCCTAAAAATAAAAGGTGAACAGATCACTGTGCTATGTATAGTGACTACTGGTTTGATTTTTCAATTTTTATGAAAAGAAATGGACCAAATCTTTCAAGAATAAAAAGTTAAAAAATAATTTGACTAAATTTGCTCACCTCACCTCTGACTTATGCAGAGAGAATAGTAAGAAAGAAGAAAAAAAAACAGGACTGGATTGTAGTGAAATGATGAGTAAGATGAAGGTGGTCAAATATTTGACAAATAATACACATGAACACAGCAAACAAATGTGTCCATATCTGTGATATCAAAAATCAAGTCTAGACACTGATATAGGGAAGGCAATACACTGTGCCACTAATAACAATGCTGCAGTGTGTGTTACAGATAAATGAGTAGTTGATATTTTTTTGTTTTTTTGTCCTAAACCCACATGTCCTATCCCATGTCCACATTGCTACTCTCCTACAATCCAGAGAGCCAATTTCATGGAGTATATTATGGTAATAAGCAGCTTGTGAAACTTCAAATGGTTTACCCAATGGCTTCATGTATACTCTGACAACCATATCTCTGAACAAACGTTTATATTATATGTCATAGTGAACCAAAATTTGAACCAAATTTACCGTCTGAACTGGTCGACTTGGCCAAAGAAATTTAAGATCTAGCCACACTGGAATGCTGGGAAATAGACAAGCATAAACATGGCAACATTCCTGGCAACATGGCACTATAACCTTGCAGTAAATCTCAATCTGACACACAGTAATTGAATTGATTATTGATACTGGAACTGAATACTGATGACTGAAATATGTCTAAATTGTTTTAAATTTAAAATAGGCCTGGTTGTGCATGCCATGGTATCGACCATTTTTGTGTCCTATCTGACACAATTGCATTCCCCTAAGAGCCTCTCAACCACCCAGTCCTCATTCTAAAAATACCCAGAAGTGAACAAGAGCCAGGGACACAAAAACAGGTCAATGAGTTCTCTTTGAAAAAGTATGCATTAACCCCAATGAGGGGACAAGCATACATTGCAAATTAGCCAGTAGGCAAACGGACAGCTAGCCCTCTCGCCACCTTGAATCAAATGATCGAGTGATGCTGCTTTTAGACACACCATCAGTGCATTGAAGAAATTTGTGAGAAGGGTTTAGTATTTGAGCTGCTTATTTGTCACGAATACACTCAAATTTTTAAATAATGTTGTGAAGTGTAAGAGTATTAGCGCTATGATCAGAGAGCTAGCTTGAGTGGCTTGAGGATAATATCGTGGTCGTAGGGAGTATCTTGCCATATGATCTGAGAGCTAGCTTAAGCAGCTTGAGGTTAATCAGTAAGCATCATGGCTATGATCTGAGAGCTAGCATAAATAGCTTGATGTTCTTTAGCATGACTTCTTGAGGACTATATCATGAGAAATGCTTTAATTCTTTGCCCTTCTTTTTGAGATGACTTGTACCAAGAAGACAATGCTCTGATATTAGCCGTATATCTGCTAACTGCACACAAAATGCCCTGCAGAAACATTTGCCATTTTAAGACAGAACAAGTTTTACCTCAGGCTATAGATAGCGAGAGTGGTAGTGAGATAAAAATCGTTTCCTTCACAGCTCACGAACGTTGGCTGACATTCAGAATTGAGCAGTTAAACACAATCTCTGGCATTCAAAGAGAACCAAAACAACACATAGAACAGTTCCTATGCTGAGGAGCCATACTTCAGGTGATGTTATGTGACGGGAAAAAAAGCCGCTCACACAGACAAGAAGACAGAAATAATACATTTTTCTTTTATCGGTATTGGTTTATTTGAATGTTTTATTTTATCTTTTATTTTGATGTCATTTTCAAGTGTATATAACGTGTATGGTTGGGTATCTGGAAAAAAACACTTTGAACTTTGAACTTTAAAACTATACCACTACAAATGTTTAATACCAAAATAATTCAAGAATCGAAATTAATCATAAATTAATCCAATCAATTCATTAGCTGGTAATAATCTTGCCGAATCTCATTTAATGCTTTCCTGGATGTCTAATTAACTTGTCTAAAAAGCCCCAAATGTTTTAAATGTGTTTTTTCAACTAATTATTTCTTATTCCATTCCAACTTAATTTTAGAAGAAATAACAAGCACTTGTAAATTTTGATTAAGTACGATTGTATTATTTATATGCTTGTAGTCTGCCTTTTGGGGGGGATTTTTTGAAGACCTACTAATCCACCATTTAACCATTTTGTCATGATTTTGTTAATAAAATGAAACCATTCTTTTGTTGTTCTATCTGTTGGTTTATACCCGTATTTAACCATAATTAATTTGATTGTATCTGTATAACTACTGCTGACAAGCATAAGGCAGTTCATGTAATGTAGCAGATCAGTTTTTGTAAGTTAAAATGAACATTTACATTATCATACATTTTGTATGCATTTTGTTGCAGTAAACTGTACCAAGCAGAACTTTATAGATGATGCTTGATACTAACGTTGATATTATATTTATAACTTAATTATTTAGGTGCATTAGATACACATTTTGTTGAGCACCAATTTACATTATAAAGAAATGCTACAATGCAGCATGGCTGTTTTGGGGGGAAATTGTTGTACTGATACACATCTTTTCCAAAAAGTATATGTTTAAAAAAATATATTTTAGATTTATTTTATTCCACATTATGCTTACTTTTTGTATTTATTAGCTAATGTCATATATATTTATCCATTTATAGTTTTCTTTTAATGTTGTGGGACTGACAAATACCAAAGCCTTTTATCCTGAAGACTATTCTGTGTTCTTTTGCTGCTTTGTAGATTCTAGATAGATAGATAGATAGATAGATAGATAGATAGATAGATAGATAGATAGATAGATAGATAGATAGATAGAAATAACAAAAGACTTCACCACAGGAACCAACCCTTCATTGGTACAGTAGTAGTTATAATGTACTAGGATAAGTGTATAGGAATGTAAACGTTGAATCTAGAACAGTGGTCCCCAACCACCGGGCCGTAAACTGGCACCGGTCCGTGGGTCAGTTGTTCCCGGGCTGCACAGAAAGAATATATAACTTACATTATTTCCGTTTTATTTATTATCTGATTCTGAACAATATTTTATTTTGGAAAATTACCGGATTCTCTCCTCCACATCTGTCTATGACTCACTCTCGATGCCTCGGTCATATGTCTTACCTCCATCCACTACCTTATTAAAGGGGCTGCTCCGGCCGCTAACACTTTATACATTACCGCTAAATTGAAACCTAAATTGTATATATTTGGAAATTGTGTTGATAATGCACAGAGAGCTACCAGCATCTTAACGGATTTCTTCTGCCAAAAGATATAACAGGGTAAAAGAAATAGGCTACAAGACAAATAAAGACTGCACGATGTTGCTTCTGGTTGTCCATCACCGGATTATCAATTTGTTTCGAATGAATCACAAAGCTAAAATCCCCCTTTGCTCTGAATTTGACTGAATTGTTAGCAAGTGCAGAGGGATTAGCAGACTCTCTTTTTTTTCCGGACCACAATGTCAAAATATTGTGAGAAGTACTTTTTAAATCCTGATCTGGAATTGTAAATGATCTCAAAACATTCAAGAAAACCAACTCAAATATAAAATATAGACAATGAAAAGCATGTATGAAGAATATTACAACAAACATTTTGTACGTTCCTTTAGTGGAGGAGTTAAACAAATTTATAAATAATGGTGGTAACAGAGAAACAACCAAAATGTAATTTTTATTTTTTGTATTTTAATGTCCACCAATTGTGTGTAGTATGTGGTAATACATTAGCTAATGAGTCAGGAAAGTACTCAAAATTACACATATACATACAGTATATATACAGTATACATATATTCAAGAGCAGTATTTTTCCCTTTTATATCAGCTTATTAAACTCCAATCTATAATACGATGAAGTGCACATAGCTATTATGACCCCATCCTGATTTTTGTCAATGTACTGTAAATTTTTTCTCTGACCGAGGTCTACTGTAGACTACTGTACATTATTAATGATGTTTGTAATGCTATTTGTCACCATGTTACTTGCTTTACACCTCATTCTCTACCTTGCTTTTTTTCATTTTGCCTAAATTGGTTGTTTAGCCGTTCGTTTGTGGAAAGAAGAAATCTGCTGACGCAGCAAACAATTTTACAACAAAGCCACAAAATAGCCTGTAGGTTATTGTGTGCACATCGTCTTCTTGTACACTTAAATGTGAGAAAGCAATTATGCGGAAACGAGACCTATAAGGTTTTACACGTGGATGGAGAAACAGCATGCGTTCTAGTATATAAAATGAATCAACAACCTTTTAACCAATCAGATTTGAGCATGTTTGTGCACCTTGCAACTTTCAGAGCGGTTTAACAATAAGACCTACTAGTTGGGACCCCGAGTTCCTGACAGCAAAGCTCTGGCAGTGTCCAAGATTTTTTTATTCAAATCTCAGATTTAAATGCTCATCAGAAAGCGACCAATAGAAGCAAGTCACAGGACGACATAAAACTCACAGGACAGCTAACAGCAATAGGCAAATGTGAATGGAACTTGCTAGTGGAGAGAAACATTTATACCGTTTACCTCAAGCTGACATTGACAAATGCTTTTGTTTATGCAACTTTCTTTTTGCTTGATCAATGACAAAACCAGAATGTAGTTATTTCCTTTCATGATATGACTAGTCTGTTATACAATTTGGAAGTTGTTTAAGTCATCATTAGATCTAGCTTGAAGGATCAGACTTTTGTTTGGAAAATAATTATTTCTGTTTGCACAAAGGATCCACTTTTAAAAATTTCATTTCATTCATGCATTTTTGTGTGTGATTTTTCAGGAAAAACGCAGAAGAAGAAGAAAAAGAAGACTCCATAGGATCTTTATGTAGAACCACATGACTCTTTAGGATCTACATGTGAAAAAACAGGAACATGTGGAAATGAATAAATGAATCTCGTGAATGCACAGCTGGACAAAAATTCAACTACACATGGAAGAGTTGACGTGTGAAAATTTAAAAGTGAAATGGTGAAAAGAATTTAAATAGGTTGAGGAACATTAGAGCTAGCTCAAAGGATCAGACTTTTGTTTGGAAAAGAACTATTTCTTTTTTCTTCACGTGACTCTAACACAGCTCTACACAGCCAGTGGTAAGTCAGTGATTGTCGTTTCTATACATCAGCCTTTTTTTTTTCAATGATACAATTGATTAAAGACATACTGTCCAGTGTCCTTTGCTTTATTTGGCATCCCTGAAACTTTAGCGCTTACACAACGTATTTCCAGCCCAACATGTGTTCAGTTTCATTTGAGTGTATAATAGAGAGTTTTGTAACTAGACTAAAATGTACAGTTTGAAAGAAGATCATGAGCAAACCGCAAAAATAAAAGAGAGAATAGCTTATTGAATGGACATTGTCTTCTCGGATGCTCAAACGTGAGGAAGCACTCTTGGCAGAAGCCCTAAAGGTATCAACTTACGTGTGAATGGAGAAGCAGCGTGCACACTGATGCTGATGCTGAAGATCCAGAAGAGCCGTATGCATCCTGAGTGCACCATCCTTGTCTTCCTCTCCATCCTCCAGCACACTCGTAGAGCCCTGCTCTCTCTTTCTTCCTCTCTTTCTCTCTTGATCTCTCTCACACACAATCTCTCTCTTTCTCTCTCATACACATACACACGGAAACACACACAGAGTTCTCTCTGGTGCTCACAGACGCACAAAGCAGCAAAGACTCCACTCGGAAATTTCACACCGAAGTAGAAAAAGAATGAAATAAAAGAGCAGCAGTTCGGTGCATCGAAAGCTCACGTCATGTCAGGATGAAGCATCAGCTTTCTGCCAGCTCAGAAACTCACACTGACTCTTGTCTCCTCGCAGCTGCAGCGTTATAAGTACAGCATCCTCCCCCCCCCATCTGTGTCGACATTGGTACTGTCCAGAAAACAGTTAAAGCAACACCCTGCTACAGAGGATCCATTTTCCTATTTTGTTTCATTCACAAATCTTTTGTGCAGGTTTTCATGAGCAATAAATGGTGTGAAACCGTGCAAAAAAAAGGTTGATAACAAGAAGACGAAACGCATCTCGAGCGCACCATCCTCGTCTTCCTCTTCGTCCACTCCATATGTGGAGAAATTTGTACATGTGGAAATGAATAGATGAATCTTGTGAGAGCACAGGCGGGAAAACTACCTATGGTAGAATTCATGTGTGAAAAGAAATAACCAAAAAAAAAAGATCAAAAACAAAAATCAAAAAACTTTTTTGTGATAGAATCCAAAAGTGTGAACGCAGAATACATCATTGAAATAAAAACAAAATCACACACTATATTTGTAAAAAAAGTAAATTTGAGAAAAAAATATGTGAATTATCATTAAGCTAAGTGAGATTTTTGGAAACATGGTGAAACTGTTGCTCACTGGATCTTTTTTTTGCTTTTCACACCAATCTGTGTGAACGCTTAAGATAACAGAATGCATTTATTTTGTTTTTATTCACTCTGCCTAGAAATTTTGTATGTTGCATAATATATTATGCCAAAAATAATATGGAACCATAAATGGATAATATATAAATAACATGTAGAATAATATGTAAAACAAACACAGCCATTCTTTCTTCCTTTCTTTCTTTCTTTCTTTCTTTTTTTCCTTTCTTTCTTTCTTTCTTTCTTTCTTTCTTTCTTTCTTTCTTTCTTTCTTTCTTACCTGTTCACTTAAGCACTTATGATACATTCAAATAATTATGTATTCATGCTTTCCTTTGTTCATTCTTTTTTATTAAAAGTATTTCATTGTTGTTTTTTTATTCATAATAAATAATTGAATTATCAGTTTACTTTCCATTATTGCTTTTTTTTAATTGTTTGTTTGTTTGTTGACTCACGTCACGATTATCACGTCACGATTATAGAAACCATCAATACTATACAAAAAAAGCAATATAACAATACACTACAGAGAGAGAGGCATCTCACATATGCAGAGTGAATACCATTTCACTAAAGCAAGAAAGCCAGTTAAGACTCCAATCCTCTACACTACAACCGCAACCGTGCACCTGCATCAGCTGGAGCAGTTCAAAATCAATATTTGTCTTATCACATGACAAAAACATTAAATTGTAAATAAAATACAACCTAATTTGCAGCGTTTCTCAGAGGCTGTAATCCAGTGGTACCGCTCGTATTTACTGGTCTGGAAGTGGTGAACAAACCCTTTTCCCAGGCTGAGAGAAGCTAGCTAGCCTTAGGGTTGGCTGAACTCCTTACGATGTCTAGCTTTTCTTGAAAATAGATTTTTAAATATATCTGAATACATTTCTCTTCCTCCGTAGGCATAGAAAAGTCTAACTCTGACCTATTAATGTGTGCAGGACTACAGACGTGTTTTGCCAGTCGAACGTAGCTGTAACAGTTTCCTTCTGACCAACCAATCAGAGAACGGAAAAATGCTGACACTATTCTGGGCCAACAAGGTGGAGCTGTGAGGCGAATATTAAATTTTATATTAGATTAGAGGCTGAAATCTGATTGGACAAAAAATCTAACATACACGTACTGGAAGTAGTGCAGCTAAGAGAAACGGTACGAATTGAAGAGAGTAAACCGTTGGGAATAAATTAATACAATTTCATTGAACAAATATGAGAATTTAGGTTGTAAATGTAGAAATGTTTAGGCAGCAGATAAGGCTTTGCTGGCCCTGACCGCCTGCCACTGCTTTTCTGTGACAGGCAGCAGAAGCACAATCCCACAGCATCATACGTGGTGGTTAATCAAAAGTAAAATTAAATCTGATTCATTAAAACCAACCACCTCTTCCTACACTAATGTGGAAATTACACCCACTTGTTACTGTGGGATTATATTTGGTGTAGAAGGATTTCATCTGGTTGATGTGCCACATTCAATTTAAACACCATCTTTCAAAAATCATTCTGTAGCCATGCAGACTTCCTGCTCCCTCAGGCTGTCTCCCAATAAAACTGAGTGCATGTTCAGGGTCGCTTTATTGTCTTCAATGATAACGTTGAAGACCTGACAGCCTCCTTCTCAAGTGTCGGACACTAATGTGGAAGTTGTCAATCAGTGACAGAGGAAAGCTTTTTAAAGTAAAAAACGATTTTGTACTTGATGATGGCGTAAGATTTTGTTGCCTCTAGAATATTGAAAATAATGTCGTTATGACCAATACACAGAAACATCCGATCATGATCACAAGAAAACATCTTTTGTTATGTTTAAATCATGAAGAAACATTTGCTGTGTTGAGATCACAAAAAAACAACATTTCTTAAATCTGAATTATGAGAAAATAAAATTTGTATAAGTTGAGATCAAAAGAAAATAATGTTTATTATGTGGAGATCATTAGAAAACTTGTATTTTAATCTGTTAAGATCATAGTAACGTTAATGTTGATTTCATGAAGAAAGGACATTTATGTCGTTTGGGTCTGTGCTGAGATCACAAAAAAACATTGATTTAGTTTTTGCATGAATCTTTCAGAATTATACAAAAATAGCATTTTTTTTAATCTTGAGATTATGAGAAATATAGGTTTGTTATGTCAAACTCATTAGGAAACAATATTCATTATGTGGAGAGCATGAGGAAGTAACATTTATTATTTTGAAATCGAAAGAAAATGCCATTCATTATGTCGAGATCATGAGGAAGTAACATTAATGTTGAGATAATGGCGTAATAACACTTCTGCTTCTCTTTCTCTCCCGATCCCGAGGCATCCTGAGGTTGGCCAGCTCCAGTCACGTCCCACCTCATGAGGATTATGGACCTTTGAAGAATGCCGAACTCGCAAACTTCTCGAACCATCTAGAGACGTACCAGTGCCAATTGGATCCCACTACATGTGTGGTTTTTACATTGTACCTCCCGGAGTGTTTAAAGGCTCTGGCATGGAGAAGCTGATGCTGGATCTGTAATGATCACAAATGTTGAGCTCATAAAACCAGGAGCTACTAATCATATAGACTGTATAAGACTGTAGAAAGAACATCACATAATCTTATACTCCAGTACTCATGTTAGTTCTCACTGTCCAGTATTCTGTATTGTTAAAAGATTTATGATCAAACTCTTGATGTCACCCAAATGAGGATCTGTTCCCCTTTTGAGTCTGGTTCCTCTCAAGGTTTCTTCCTCATAACATCTAAGGGAGTTTTTCCTCGCCACAGTCGCCACGGCTGCTCATCAGGGACAAATTCACACCATTCACCTTACTGTTGATTTCTGTAAAGCTGCTTTGAGACCATGTCTGTTGTAAAAGCGCTATAGAAATAAACTTGACTTGACTTGACTTGTGTCAGTTATGTACAGTATGTGCTGAGAATTATGAGAAAATATTATTTCATTCTATAAAGCTGCTTTGTGTTTTGAATTGAACTGAAATGTAATGAATTGCTCAGTTTTTGCCTTTTTACATCTGTCTTTTACAAAGTCTTTTAAATGCTGTGTTGTTTCTTACCTCTGTCTCTCTTCCACATTCACAGTGCTAGCCTAGTTTTGTGTTGTTGGTTTGTAGATCACCTGAATCCTGTCCTGTTTTTTTTCCAGATTACAAATGTTCTGGATTGTATTGTATCCTTATTACTATCTGTATTATCAGTATCCTGTAGAACACTCTTCCGTATGCGATAAAGCTTGAAAGGTTGAGTTTGTCCTTTACATATCTGGAAAGACGTCCCAGAAAGTGTTCTTTAACAACATTTTCGACACTTGCTATGCTCACTGAGAGATCTTAACTCTGCTCTCCACTGCATGGAGATGAAATCAATTTAAATACAAGACTTATTTTATTCAGAGGGTTGAATATGGAGAAAAATTGCTGATGTCGTTCATTTCTAAACACTGAACAGAGTTACATTTTGACCTGCCAACTGTTCAGGTTTTTCCCTTAAGGAAGAAATTATGTTTACTGCAGATTGATGTGGAAACAACATTAATATTTGGAAGTGAACGTGAGCTGCATTACTCGTTTCTAGAAAAACTTTCTTTCTTTCTTTCTTTCTTTCTTTCTTTCTTTCTTTCTTTCTTTCTTTCTTTCTTCCTTTTATTGTTTCTGAAATATCTTTAATATTTCTTCCTTTCTTATTTATCTTGTTAGGTTATTTGCTTTCGTTCTTTTTTCGCGTTATGAATTCCAGCTTGCTTTCATATTATATCATATCATATTTTATATTATATCTGTCTCTCTACACACAGGACTACACAAAAAAACGCTCAATTCAGCCCACATGTGCAAAATACACTTCTCTTGATTTGTGTGCATGTGTCTTTATACATATTCAAGCCAATTTATTCCACACAATCATGTAGTTATAGAAATCACCTGGGCTACGGGAAAGGAAGGTGAGTCAACGCAATGTCTCCTCACACCACTGAGAAGAAAATCATTTTTCACCAGTTTGTTTCAATGTCTGTTTGAGAGGCTTATTAAACTATACATAGGAGATGGGTGAAAATCACTTGGCGTGAATCCTTTAGATTCAGGAAAAAATAAGCAGCTGTCTTTGTTCTGGAACAGGATGGAAAGCAAGAACAAATACAGCAGTGCTATGAAATAAGCAATAAACTATGTGTGCACAAGTGTTTGTGTGTGTTTGGGGGGGGTTCAGAGGAGGCTGGGGCAAAGACGCAGGTCAGCCATGTTATAGCACCCCGAGAGATCCGAGAGTTAAGAGCCTTGCTCAAGGAACCCAAGGAGGCAGCTGGGCTAAATAGGTTAAACATTAAAAACTGTAACCAAGAACCGCAACCACTGAGCTACCACCTCTCTAAGATTCACTGTCTTGAAATGACCCTATAATTGGTTCAATTATTGTCCCACATTGGTAAACATTGGTTCATCTATCCTTCACACTTTAGCTCCTGCCACAGTGTGTCTTTGTGATGCTTACAGTAGGCAATATTTTTGACCTGTGATTTATATATATATATATATTATTAACACTTAGTAATATAAAGCGAGAGAAAGAAAGAGAAAAAAAGGCTTTTATTTGTAACATATACATTACAGCACAGTTAAAGTCTTGAAGCTTCTAAAGCTTGATTTGGTGAGCCAGGGTCAGAGTGCAGCATATACAGCATAGACATACAATAAAAGCAAATAAATACATAGCTATTGAATAATAAAGAAAATAATTATTCTGCATACTAGTTTTTATTTGCTTTTAAACAGTATTTGGCAGACAAAATTTCTATATTGTTTACATTAAAAAATAATAATAATAATTTAAATAAATAAATATATTCTCCATCTTGATCCATTTTTTGCAGTGATGAGACCAACTTGACTTTACATGGAATTGGAAATGTTGTCTGGTGGAATTTTTCTTGATTAGATCAGAATAACTTACTTAGTAAGTTTTGCAGGCTTTGAATCAAGATAGGCTGTAATACAGATTAACAAAGCTTTAACAAACATTTGCAACCACTTCAGAATCCACTTTTGCACTCATATATACACATATATAAATAAAACACTGTCAGAAGCACTGACCTACATTTACAACCTAAATGAAATTAAAAAAAATATATTTGTTCCATGAAATTGTATTTGTTTATTCCCAACAATTTATTCTATTCATTTCATAGCATTTCTCTTGGCTCTTTAACTGGGTTCTTGCTTTATTAAAATGGTATTCACCCTCTATATGTGAAATGCCTCTCTTACTGTAATGCTACGGGTTGTTATAGTGCGTTTTTGTGTAGATTTTTTTAATAATTGCGATGTGATAGTGGTGGATTAAGGTAACGAATTAATGGTTTGCCACTGATATATATATATATATCCTGTTTACCAAATTCCATTCATATCCTGTTGTATTTTTAGACAAAAAATCTTTACCATGTGTTTGCTCCTGAAGAGTCATCAAAAACTTGTCCCATACTAATTTCTAGCCTCTGTAGGTAGGAACAAGTTCCTTTTCCTTATATGGCTATTTTCTATGCTGTTTTAAGCACACACTGCAATCCTCATACAGTCAAATACATGCAGGAATCGTATAATACTTTTCTTTTACACGTGTGCATGATTCTATGGATTACATTGAACCAGGATCAGTTAATATAGTCCACAGTTGCTGTATTAAAATAAATTTGACTCATCATTACAAATGCTACTACTACGTTGCATGTAGTAGAGTAACTTACCCGTCTTAATCGTAGCAAATAAAGGTCATTTTCTCATTGCAGTTCCTGCCCTCCATAATATAACTTCCAGCTTTTAGGGCTCCACACTGGAAAGGTCTGATGGGGCATGGGGGCACCAAGACCAAGTCAACAAGAGGTTCCTTGTTCACCCAAAACCACATGCCGTCCATGAAGCGCAAGCCTGTCCATACGCTGGGTGTTTGATTAATCATGGTTACATTCTTTGCTGCTTGCAGGTCTGTCTCAGTGTTTAAGCTCATCAGGTCAGTGTAGTGTGTTCTGCAGTGCTTCAGTGCCTCATCCCAGTTCATCATTTCCTGCACCACGATAATCTGAGGTGCCCATTCATAGCAGAAAAAAGGCATACTTATTAAACATTCCTGAACAGCAAAAGCAGATTTGAACACGTACACGCAAAGATAACGATTCATCATCTTCGGTTCTCCGGGTTTCCAACCAGAAAATTCTAATTTGCTTCCATCAGACCACCAAGTATAAACAGTCTCCTGTAGGTTTCTGCTGAGGCCGATCCAACTTCGTTCCATAAGATAATTTGCTGCATCTGTATTAAAATTATTAAGCTCCTCTGCTGAGTTAATGGTCGACAGGTCAACGTAATGCTTTCTGCAGTACGTCTGAGCATCCATCCAACTCAGATTTATAGGCACAAAAGTATACTTTCGAACAACCAGACAAGTAGCTGCAGCCATTAGAGCCGCGAACAGGAGGGCAGTGTGAACAGCCTTCATTTTTTGCTTTTGTGATCTGTTCCAGGTAGACCTTAAAGTCACTCTTAGAAGAAGAAGACAAACAAAAATGCAAAACTAAGATGCACTTTGGATGATCTTCTCAGGTAATGACCCATGCAAACATTTGCTTTTACATTATATACAAAGCTTTTGGCACTCAACCTTATGACCCTTTTGTGATACAAGTGTTGTTTTTTGTTATGCTAAATAGCAAATAGGTTAAAGGCTAAGAAATACAATCAATCTAAAACCTTGCTAGGAAGGAATACGACAATTTAAAACCACAAGCAAATTTTTTTTTTTGATAGTGCACAATTTAATTTGTTTAAACAAACATGTCTTGATTTATTTCTTTTTTAGCCAGATGTAGTTTATTTTTCAGAACTGTTACCACAAATTAGGAGGCACACAACTCTATAGGATGTATTTGGATGGATTATAATTAAAAAAATAAATAAATGTGGAATAGAATGTTAATGGTGTCTGGAGTGTATATATGGTATACAGTCTAATGGTGTACTAGCAAATATATTGTATTAGCAAACAGGCCCAATGCTATCACATCATTCTGACCAATCAGATTTGGAAAGCCAACAGCACTTTCACATAATAGTAATAATAAAAATTATAATTATTATTATAATTATAATAATGAATAACTCCAATTACCCCTTATTACATGTATAAACATAAAACATACTGAGCACAGTGAGTGTCTAGTGTAAAGATCTCTTGTTTAGAAAGTGAGAAAATGTATCCAATTTAAGAAATTACATTTTTTATTACTTATTGCATACTGTTTTAGTCTTTTTATTAAACTTTTGTAAGTAAAAATTTAAAAAATGGGGATGTGGGCGTAAATAATTTATGCAAGAAAGCCTTATCTTGGCATCAGTTATTACATCTCTTTTAAATATTAAATTCGTTTGCTGACATTGCTTTTGAGAAGGTCATCATCATATAACAAAGACACATCTAAATGTACTGAGCAACATTATATTTTGAAGAAAGCAATCTTTTGAGCAACCCAGTCAGAGTTCAGTGTAAAAGTCTGCAGCTGTATAATTTTAACAGCAGGCTTCTGTGCAATGTCATTAGCATTAAAAAAACCACACACATAGTACACACTTAGTCACCATCTGTTGCATTATGTGTTTAAAAAAAACCTGACGTAATGAGGTGAGGTGAAGTATTGTCTGTTTCCCTTTAAGCAAATGTACCTCAGGGACATAATTTGCAAGTAGCATCAAATTTCCTTTAATTTTGCAACAACCTTTGCATTTTCAAAAACAATATATTCTATTATACTGGTATTTTAGACTTGTTTAGAATGTTTAAAATGTTGTACATTGGAAGATATTATTGAAAGTTTTTTTGGGATACTGTTTAAGAATTTTTGCCAGTAGACACAATTTTTTTATAACGATATAAATAAATACATAAATAAATATTCATGTTCATACCATTTAAAGTGAACATTAATTTAAAGAATGTGGACTATAAACACGAATAATTAAATATGCGGAAAATATAAACAGTTCACTTTACCTTCCAAAAAATGCTTTTTTTTCCAAGTTTTATTTGAAGAAGCACAGGAATCTTTAAAAAAGTGCATCATGCATCATACTTTTTTAGGTCCTAGAACCATATGTATTTAGCACTATACCGTATTTTTCTGACTATAAGCCGCTACATTTTTCCCACAGGTTTCCAAAACTAAGATGCACTTTGTTATTGATACGTGCTTTTTTATTTTTCTTGCCAACAGCGTTATGGGTTAGTCAAAGAAACTTAGAAATCAGCATCAGAAAATATTAAGGACATATTCCTCAGTCTTGCACACACGCAGTAATACCAGAAAAAATGCAGTGGCAGTCTTTTATTAAAGCCTGTGTAAAGTACATTTGTGTAGACACCTGTGGCTTATAGACAGGTGCGTCTTATTTATGTTAAAAATAAAAATATTTGTAAAATTCACTGGGGGCTTATATATGGGTGCGCTTCATAGTCCTGATTACGGTAAGTCATTTTTAATGTAATGAGGTCCTAAAATGAGACAAATGATTAGATTATCTCCAGATTTCTTTACTTGCACATTGGGCAACATTGAAATTAAAAATTAAAAACAGGAACATGTGAAAATTTCAGGAATATGGCACCTAAACATTTTGAATTCATTTTAGATCTTAGCAAAAATCCATTCAATTTTTCTTTTAGCAAGATATTGTTTTGACCAGGGTTTATATGTTACATTTTGTTCATAACCTCCAAATATTTAGGAGGGTATTGCATTAAAGGTGCCCTTGGCTGCATATTAGAATTAATAAAATAGTCGATAAATCAATTTGAATCTCTTGTCAGGATCTTTAAAGGATCCTGGATCACACAGGACCATGTCCCATTCATAAAATAAAAGCCAGTCTGATCATGCTTGACATTGTAAAATAAAAAGAGATACCAGAAAATTTCTCTCTGGAAACATAAATTCAGATGTAAGAGATTTTAAAGGTTTAAAGTAAGAAACATTACATTGCATACATTAAAAGCTATGAAGATCATACTAGATCAATAATAACATGCATTTCTACTACTTATAAAATCAATTAGTAACAGCAAATGTTTATTAGCTGTTATACAGTTACAACAAAAAAAAGACTAAGTGCATAAACTAATTTATACGTAATATTTTAAGTATAAATTAAATAGTAATATAATAGAATAGTTATAGGTGTCACTTAATTCATCTACTTTTTGCTAAACACAAACATTTATCTATCAAAGGGCATCATATAAGTCTGTCATGTAGGTCTTCTTGTTTGTTGTTCCATCTGGTCCCATCTTTTGCCTGCAGTGACCTTTTGAGAAATAAACTTTTATTAATAGGATGCTAATATACAGAATATAATCTTAAATACTAACAGAAAACTTCCTGTTTTTTATTAGAATACTGACAATACTAAGACACCCGATATTTTTAACTGAGTAACTTACCCTTACTCTAGCTGCAAAGGAAGTTCATTTTCTGATTGCAGTCTTGGATCTCCCAGACATTATCACCAGCTTTTAGTGCTCCACAATGAAAAGGTTTAATTGGGCATGAAGGTAACATTGTCATGTTCCCCAGAGGATCCTGATTCACCCAGAACCATGAGCCATCCATGTAGCGCAAGCCTGTCCAAACACTTTGAGTCTGACTGGTCATGCTGATCTTTACAGCCGATTGTATGTCTTTGGTGGTGTTCATGCTTGCCAGGTCAGTGTATTGGGTTCTGCAGTACTGCAGTGCCTCTTCCCAGGTCATCAACATATTCACCAAGACCAGCTTGGGCACCCATTTGTAGCAGAAGAATGTCAGATTTGTTTTACAGCTACAATCAGCCAACTGCATATCGCTTATAGTCACACAGTTATAAGACTCATTTGGTTCGCCAAATTTCCATATAGGGAACCCTAAATCACTTCCATCTGACCACTGAGAGTAGGTGAACAAACTTGATTTCTTGCTAAGGCCGACCCAAGATTCCAAAGAGAGATAATCCGGAACATCTTTTATAAACTTTAACATATCCCATGGTGTGTTAACAGTCGAAAGGTCTTCATAATACTTCCTGCAGTATGACTGAGCATCGGTCCAGGACAGATATTTATCCACAAAAAAGTTTTTTCTTACTAAATCACAAGTGGCCAATCCTTGTAAAGCCACAAAGTAGAGGAGAACCTCAACAGCCTTCATCTCTCAATGTGATGTGTTTCAGCCCTGAAACTCTGAGCTGACCTCTTTCTAAAATTCACTCACTGAAGCAGTAAACAAATAAATTCAAACCAAGATGCACAACTTTGAATAATCTTCTGAGAAACTGAGCAATGCAAACATCATTGTGATTTGGTTTGTCTGAACAATCAAGTTTCCAGACTTCAGCCTGATTTCTGTTAATAGTTCTCCCTCTATTTGTGCTACAAATGAGAAGGAAAGATGAAAATAAATGAAACAGACATGTCTCTCAGGTCTGATCGAGCATTAAGAATGATAAACATTACTTTGTGTATAACATGATACCCTTGATGAGTAAACGAGGTGAACCAAGGCGTAGCCTCTAAGCAAATGGGCCTCATAAATGTCATAAATTTGTTTATTTTTTCAAAACATTGTGTTTTTATTGTGTATAAACACCACACACAAGTTTAAAGACTAAAAGTGGTTGTGGAGGGAATTGGGCTTTGAAAAAGAGGGAAACCATTTTTTTAACCTTGTCTATGGTAATGGAACAATTATTACAAAAATGTACTAAATATATGGATTAAATATACAATATGCATATTTTTTTTTAAAAAGGAAAGACAAAGAAGGGAGGGCTTTTTAATATGACTCTGTATTTCTAGGTCACTATTTACATCAAAGCAAATGAGTTCAATCCTTTTTTAGGTCAGAGGTCAAAATCTCCATTGACGCATGTGTTTAGACTTGATTGGGTTTCTCCTGAGGTTTGTGGACACGTGAAAATAATCATTCTATATGCATTTTGAACATTCATTAAACACATTTAGTCCCCATCGCTGTTATAATAAACTTCACTCTTCTGGGAAGATGTTCCACTAGATTTTGGATTGTGGTTGTGGAGATTCAGTCACAAGGACATTCAAAGAATCAGATAATGATGTCCAGTCAGGGTTCCAATTAATCTCAAAAGTGCTGAGTAGGTTGAGGTCAGAGCTTATAGCAGATCTTCCAATTCAACCCATGTACGCATTAGAATATATTTTCATGGATCTTGCTTTTTGTGCACAAGAGCATTGTCATATTTAAACCGGTTAAAAGAAACTGAATGCTACCACATCCAAAAAGATTCTATCAGTGGTGGATGAAGTACACAATTCATGTACTTGAGTAAAAGTATAGATACACTAGGTTATATATTACTCTAGTAAACATAAAGGTGCTTCATTTAAAATTTCACTTGAGTAAAAGTACAAATGTATTTGCCTTCATATGTACTTAAGTATCCAAAGTACTATGATTTATTACAGCAGTAATGTTCCTATTATGATTTTTGTCACAAGACTCTTTCCTCCTCAAGGTTTATGGATGTGTTGAGGGAAGACATGCAGGTAGTTGGGTTGAAAGAGGCAGATGCAGAGGACAGAGGGGTATGGAGACGGATGATCCGCTGTGGCGACCCCTATTGGGTGAAGCCGAAAGAAGAACACTCTTTCTTCCTCATCTTCCCATGTTATTCACTCTGATTGGTGGCTTGCCAAATGCTTGACCAGTTAAGCTTTTATCCAATCAAAAATAAAAACGCTGATTTCGCAAAATTTTGTTGATTTGTTTTCTATTTGACTTTGAAATGTAGTGAAGTTAAAGTAAAAGTGTCCACGAAAAAATTTAAAATGTAAAAAAGCTACATTTTGCAAATTACATTTACTTCGTCACTGTTTGGGTAAGAGCCACATATGGTGTCCCAAACCTTAGTCCAGACAGTGTACCTTCCATATCAATTCCTCTGCAATTAGTAAACAGTATCTTTCACTAGGAAGAATAATAAGTCAACATTTATGCAAAGAACTCCACTAATTACATGTCTGTTAACAGTGTTTGTCCTGAGGGGCCGTAAAATACAGTAATTATACACAACAGCCAAGAAGGCACTTGAACGGTCTAAGGGCAACCGCTCATGTCTCCGAGATCTATTTTTAGCACATATCTGCTGCCTACGTTATTGTTCTGTTTGTTCTCCGGCTTTAATAAATTAGCCTGGCACTTACAATCACTGAATACTTTAATAGAAACAGCTGTAGATCTATTAGTTCATGCAATTATCTAATAGGCTAATTGAATGGCAGCTGGGCAGTGCATTAGGGAATTGGGGAAACAATACTATCTTAGTGACTTTGACTTTGTTGGTGCCAGATGGATGGTTTTTCCAAGAACTACTGATGTCAGCTCTTTTCCTGGATTTCACAACAGCATTAAATGCAAACTTTACAAGAAACAACAAACACATCAGTTCTGCTGGGGGAAACAATTTCTTGATGAGAGATGACCAAAGAGATTTGGAGTTGAGGAGAGGGATAGGGTGTCTCAAATAACCACTCTATACAATTATGGTGAGCTGAAAAATATCTCAAAATGATTCATATTAAAGGACTTTAAAACTCGTCTGTTGGATCTGACCACACAGGCTAGTCTTCGCTCCCCACGTGCATCAATTAGCCTCGGCCACCTACGACTCTGTCGCCGGTTCACCACTGTTCCTTCCTTTACCCACTTTTGATAAATACTGACCACTGCAGACCAGGAACATCCCACAACAATTGCAGTTTTGGAGACTCTGACCCAGTCGTCTAGATGTCACAATTTGGCCCTTGTCAAACTCACTCAAATTCTTACACTTGCCCATTTTTCCTGCTTCTAACACATCAACTTTCAAGACAGAATGTTCACTTGCTGGTTAAGATCCCTCACCACTATCAGCACCTCACCGGTCATTAAAGTTCCATTGTTATGCCTGATTGGTCTACATTATAGCAAAGATGAACAATTGTTCTATCTCAAGCGTATCTTTCACTCTCTCTCGGGGAAACTTTGCAAAGCCGTCCCTTTACATCACAGACTACATGTTTTGTGTTTGTTGTCACCTCCATCCTTTACTCAGGCGCTTATAGCACTTTAAAAAACGAGCTATATATTGATGTGATTGAATAGTGTTTTTTTTTTTTTTTGACCAAACCAAAATGGGAGTACTGGCTCTTAATCTCTTGAGAGCCACATCAACACAATTACAATTTTAAAGCCCAAATAATGCACTATAAGCAGTATTGGTAGATTCAGTTGTAAGTTATATTACATAGGAAGTATGCAGTTCAGGTGGAAGGAAACTGAGTTGCACGATTGTAATATGTATTAAATAAAAATAGCAATGCTTTATATAATAAAGACAATATTGGAAAAAGCATATTATCAATATAGTAATTACAATATTATTATTATTATTATTATTATTATTATTATTATTACTACTACTTATGTTACCATTAATAGAATGACATCGGACATCGGCTGATCCGGCTTTCCCGAACCTGTAGAAGAAAAATGAACATTCTGTTATGCTGAACAATATTATTATTATTATTATTATTATTATTATTATTACTAATTATGTTACCATTAATAGAAATAACAATCATAGAAATAACAGCAGTAGTTCTCCAGGTGTTGTTATTACTGTTGTTCATTATTATTAAATACATATTTGTTAATAATAAAAAACAAATAGTCTTTTTTATTGCCATTGTTATTATTAATAGCACATTAACAATATGAAATTTCAGTAAAAAAAAGAATTCATTTTATGGATGTGCCCTTGGGTATAAAGTGTCAGCGATGATTTTTCCTGCTTTTCTCTCTGTCCTCAAAATGTTCAGGTTTTCAAGTGATGACAAACTGTAGACCACGATTTTCTCAGTGGTCTTGATAATGCGTTACAGCGTCCTATTTTCCCTGGAAGAGGCTGCCACAAACCAGATAGCGATGACAGACATGAGGATGCATTCTATAAAAATTGTATAGCCTTGGGTGGATTGAATTCTGCCAACTGCTGTTAAAAAAAATGCATTATTTCTTCGAAAAAAAAAAAAAAACGTGTTTACTAACGAGTCGGTTTTCGCAATGAGACTTACATCATGTTTCACCTTTTTTTGTGCTTCATTAGCAGTTAAAAATGCTTTGAAACTTTTTTGAACACCTGAACTGTTTGTTTGCATGTGTTCGAGTCCCTGCTGTGTGTATAACGCAGTTCACATGGAACTGAATCATCTTAATGAAACAGACACACGAGGCACAACAATGAAAATATAAAAACGCAATGCAATTATTTCACTGAAAAATGTACTTTCAATTGTTTTATTTGTATAGAACTTTTACCAATGGACATTGCTGCAAAACAGCTTTACAGAGATAAAGACGATATAAAATGTAAACTTATAAGTTAGTGCCTATAAGTGTAGTCCCTATCAGTTTGTACCTAATGAGTGAGCCAGTAGAGATCATTATAATTATTATTTAAATTGATTTCATTTCCATGTAGCGGAGAGCAGAGTTCCTTAAGTGGATTGAATTTTGCCAACTGCTGTAAAAAAAAATTCATTATTTTCTAAGAAAAAAGAAGACAGAATTATACGCTGCAGAAAGTAAATACTTTTTATCAAATTCAAGTTCAAATTTAAGTTTGACATGTATTAACGTATTGACACGTCTTATGTCCTTATTAGTGACGTGTTCACTAACGATTCGGTTTTCGGTTTCAACAGTAGCTCAGTGGTTAAGGTGCTGGGTTACTGATTGGAAGGTTGGGGGTTCAAGCTCCTTAACCATCTGTGCTTCAGGGGCGCGGTATAATAGCTGCACTCTGACCCGAGCTTCCGAACAAGCTAGGATATGCGAAGAAAGAATTTCATTGTGCTCAAATGTTTATGTGACAATAAAGGCTACCCTTCTTTTTAAAGATCGCTCAGTGTGCATAGCAAGTGTCAATAAAATGTGTTTAAGTACAATTTTGAGGACATGTTATTTAGATATGTAAAAGACAAACATTCGAACAAGAGTGTCATACAGTATAATGAGAGTACAGATGGCGTAGATTGTCATATAATATAATGCAGATAGAATCCAAGCCAGAGAAATCAAGAACGTGAGGAATCAAAACAGCAATCAAAAAGCTTCGGAAAGTCAAATGTAAAAAGGAAGGAACTGAGCTCTTTTTTAAAGCGGCTTTAACAATAGACATTGTCCCAAAACTTTGAAACATTAAATTAATTCTGAATATAACTTTACATTTATAAATACATCCAAAGAGGTTTATCTGTTTTACGTTTATCCCAATTGTGTGAAGCCCTGAGATGGTAACTTCACGGATGTTTAGACTTAGAAAATTACAATACATAATAAAAATAACTGGTCTAAAAACAATCAAAAGCCATCTGTAAGAAAGATACAGCTTTCAACTGAACTAAATGAACCGATTAACTGAATAGAGCCGAGCTCAATGGCCGAAGCCGCACGGACGAGCGCCGTTCTTGTGAGTGCGTGCGCGCTCCTGTAATGACGTAATGACGTCACACAGATGCCGGAAGTCATGCAGTTTGAGGTATCTCCCACCAACCTTCTCTTACGTTCCGTTTAATTTTAAAGATATTTTCCCGATTCGAAGTTTATGCGCTGCATTTCCTAATTTGCGCCGTGAATTGTGTTTTTTTTCACGGAACCGTTTCCACGCGTCTTGTACCGTATAAAAAAAGAACTACACGACCCATAAACACCCGCTCCCCTGTCATTGGGTTATATTCAGTATTTTCTCTGTCATTTAAAATCCTTTAAATGCTCATTTCAGAAATATGAAAATAGACTGCTATTTGCTCAGGCTATACCCTGATATATAGTTCTTCCATAATGAAATACAAATAAGCGTTTGAGCGGTTTAACTTTTACACATGGCATGACCTTTATCCGTCAACGGAGCTGCTCTGAAAGCAAAAGCAGAAGAATGTCTGAACACGTGGGTTAGTTCCCATCATCGAGCACGCGCACGCACATTGACCACTCAACCTCGAGCGCGCGCGAGGTTCGTGCTGTCAGGACGTGGTCGAACTCCACTCAAGTCGAGACACCAAATTTCTCAGCAAAGTAACAATTTCCTGATGTTTAATGTAGAAATGGGTTCATTTTAAGAATATAAAGCAAGTAATAAAATCTTCTTTCTTTCTTTCTTTCTTTCTTTTTTTTTCAGGTAGTAAACTCTGGCTGGGGAAAGTGAGGGACATGGCTGAGGACTTCACTCCTTTAGATTGTCTTCTGTCCACAGGTAAGCATGACTGAACACAAATTTCACTAAAATAATAAACTTAAAACTTAAAACAGTACTCAATATATATATATATATATATATATATATATACACTGTGTGCTCATTACTAAAAAATAGTAACTAGTTACAGTTACTCGTTACTTCATTCAAAAAGTACCTGTTCCTTTGTTGATTATTTACACCAAAAAGTAACACGTTAATGTTAAAAGTAACTTTTTAGTAACTTTTTTATGAACCTTTTTTAATGTTCCCATTAATGCCCTTTTATGTGTTATGGTCTACAAACACAAAACTGACTTAAACACAGAGTAATATTTAAACACTATTGTATTAAAGTCAGAGCAGCACAAACTGAATATATCACAAGCATTTCTGAAATAAAGAACAAAACAAGCTGAATAATAAATTCACAATCAAACACTAAAGTGGCTTCTGCTGTTGTGTTGAGCTCTTAAACATGTTCCTTTCACAGCTGAAGTATGAAAACTATCAACAATGTAGAACAGAACACCGGGTTAGCGCATAGCTACTAGCTCCTCAGGCATGGAGGTCCTGGAGGTGTTTCAACAGATTGGAGTTGCTGTTTATCGCAGTAGATACGAGCTTCGAACCAGAAAGACACAACTTACATTTAATTTAAAAGTTTTTGTCTTTATCTTGAAATAATGAGCTTTTTTCCACTTTGAGAAACTCGTCTTGCTCTCGCCTCGACTCGCCATTACTGCCCCACAGACCTGATTAAACAGAGACACGCCCACAGTGCGTCTTCTTTGTGTTTCAGTGGTTCATCCACCAATCCTACAATGCGACGCTGCTGTAAACAGGTCAGACTGTAGTCTACACTTCAGCTCAAATTCATTCATTTAAAAAAGTAACGGGTAACGAACCATACG
>MU551707.1:6925223-6936805 GCA_024362625.1 Silurus asotus
TTACATGTATTAAATTGCCAAACACGCACAGGCTTGATGGATTCATGCTGTACAATAAAACACAACTTGTGTTATTTTTTTTTTTCCAACAGGAACCCAGAAGATCTGCTTGGTCATCCTAAATCAGCCAGTGGAGCCTCACTTCTTCCATGTGCTCTGGAATAAAGGTATTGATTTTGTAATAATTAGATCCTGGCATTTGATTTGCTCCTTCTAGGGGTTTTTAGCACCTTGGGTAAATGGCAAAGGCAGAAGTCCAAAATTATCTGAAAGGTCATTCAGTCCTGATTAGGGATATGAAGGTGCAACATCCACAATAAAGAGACTTTATATTAACCCCTGAACTAGATGAAGTGCTCTCTACACTTTTCTGGACATTTTAATGCTGTCACATTGTTTGTCTGGCTGTGGAGACAAATATTGCATGTTAGATGATAGACTTTGTGTTACTTAAATCAGATTGTTCAGAAGGTGTTGATAACATAACAGGATCTCTGACAGTAGTTCAGATCTTTTGTTTAAGCAATTAAAATTGTTCTTTTTATAAAATAATAATTAATAAAGGAGTCTCCAGTTTTAGAACTGTTTTTTCACACTTTAGAGAAATGTTTGTTCAATGTTACAGATTTTAACCAACAAACAACTCTATGTTTAAATACTACTATAAACCCATTTACAGCAATAAAGTAAAACTTTATTCAGTGTAAAGAGATTACAATGGTATAACACCAGAAGCTGAACTTGGGATTGATGACAGCTTCTAGAGTTTTTTAAATAATAATTAAAAAAATGGTAATTGTTTGCAAATTAAATGTGAACTTTTAGTCAATAGTCATTACACATTTATTCAGAGTTTATCATCTGTGAAGGACCTCTTTCTGTTCCTAGAGATCTTGATGTACTCAAGAGAACACCTCTGCTCTGTAGGTGGAGCTGAGCACAAACCAGTGTTTTATTTATTTAAATTTAATTTATAAAATCATTTAAAAACTAAAAAAATGAGGTAAATTGTATTTACATGACATTTAGTAATACATGTAGACCAATCGGTTTTGCTCCGAACTATCGGCTATCGGCAAAAATTCATCCCCATAGTTTTTCCATCTTTCAACCGCTGCCATTAAGATTGCAGACTCAGATGCTGTTTGTTTTTACATGTGAGAATGCGTGCTGCTATATAATATTTTCTATTTATAAAGTATTAATTACATAATTATATTTATCAATTAATATAGTCATATCTATTTCCTTTCGCACATTATCTTGATTGAGTACTGTTATTTTTTTAATATTTTTTTTTGTAATAAAGCTAGCTATCGATATCTGTAAAACTGGTCCACCTCTATTCAGTACCCACATTTCCAGCGTTCATTTTTTTTTCACACTCGTAATTGCGTATTTTTTATTCGCAGTGTCTCATTTGCATGCAATTTGTGACTTTAATTTCGTTGCCATGGCTACAAAGTTCCTATTGCTAATGCTGGTGCTACAATATGCTACTGTATATTGTTGCAAGATAAGATGAGATAAGTTTATGATAAAACTCCATGAAAAGGGTGAAAAGGTTGGCGCTATAGCTTGTGCTTTCGGACTAAAGTATATGTCTGATTTTTCTGGCTTCTCTTTACATTAGCATCAATTAAAATGTATACATTTATTAAAAGTTTTATTAATTGGAAGATTGTGAGCTCAAATCCCATTACTACAAAGCCTTTAAGCAAGACCTCACTTTCTCAGCAAATAAAAAAAAAAAAAATTGTACGTTGCTTTGCCAAATTCCATAATTGTTAACAAAGAAAGGTGATGTGTTTCTATATAATCAGTAATGCTGTAGTTACATTTTTGCTCATTTTTTATTATTTTGTTTTTACTAGTGTTTCAGTGATCACATTACAGTTTCTGAGTCACGGATCATAGGTTTATTCACCAGTGTTTAACACTTTGTAACAGTCAAATGTAAAGCTTTAGCATTAGGTTTTCAGACAGAGGAATGGTTTCATGCCATGGGCTTTGTGCTGTGTTTGTGAACTATTAATGATCTATTCACAACTGTATTAACAGCATATTATTAAGGGAAAAAAGAGAGACATAACATTTTAAACATTAGTTCTTAACATAGTAAGAATGTGAGGTAATGTTTAATAAATGCATAAGCGTTCAACAGTAATGAAGCACTTTTAGGATGTATCAGAAGTAATTAACTTCAGACTTCTAGACAAAAAATATTAACTTTTCTTACAGTTTATTTAAAAAGTTCACCTACTTTATAAAAGCTGTGTGCTTAAGCGAGGACTCCTCTGTAGAAGCTAAAGTAGTTGTGATGGCTGTGTGAAGCTGGGAGCAAAGTGCAGTTCTCCAGATAGTTGTCTTGAAGGGACTAGAGCCAGGCGCTTCACCTCTCTCCAAATTAAGTCCTGTGAGGGTTCATCACCACGTCCGCCTGCACCTAGGGAGTGAACGATCAAAGTCGAGTCGTTCTCTGTGACTCACCTCAGTTTAATTTCTCTTCAAAGTGATGGTGTGGTTGAAATTGTGCTTTACATGAAGAGAGATGAAATAGTATGGGTGCATGTTGAAGGGCATGTTTGTGGACACTTGAATGCAAGATACATATTTGCTTTTTGAACACCCTTTTCCACATTTAGTTCCACTTGTTGGTAAAATAAACTCAAATTTTTTGAGAACATGTGCCACTAGATTTTAGAGTGTGTTAGTAGAGATTTGTGCTCCAGTAAAGTCAGGTACTGATGGAGGCCTGGGGTGCAGTCAGTAATTCCAAGTCATCAGCGCTCCAATTCATCATTTATCATCGGGAAGTGGTAGCTCAGTTGTTAAGGCAATGAACTTTGCATCAGAAAGTACTACTAATCTGTGACTGCTTGGCCCTATATCTGATATATATTGTGTGTTGTGTGTGCTTTCTTCCAGCTGTGATCCGAGCATGCGCAGACGGCGGCGCCAACCATCTTTACCGACTGACAGAGGGCCAAAGGGAAAGGTAAGAGCAGCTTCATCGTGTCCTTTCTTTCTTACCTGAGAATATACAGATACCTGAGAATATTTTAATAAAATCTTATAATAAACTATTGTCCACTCCTTAGTTATTTTATATTTGTCTCTTTGTTTGATCATCAATATTCCAAAATCACAGCTTTATTTGATCTATATCACAGTGCTGATGAATTCTTAGTTGTGATTGGTCAAGAAGTTGTGATTAATTATTTTGAAATTGACAATTGCTTGTGCTTCATGAACAAATCAATCAGTCTCCAGTGTCAGTGCTGGAACCGTTTTTGTACATAAAAACAAATTGTAGTTAAACATATAATCTTTGATTGAATAAAAGCCTGAACACTAGCAAATTGCTTTCATATAAAAGGAATAAACGGGTTCACACACCATTCTGTAGTTGATTATATATTCCTGCATGCTCGGAAAAGTTGTATTCTTTATATGCGATATAATTTGACATACTTTATATAGAAATTTTGCCAAAATGCATATTTAAAAAAAAAATATATACATATACACTATATGGACAAAAATATTGGGATACTACTTTCTTGTCACTTAAACTTGGAGACCCAAACCTGTTCCAGCATGATAATGACCCTGTGGAACATCTTGAGTGGCCTGACTTTACTAACGCCCTTATGGGTGAATGAGCACATATCTCCCTAAGAACACTCAAGAATCTAGTGGAACATCTTCTCAGAAGAGTGGAGGTAATTATAAAAGTAAATGATAACTAAATGTTTAAAAATTGCATAAAAATCTTATGGTCAGGTGTCCACAAGCTTTTGTCCGTGAACGAATTTCATAACTTTGATGAAGGCAAGCTAAGAATTCCAAGTGAATTTTGCACATTTGTGCATAATTTGTACTTTGAAGACAGTAGTTAACCCAACATGAGCTCCATACTCAATTATCTAACGATCTGTTAATCAGATTAGTGTTTTTTTGTTGCAACGGATGTTTAAAAAAAAATGTTTTCACTGTGGGTCCTCCATCATCCATCAAATCACTTGTATGTGTCAAATCCACTGATGTCACTGTCATCAGTAGAAGTTCCTGGGAGCTGTCATAACCACTCCGTCGATTCTTTTCTTCATTTATAATGTATGCCGTCAAGGGGAACTCGTCAGGCCGCGATCGAGTCTGACGTGATTGTATCGGTCTGAAGAGTAAACAAAACCTCCTGTGAGCTGGGATGCGGTGGTTTAAACAAGAAAAAAGGGTCTGCTGGCTAAATTGCCCTTTCTCAAGGAAAGCGTAATCAAAGACAGGGAGGTCTCTTGAACACTCAGCGTAAGGCTGATTGTACTCGTAAATCAGGCTACTAACTCCTCATTTTTGCTCATGTTGATTCGTTTTTTCGTTCATCAGAAATTTTCCAGGACTTGGTGACCTCTTGTCCTTTCACATTAAGAACAGCTATAGGGATCAGGACCATACTGAGAGTTCCAAATGTTTAATGCAGATTTTATTTAAAAATCTGTATTCAGAACAGGCTTACTGGCTTTATCAGTTGTTACATGATAATGATGCACATAGGTGTGAGTTTCTTTAACAATGCCAGGTCATGGACTGCGAATGTATTGTCTGTGAATGTAATTAGCTTTGTGACCTTTCACTGTTTGATTAGCTGCAGACGAATTGAAGCATGAGTGTGAAGACTGTATTACCGCAGGCTGATAACCACACGACTGATAAAAATCTGCTTTTGTATCCGTAGTATCTTCTCGATACTTTCTTTAAGCACAGAAGTTTGAGATTTTTTTTAGGTTGAGTAACTAAACAGAGAACTGAAATACCGCACACTGAACATCAAACTATAAAAAGTAAATGTGGTTGTTGTTTGTCCGTCTGTGTGCATCCTTTTTAATCCAACCTCAATTCAACCTTCAGGAGCAACAGTGAAGTAATGATTAAAATGATCTGAGCCAGATGTTCAGATTAGGAACTTGTTCATAAATGTGCAGATGTTCAGATTGGTAGATCGTTTATTTCTGATTCCAGATGTTCAGATTAGTAGATCGTTTGTATCTGAACCAGATGTTCAGATTAGTATCATGCCTATAAATATGACAGATGTTCAGATTACTAGATTGTCCACATCTGAGCTGGATTATCAGATTAGGATCTTGGCAATGACTAAACCAGATGTTCAGATCAAGAGCTTGTCCTTAACTAAGATAGAATTAGAAAATTCTATTTAACTAAGACAAATGTTTATATTAAGAACTTGTCCATAACTATTCCAGATGTTCAGATTAGTAAATTGTCAATATTTAGATTATGATTTTGCCATTAACTAAACCAGATGTTCAGATTAGAAGTTTGGCTATAAATGTGCCAGATGTTAATATTAGTAGACTGTAACTAAGCTGGATGATCAGATTAGGATCTTGCCATTAACTGAACGAAATGTTCAGATAACAAGTTTGTGAATAACTAAGTTAGCTGTTAGGATTAGAAAATTGTATTTAACTGAGCCATATGTTCAGATTAGGATATTGTCCATAAATGTGCCAGATGTGCAGATTAGGATCTTGCACCATAATTGATCCAGATTTTCAGATCACGAGAATGTACTTAATCAAGCCAGATGTTTAGATGAGTAGACTGTCTATAACTGAGGCCAATATACAGAGTATGAACTTGTCCATAATTTCGTGTGCGTTCAGGTTTTTTTTTGTACTTCTGGAGAAATAGAACGAATAAGAACGCTTTCTTTGTCAGATGTTACAGCAGAGAATTAACACAGACAATTTTTTAAAGGTATAACTAACATTTTGATAGTTTGATCTAAGAATTAACTTTGACTCACCCATATAAAGTCAACTAATTTTGGATCAAAGTATAAAGCTGGCTTGCCAGCACTTTTATGGATCGTGTCCTTCTGCTTATCCTTCAGTATGTAGAAAAACAGCAATGACCAAGCTGGAATTTTCTCTCATTGTGTTGTAACAGACTGCATAAGACGAGACAGGTGTTTTGGTCTCAAGCTGATTTTGGTCCCAAACTCTTGCCCCGGCTGCATTCTGTAATCCTAATTTGTGCCAGTCAAAAAATTGAGCTTATTTACAGCGCTCCAAGCTTTCCCATTACTCTTATCACTTGAAGTGACACTTTAATTTGAATGGAAGAAAGGCACGTTCGGGTTTCAATTGGACCTTTTCGCCAAAATGTTTCATGTGTAAGGGAGATGTCAGGAGGAAAGGTCTCTATAGACTCTACTTTAAAGTGGCTGCGGATTTTTCTGGGCTCGAGCCTATTTAGGGGTTCTCAAGGGCAATACATGGAGATGGCTTTTTTATACAGCTTTCTAACAATACCATTCTGTATCAGTAGCAAGGGCCCAAAGGGAAATCAGAGTTGTATACAAGATAAAATAAAATGTATTTATTTAAAATAAATCAGTCTGTTATTAGGACATATTGGATTTAAGGCTAAGGGGAAACACATTCTCTATACAATGATTTTCTCCAAGGTCTCCAAACATGCATTTGAGTTCACCCCAAAGTGTGTTGTAAATATTTGGTGTGGGTTGGAAGTTTTAAGCATACGGATATGCAGATACACTATATGGACAAAAGTATTGGGACACCTGAATTTTACAACAAAGTTGGTGGCACACAATTGTATATGATGTTTTTCGATGCTGGGCTGGAGTGGTCTATAAAACTCTGACCTCAACTCTATTAAACAAATTCAAGATCTCCATTAGCACACTCCAAAATCTACTGGAACCTAAAGGAGTGGAGGATTTTATAAAATGAATGTCCACATATTTTTTGTCCATATAGTGTTTATAACCAGTGAACAAAATAACGATTTTTTTACACACGGGTTTAGTGATATTCATCACCTCAACCACACCAAGTCTGGTGATTACTAGAATGTAATAACTTTCTTTAGGTTCCAAATATTAAGGATGTTCTTCTGAAGTTATACGTCTTTTATCTTTTCTCTCTCTCTCACTCTCTCTGTCAGTTTTCTACCGGACTACATTAGTGGAGATTTTGATTCAATTACGGCCGAGGTCAAGAATTTCTACTCGGAAAAGGTATTATTTCCACACCCTGTTCATCCATCAGTATCCATCTGTTCATCCATGCTGTATTCTTTATTCTTCATATGTGTTTTTTTTGTGCTAAACGCAATGTTTTACTGCTGCTACTGATGTCACTTGTATTACATAATTCTAATGCAATGAATTTTCTCATTTTTATTAATTATGTAACATTTTTTTACACTAGAATTATTCTAATAATTCTTCTACACTTGCCTGCTAATAGAATTGTGCCGCCATTTTCTCTAACGAAATTTCCGCCACTTTGAATAATTGCACTCAACGATTTTCTTTTATCTAATTTCTATAAATATTATATTTGCACTGGATGCACCATTTTTTCAAGATTTCCATAATTGTTTTTTTATTTTCTTGATATTATTCAACATAAAGTTGCTTTCATTAATGCAGTTTTGTATTATTATTATTAACATTGTGAACATCAACACTTTTTATTTAAAAAATAAATAAATATTTACAAAATACAAAATTTCAATAAATAAAATGATATTTTATTTTATAATTTTATATATATATATATATATATATACTATAAATCGCACTATAAATCGTATTTCCAAAACAGTGTGAGTAGCGACAGTGACGCTGCACTAACTCAAGTTTCTTTTTTATAGTCCTCGCATTGTTGTGTATGTTTTCAAATTTAATTCTAATAATAAAACAAATATGCATTGCAGAGAGTAAACAAACCTGCGGTCCACCACTTTTTAAATTACGTTTCAAAAGAAAAAAGGATTGCTTTCTGTACACGTGTGCACCAAACTGAAATCCCTGCACTGAAACGGTAGGGTATGAATACGTATATCGTTACACCCATACTGTTTATTTTTATTCCATTCTGTTCCCAATTTGTTAATTAGAAATTTAGCTTTCTAAGTGCAGGCTGACATTTTACTCTCTGCCAAATCCCCAGAATGTCTTGCAATTTGATTGTGGGTATATAACGTAATGCATCAAATCCAAAGAAACACAACACCTTTGCCACAAGCACAATGCTTAAAGCATTTGTTAGAATATTAGGCGTGCAAAGGCTCTCCTCTCCTGAATGTCAGACGCAGGGTTTTGTAATCCTCTGCTGCGTATGAGCAGTCACCTGAATCGGTGCATAGAGCCGCAGCTATTCAGGCAGAACTGAGAAGAGCGAGACTCAATGTTCCTTGCAGTCCTTTCTGACACGTAGAAGGAAGAGAAACTTAAATCCATTCATTCATTTTGGGTTAAATTTCATTAATATTCACAATAAGATTTTTATTCAGGTTTCTTTCTTCTTTTTCCTCTCTGTTCCTTGGATTTACGTTGTCTTAGAAGTGCAAGCTGATTGAAACAGCTGATCAGGATCTGACAGACTTCACTAAGTGCATGGCCCTGATGCTGGAGGAGATCAAGAAGCGACGAGTGCAGGTTCGTCTCCCTCTCATCTAGCCGAGCTTCTCTATTCTCACACACACACACACACACACACACACACACGCACACACACACACACACACACACTTTTAAAGTCTCGCCATGCTGCGGAATCAGACTCATCTTTATCCTTACTGCATGCTGGGAAAAAAAGGACATAGAGTCAGTGTGCATCATTCACTATATAACATGGCCCTTCCATCCTGCAGAGCATCAGAGAACATCGAGAACCTAAAATATTCCAGCACTATGGAATAAAGGTGATGAAATGTTCATACCTGTGGAGATAAAGGGTGTGTTTGCACCACAGCTTTCCTCATACATCTGTGTTTGAGCCAAATTCACATTCAGTGTGTGTGTGTGTGTGTGTGTGTGTGTGTGTGTGTGTGTGTGTGTGTGTGTGTGTATGTGCAGTTTTGAACTTTGACAGCTTGTATATAAGATGTTGGCCTTCTGACCAGCACACTTACTCTGGTGTTTACTTAGTGTATCAGACCTGAAACCTAAAACTAAAACACACACACACACACACACACACACACACACACACACACACAAACACGTGTCTTTTTTTGTTTTTCTCGCTTTTCTTCTAGCCTTACAAAATTTTTGCCCCAGTATGTGAGAAAGTGGCATCCAAAACAAATACACATTGTTTTTTTTATGTCTTTCTGGTGAGTTTCTCTTGGATGCTTTTCAGTTGTTACTATAGTAACAACTTATTTACAGTGATCTTAATGGTATATGGTGGACGCTCAGACAGGCTAATTATACATAATGACAAAGAAATGCATCATATAAGTGTTGCTCTTAAGTAAGCATGCTGTGTGTATTTGCCATTGGTAGAATTAGGTGTTCATTAAGGTTTTTACAGTGCAAGGTTAGGTGACTTGGTGCTTTGCCTTTATTTTTATTTTATTCCACTCATAAATAAAAAAGGAACGACTGATTTAGCAAAATGTAGTTAAGTATAAAGTGAGATATGATACACTTGAAATGTGGTGAAGTTAAACGTCTCCCCAAATGGAAAATCGCTGTAAAGTACAGATTTGTGAAAAAGCTACTTAAGTATCAAATTATATTTACTACGTTACTGTCCACCACTGGGAAACTTGACCGTTTCTGAAGGTCCTTCTCCATTTTGTGAATGTGCAAAATGTGGCTACATTTCTTTCTTTGAAAGAATACTGTGATCTTTATTGTATTTAGGAGCCTCTTCAGCTTTCAGTGCTCGGGTTGAATTTGCTGCAGTCATTGTAGAAGGTCAGAAAGAAAATCATACCCAGCGAAACCCAGAGGCCTCACATCACCATTTGTAGTTCAGATTTGGAGTCATTTCCCTAAATGTCAATGTAATTACCCCACCACTGTAATGCCTACAATTTATGTGTCAGGGTCTCATAATAGTTCGCTTTGGGGGTAAGCTTTTAGAGAGATTGCAACGCAAGAGCATCAGTCACCCGCCTAGATGTAATAATCGCAGTGCTTCTGCCAAGTTGATCATTTTCCTCTCCTTGTCTCAAAATCATACACACACACACACACACACACACACACACACACACACACACACACACACACACACACACACACACACACAGAACTTTGCAAAGAAAAGTTCATTAGTGCTTGAAGAGCTACAGGTGTATTGGATTAACAAGAAATCATCCTTTAACGACCCGCTGGCTCTTCTTTATTGGCAGGTGGACACCATCGTGACGCTTGGAGGCTTAGGAGGGCGATTCGACCAGATCATGGCTACGGTGGAGACGCTTTTTCACATTCAGAAGATGTCCGAGATCCCTGTAGTGGTCATCCAGGGCTCCTCTCTCGCTCGTCTGCTCCGAGAGGTAATCATTACTTTGATCTTTAAAAAATATTTGTAATCTGGCTATAATTTAGAACTGCAGATAATTTAGCAAGATCACTTTTTTAGCTGTGGAGGATTTCTCATTTAGGAATAGAAGTCATTCACTCTTGATGGGTTATAAAGACCAAATTCTATTCTGGCATTGTCCCAAGTGTTAACAGACTGGAATGGTAAAACGTGTACATCCTAAACACCACTGAATTAGACAAATAGTTTAATTGTATAAGACTTGTGCATGATTAATCTTTCAAAGATTTTCAATTTTCAAGGAGTGATCAAACATTTAAATAATGTCACACGGACTGAATGACTGAAGAACTGTTTTACATGAACCAAAGAAGACATTTTGTATTATACAATTTCCATTATGACAAGTACACCTGTGCTTTTTAAACATCTAGTTCTACATTAAGTCCCCGTTTGCTGTTATAACAGCCTCCAATCTTCAGGGACGATTCCAATCTTTCACACATTAATCCACAGGGGCGTCATATTAAAGTCAGGTGCTGATGTAGGTGTAGGTGCAGAGAAAATTAAATAACAGTTACAGTTTGGGGAGAAAACACATAAGGCTGGAAAAAGGTCAGGTGTCCCAATAGTTTTGCCCATATTGTGCCATTTCTTGTTGCAATTCAAAAATATGTTGATACTGAATAAAAAATAAAAAAGAATCAAATCACACATCGGTATTTATTGACACTTTGCTTCATCGTTTCTTTTACGCTTCCACACACTTTCATCTTCAAACTTTCTCCTTCATCAGTTAGCAGACAAAGATGAATCATCTCCGTGACTTTTGAAAGGTCTCAAATGGAAGGTGGTAATTGGAGTTAAACCATAGGACATCTTGACAGTTTCTCAAGGTCTTTGTGTGGGTGCGACCGTATGTGGATTTAGCTCTTGTGCTAATTGGGATCAGCACACAATTGAACTTCAATGTTATTCTAAGAACAATAGCACTTTTGGCTGTGTTAAACAGCGTCAGAGCAACACCGCATTGCTGATTAAATCACATGCTGATGGGGGGGAAAAACACTGCTACAGTGGAGGATTTATAAGATTATTTGTCAACATGATTCTGTGGTACAGTTAATAAATGTATAAAATACTTAAGTATAATCATTTAAACTCAACTCTAGTATGTGTAGCTTGGCTATGAACAGTGTGTGTGTGTGTGTGTGTGTGTGTGTGTGTGTGTGTGTGTGTGTG
>MU551707.1:6936818-6972107 GCA_024362625.1 Silurus asotus
TGTGTGTCTGTGTGTGTGTGTGTGTGTGTGTGTGTGTGTGTGTTTTTCCTTCTCCAATACATCACTGAATGACGAGCTGTTGAGCTGACTCAGGTGTGTGTTTGGGCATTACACTGTGCTAGACTCTGGAACTACAAGCCCACAGCTGGTTAAATTATAGCTGAAGCAGAAGATTTTCCTCACTGGTGTGTGTGTGTGTGTGTGTGTGTGTGTGTGTGTGTGTGTGTGTGTGTGTGTGTGTGTGTGTGTGTTTCTCACAGGGCAGGAAGCACCAGCTATATGTGAACACCGGTTTGGAGGCCGAGTGGTGTGGTTTGATTCCAGTGGGTGGCCCCTGCCTTACCAGTACCTCGGGGCTCAAATGGAATTTGGGTTAGTGTCTCTGACACACACACACACACACACACACCATTTGTGGACATATGGCTAGAAGAGTAAGGTGTCCCAATACTTTAGTCCATATAGTTTATATTTTGTGCTTAAATATTATTGGTCCTATTTGGATCACCCTTAAATTCATGCTCAATCTATCAAATGTAGCATAAACATCTGTATAAAATGTATGCCTTACATTATAGACCTGTAGGTTTTAGTGATAAAAACCTTTTAACAGTGTAAATGCACTGGAAAAGCAGAAACAGTTATAATAAGTGGAGGCTTGCTGATCACAGCCGTGCAAAAAATCTGAAAAATAAAGGTTTCTGTTCATAGTGACTTCTAAAGGTCAACGCTACTAAGACAGAACTACCTGATTGGAGCTTTAAAGTGAAGCGACAGAACAAATTGCTTGTTGTTTGTGTCACTGAAGCATGAGCTTTCTGAGCTTTTGGATTTTGCTGCTGACATAAGGGCTAAAAGCACATTACACTTTCATTTAAACTATTTCTAACATAACAAGTCCGATTTCTGTAGTCAGGCCTAAAGATAAAGGCATCTGCAGCATCTTCACCTTCAGACAGTTCCACATTTATCTCTGAGAAGTACAGAGGGGACTTTTTTGCTGCACCAGACAAGATTTCAGCAAGAGGTTTAAACATTTCAGCTGAAAATCTCATTGTGTATAATGGGAGTTATGGAGAACCTTTTTTGAAATTTTCACTATGGTGTCATGATTTAGAGGTTCTGCCTCACTTTTTTCACTATCAGAAGTAGATTAGGACAACTTTCTATTCAAGACCAAATACACTATATGGACACCTGAGCATAAGATTTGTATGTGCTTTTTGAACATCCCATTTAACATTTAGTTCTCATCCTCCGCTCTTCTGAGATGTTCCACTAGATATCGGAAACAAATTTCATTGTGCTGTAATGTATATGTGACAAATAAAGGCTATTCTATTTTTTCTGAAAAGAAATAAAAATAAAAAGAAATCCTTGTTACACTAAATGGACAAAAGTATTGGGACAACCGACTTTTTCATCCAGATGTGATTCTTCCAACAAAGTTGGTATCTACAAAGTTGGAGGCACACAATTGTATATGATCTCTTTGAATGTGGTGGATTTAACTTCACTTGAACTGGGAGACCCAAACATGTTCCAACATGACAATGCTCATATGAAGATCTTGAGTGGCCTGCTATAGAGCTTTGACCCCAAACCTATGAAAGCTGACTGCACCCCAGACCTCCTTACCTCACCTACATCAGTACATCAGTACCTACATCAGTACCTAGAAACATCATTTTGCCTCATTGAACACAAATGTTCACAAGCACACTCATAGTGGAACATCTTCCCAGAAAGGGGAGGTTATAATAATAGCCAATGTGGACACTAAAATGGAATGGGAGGGAGGTTCAAAAAGCACATATCCTGTGGTCAGGTGTCCACAAACCTTTGCCCATACAGTGTGGATTAATCAGTTATCAGATGTTGCAAACCTTCATTCCATCTTCATTCTAGACAGAGTGGAACACAAAGAGTTCTGAAAGAGTGGCTGTGTTTTAGTTTGAGTAAATGCTCACAGGGGCATTAATCACACAAGCTTCAGACTCTCAGCTGTGATCCAGACTAATGACTAGTTTCTTCACCTCCTTCTTTCACCTGATGGGCATGTTCTCCCCGTGGCTTTTTTAACTCCATACATTTCATCCTACCAGTTATTACTTTTTACAAGTCAGTTGTCAAAATTAACTGTTCATATCAGTGGTCATTTTAAAACTGAATCATCTTACTCATCTTACTCAACATCAGGATGGTTCTGTCCTCTTCACCTAACACAAACTCAGTTATGATCTCATTTTATTTTTATATTCCTCTCTGCTATAGTTTTTTTTAAGCCATTTTTCACACAAGCTCATAAAAGTGTCCTGAGATCTCAATCTGACTGCAACAACCAAACTGCACAATTTCTTTTTATTTTTTGGGTGTGAACTTTTGTTTCAGCCTTAACGAGAAGTTCCTGATTTTGATTGAGACTGAGATTATGCCAGAAAACACTGACTGTTGATTTGACTCAACACTCATTATAGAGTTGAACATGTATGAAAATCTGTTTCCACACCCCCCGTCTTTACCTCAGTCTTACCCCTGGCACGTTCTGCATTTTCTTCAGAACCTCCACTGCACATACAGGATTCTTCTTCTTACAATGGAAATCTATCTTCATGATTTTCAAAATAATGCAGAACAATTTTCATTCATTTATAGTGAGGATTTCAAAAACTTTTTATGGGAATTAATGGGAATATATAAGAATTAAACGAAATTCATAGGAATAAACTGGTCATTACTACTAGTACTACTACATAATTATACAGGTTACACATTAACAGGGAACTTAAATGTAATTAAAAAAAATCTTGCAGGATAATCTCTGCACATTCACCAGGTCACATGCACAGAGCACACTTACTGGGTTACTGAGGCCACACCCCCTACATGCACTGTGCCTCCTTTCATAACATAACACACATTATTTCTTCAATCCTGCACACAAAATAATGTCAAAAATTGTCCATCTTATCGAAGTATTTAAATAAATCTGTTTAAAACTTCCTTGTGCTGTGTGTAAGCTATTGTGCGACAAAACTATTTTAACAATCAAATCAAGGCAAAATTTTCTTTTCTTTTTTATTTATCTGACCAAAATGTTTGTTTTTTTATCTTCCCCTGGAAAGTTTCCAGAAATGTTCCACCCCTTTGCAACCCCATTAGTGCATAACACACATTATTTCTTCAATCCTGCACACAAAATAATGTCAAAAATTGTCCATCTTATCGAAGTATTTAAATAAATCTGTTTAAAACTTCCTTGTGCTGTGTGTAAGCTATTGTGCGACAAAACTATTTTAACAATCAAATCAAGGCAAAATTTTCTTTTCTTTCTTCTTTATCTGACCAAAATGTTTGTTTTTTTATCTTCCCCTGGAAAGTTTCCAGAAATGTTCCACCCCTTTGCAACCCCAATAGTGATGTATAGTTATGTAGAATGTCCACAGAATCATTGTTATGAAAACACATTCCTTTTATAAACATACATTAAAACTACAATCATGCTGCAGTTATAGAAATGCACTTTTTTTGACCAGTCAAATTTGAAAATTTACATTTTAGCAGCATTACGTTAATCATTCCTAATTTTTTTATATGTTTTACAGACAAATGCTTGTGAATTCCTAACAATTCCACATGCACGTGATTGTAGAACCTGCTGTTTCAGATTTATATTCCATTTGCTGTTGTGAGCTCCAATTTTCCGGGAAGATATTCCATTAGATTTTGGTGTGTTTGTGGAAATTTGTGCTCATTCAGAAACAAAGGCCATTAATAAAGCCAGGTACTGATGTAGGTGAAGTGAGGACGGGTGCAGTCAGCATCCACATCCCTAAGGTGAATATCTTTGTGCACAGGGGCATTGTCCTACTGGAACAGGTTTGAGTCTTCTAGTTCAGATGAAGGAAAAATGTAATGCTACTGCACCCAAAGACATTCTATACAATTGTGTGCCTCCAACTTTGTGGTAATATTTTTGGGGAAGAACCACATATGGCTGGAAAAATCAGGTATCTCAATACTTTTGTCCATATTGTGTGGGTTCAGAACATTTAAAAACTTTATGAAAGTGAAAATCTAGAATGCATTTAAACACTAGAGTGTCTGTGCTCATTTCCCAACCAACATATAGTTGTTTTTTTACATTTTTTAACAATTGTTAATTACATTTTAAATCTTCTTCTTCTTATTTTTAATTTTTTTAACAGACAAGCAGGTGCTGGAGTTCGGGAAGCTCGTCAGCACGTCCAACACGTACGAAAAGCTCAACGGCAAGGACGAGAGAAACCCGGTGACCATCACCACAGACAGATGTCTTCTATGGACTATGGGTATTAAAACAGAGGAACTGAATCATTAGGAAATGTGTGTATATATATTATATACACACACACACACACACACACACACAAAATCCATGATCTGTTATAATAATAGGCGATTTTGGGATCCTCCGGTTTATTAAAACAAACAAAAAAATTAAAGAATTAACACAAAACAGAACATGAAATTTAGGAATTCAGTCCCAGTCCATTATCCAGCGTTGTTCCATGCTTCCAATATCCAAAGAGGGTTAAAACTGTGAGGATTCAACCACCACTGAAAAAGAGGAACACAAAATTAGGTTCATGACCAGTCATGCGCAACACTTCCACAAGAACATCTGATTATACAATTCACAAAAATGTGCACATAACTGCTATGTTAACCCTTTAGAATTCAGACAGCTGTGACACATCTGCTGCTACACACTAGAACTGGGCAATATGATCATAGAATACATAATACTGTGGTAAATCTATACAATATACGTGATAACATCAAGCTATATATATAAATTTATTTATATATATATATATATATATATAAGAAACTAGTTTAAAGCAGCTAATTCAATGTTAATGTTTGTAATTTTATAAGGAATCTGCAACAATGGAAACCTTGAAGAATGAAGGCTGTCGCTGTTTAATGTGGAAATGTTTTGTATAATGATAGGATTTCGTTTGACACAACAGCCAATCGTCTGTTCACACTAGCAAGCAAATTGTTGTTAATTGCTAATTATATATATAATAGATAAATAGATCCAACACAACAATGCCACTGTGCACAAATAAAGCTTTATGTCGGTGTGGTTTGCCAGGGTTGATTTAGAAGAACTCGAGCGTCCTGAACAGAGCCCTGGCCTCAATCTCATCTAAAACCTTTGGGCTGAACTGGAACTTCAGACCTTCTTGCATAATAATCAGCACCTGGTCTCACTATGGTTGCAAAATTCCAGGAATGTAAACTTTTTTTTTTTTATGGGAAATAACAGGAATTCATGGGATTCGTTTAGATTTATGTTCGTATATGATACAGTTTATACACTTTTTTTATTATTAATTCCCATAAAGTCCCATGGAAAATTTCCAACTTAAAATATTTCCAAAATTTCCCAGCTGAAGTTCCCATGGACAGTTTCTGGAAATGTACTGGAAGTGTTCCACCCCAGAACCTCAGTAATGTTTATTACTAAATGATCACTAGTGGATTTACTTTCCAGAAGAGTGGAGTTCACTGTAACAAGATGTTCAATAAGCAAATATGGACGTGATGGTCACAAACCTTTAATTTATTTTAACTCAAGCATTGGAACATTACTTTTAATTAAAATGATCCTGTTTTAATCTCATTTCTTGTGTATCTGTTACTTCAAATGCACAAGGAAAAAATAAACATGTGAAACAACCCAGCCGGTCTGTTATTGAATTAAAGGATAACTTACACAATGATGTTGTTGATGGGGATGTGTATGAGTTTGACAAAGAATCCGATAAAACCCATGATGGCAAACCCAATCGCTGTGGCCATTGCAATCTTCTGAAATTCTATAACATAGGAACAAAATGCAACTTATAGTAAATGAATATATTGTGATCCAGTTTCGATTGGATGCGAGACACAACACTGGGACTTATTTCTAAATAAACTAAGGGTATGAATTCAATCACAACATACATTAGGTCTGTAAAAGAAAATAATGTATGCTATTTCTTGTTCCACTGGTTTGCCACTGAAAGTTATTTCTTATTAGAGGAAACTCATCAAAATATGACACGGAAGGCGGCTGAAATATGCACAAATAAATAATGATGATCTGGTGTGCCAGTGGTGACAAACAGACCTTTTCTGTCTGGTTTTGTGCATCTTTTCACGAGCCTGATGGAGTCCTTGACGAACTGGCGGCCGGGTTCGACAAACTGCATCACCTGATCCATGTTGTATTCGTGCTGAGGAGGAAACAGGTACATAGTGTTTTAATCCTTCTTACCAAAAACATGAGAGAAAGATGGACAGAGAGAAGGAAGAGAAAGTGAGAGAGAGAGAAGGGAGACAGACAGGGTAAGCAGAGCTAAAGGAGGAGGACAAAATAGAGGGAAAGAGAGACATAGCAAGAGAAGGGGGACAGAAAGGGAAAGAGACAAAAACATCAAAGTACACAGGCAACAACAGACAGAGACACACTGGAGAAAGACATAAACAAAGAAGGAGACAGAAAGACTGGAATATAAACTGAGATTTTTAAAAAAGTAGACAAAGATAAAAAGGGAGACAGAAACCAAGACAGAGAGAAAGAAGGAGGGCAGAAAAAACACAGGGACATACACAGAAAGAAAAGACAGACACTAGTTTGATCAGATGAAATGTATATTAGGCCTAAATCCCGAGTCTCCCCCTGTTCTCTATGTATTAAACACTATTTATAATACAGTATGAGTTGAGATCAGACCCTCACATGCTCCATACAGTACAATAACTACAGCGCTATTACAGGACAAGCTAGCTATGTTGCTAATGCTAGCTACTTAGCCAAGTTTGTAATTAGACCTAACACCGGCTGATATTTTACACATAACTTATTAAAATATTCTTATTAAAAAAAACACCTTATATTGAAATAATCAAACATGAGAAACTCACCGGGTATTAAAGTCGGATATGTGGAGTTCAGAGAAAAGCCACGTAGCTTTTACACACACTTACTAACCAAGAAAGCTGACGTAGCGAACTACTGCGCATGCGCACACCTCACAGAGACTTTCTAATTCAATAACTTCTATTGGCTAATACAAATCCGTCATATGGCCTATTGACTAATCGCAGAGTAGAAGGCGGGACTCCCCCTGTGCGAATCGCCAATAGAAAAATGTATAAATTTTTTTAGAATTGTATGATATTTAATTTATAAACATTTATAATATACATTTATTGATTATTTATTATATCTATCTATCTATCTATCTATCTATCTATCTATCTATCTATCTATCTATCTATCTATTAAATCATCAATAAATGTATATTATAAATATATAAATTAAATATCATATACAATTCTAAAAAATCTATACATTTTAATATTTCTGATTCCCCCTGGCCGAATGTACCTCAAATTAATACTTTTAAAATGTTTAATATTCTAATCAACATTGGTACAGACAAATATAAATATGTTTTAAAGTAGTTGTAAGAGTTTTCATTTGCGTAATTAATTATTAAACCACACATAACCTTTGCTACGTTTCCACACAGACGGTTTATATACATATATAAAGTATTTTACAAAAGGAACAATACTATAGAAATGAAACTTGGATATATATTATAGTAGTCAATGTGCAGCTTGTACAGCAGTACAGTTTTACTGTCCTCTAAAAATAACTCAAAATACAGATGCAAAAGTGAGTACACCCTAAGTGACAATAACTGTATGTTACTTAACGATACAAAGCCACATGTCCTATTCATCATGTTGATGTTTTTGTCTGCTTGACAGGACCATAACATTTGTGAATCTTGTATTTGAGCAGGTAAAATTTGGTGCTTTGACTCCAATTCTCTCATACTGACCGCTAAATGTTCAACAAGGCACCTCATGGAAAAGGACTCTCTGAGGATTTAAGAATTAGAATTGTTGCTCTTCACAAAGATGCCTAGTCTATAATATTGGTAACTCCCTGAAACTGAGTTACAGTACACTGACCATGGACTTACAGAGACGGGTTCCACTCGAAACAGGCCTAAGAAGTTTAGTCCTCGTCAGGTGGAGAAGCTGCTACAAAAAACTCATATATGAGTGTTGCAGCATTGCGCTAGACCATACACTGCGCACTGCAACAAGTCAGTTTGCATGGCCATCGTCCCAGAAGGAATAAGCCTCTTTTGCAGCTGGTTCACAAAAAAAACAGACAACAGTAATCCAAGATCATGAATTACTGGAACCATGTCCTGTGTTCTGATGAGACTAAGATAAACTTGTTTGGCTCAGATGGTGTCCAGAGAATGTGTGGCTACACCCTGATCAGGAGCATGAAGAAAATTGTTTCTTGCCTACAGTCAAGCAGGGTGGTGGTGGCAGCGACATGGTCTGGGGCTGCATGAGTGCTGCTGGTACTGGGGAGCTGCAGTTCATTGAGGGAAACATGAGTTCTAACATGTATTGTGACATTCTGAAGCAGGACACGATGCCCTTCAGAAAATGGGCCGAACGGCAGTTTTGACATGATCAAACTTTCTCATGGACTCCATAAATGTTAAATAAACATCTCTCTACATAAAATATATGCAAATCAACCATTTTGTTTAGATGCTGCAGTATGCCTTTGTCTTTCGCAGTCGCAGCAACATACCAGATGGTGATAAAGGAGGTAAGTAAGGACTCAAAGATGCAGGATATAAAGCGCATCATGACTTTGGTAGGTTAATGTTCTTCAGCTGTCGCAGGACGTACAACCTCTGGTGTGCTTTTTTAATTAGAGAACTGACATTCAGCTCCCACTTGAGGTCCTGAAAGATGATGGTTCCCAGGAAGCGGAAGGAGTCAAGAGTGTCGACAGCAGAGTCACACAGTTTGATGAGGAAAGCTGGGGTTGGGGTCTTCAGGAAGTCGATTACCATCTCTACTGTTCTGACAGCATTGAGCTCCAGGTTGTTCTGACTGCACCAGGTCACCAGATGGTTAATTTCCCACCTGCATGCTGACTGGTTAATGTACACCTGCTGGAGGACACCGGTGTCACCTGACTCGAACTCTGATTGGTTAAAGCAAACGCTTCAAGCTAAATGAACTTAACGCTGCAAAAGCCCACACTTCTGATTCTGAAAGCCTTACGCCAGATTTTCCTGGACCCCCCGGTGACACGTGATGTGTTGAATGAAATCTGACTGAATAAAAACTCTAATGTAAATAGACAATCCTAAATGCATCACAAACCAAGAGCAAGGGAATAACTACTGGAAATAATTGAATACATATTTAAGGGAAAGAAATATTATAATGTTTATATATATATAAAAAAAAAATATGTAATATAGTGTACCAGTGTAGATTTATTTATTGATAGAGACTCAAAGCACATTTATACATCGCTTTGGACAAGGGCGTCTGCTAAATGTAAATGTAAATATAAAATGTAGGAGAATGCTGAGGATGGAGCCGCCAGGAAGGAGGAAAAGAGGAAGGACAAGGAGGAAGTTTATGGATGTGGTGAGAGGCAGGTCATATGCAGGTTGTTGATTTGAAAGAGGCAGATGTTGAGGACAGGTGGGTTTGGAGACGGATGATGCGCAGTGTTGACGGCAAATGAGCAGACGAAAGCATCGAAATATAATTCAATGGTATTATTATATGGAAGCATAGGGGTAGGAAAATTCAATTTAAATTGTAATATGCAAAATGCCAATGCAAAATACTGTACGAAAATGGAAACCTATTTCTGTATTTAACATTTTCCATCAAACATATATGCGGAAAATTTGGTGGAAAAGGAAAATGTTATAACAATTTACATTTGCCATTTCCAACAGTAGTTTTGATATATTACATACTAATGATAATGATTTATACGTTGTAAAATAAAAAAAAAATAAAAAATATATATATATATATATATTACCTTTGGTGGAAAAGGAAAATTTTATAACAATTTACATTTGCCATTTCCAACAGTAGTTTTGATATGTAAATTACATACTAATGATAATGATTTACACGTTGTAAAAAAGCTTGTTTGCTGTTTTGTATATTACATTTGAAAACACATTTTGCTTCCTCTATTATTATGTACAAATTTTGAAGCTAGTTGTTTGTAGTAGCTAACGTTAGCTAGGTGCAGAAGTGATACCGCTGGTGTGCTGTAGGTGGCGGTAACGAGCCCCACGAGGTCCACCTTTACCGACGAATTAGAAGAACAGGAAGTTGAACAGGTAGTTGGACCCTGGAGAAACAATGCTTATGGGTCCGAGTCGCGTCTTAGTTTCATTTTCTTACTTGCTCGCGCAGTGAATGGACTCGTTCTCGGTGTAAACATCTCGAAGCTTCTTTCCGCTCCGGGGGATTGAACATGGCGATAGCAAATGTAGCGACAGAGTATGTTTTCTCAGATTTCCTCCTGAAAGAACCGAACAATGAGGGCAAGTATAAGGGCGCGCGCCTGGACCTGGCTCTGGATAAGCTGGTGCTGTGTATTGCAGTGGGGCTGCCGCTGCTACTCATCTCTCTGGCCTTCGCTCAGGAGGTTTCAGTCGGTAATTTACACACGTTTAACTTCACCTTTTCTTTACACACGACAGTGTTTTCACATTTCTACACGCTATTGTTTGTTTTCCAGGCAGAGGTTAGTTGGTAAACCATAAACACGTGAAACACTATTATACAGATTTTTTTCATTATCTATCTATCTATCTATCTATCTATCTATCTATCTATCTATCTATCTATCCATCTACATATCTATCTATCCATCTATCTATCTATCTATCTATCTATCTATCTATCTATCCATCTACATATCTATCTATCTATCTATCTATCTATCTATATATCTATCTATCTATCTATCTATCTATCTATCTATTAATTAATTAGGGAATACCGGTTAATATTATAAAAGTATGCGTGTTTATTTTTTTTTAACGAATCTGTTTTCTCCAATTTATTTCTAAAAACACCACCATAATAGCGTGTCAGTCTGGATTTTAAAGACATCTATCTATCTATCTGTCTGTCTGTCTGTCTGTCTGTCTGTCTGTCTGTCTGTCTGTCTATCTGTCTATCTATCTAATAATATAAAATTGTGTTTTTTTTTTTTAACGAATCTGTTTTGTCAATATTATATTCAAGAACACCATAATACTGTGTGGGTCTGGATTTTAAGGATGAAATCAATCTAATCTAATCTTGTCTTTCTGTCTGTCTGTCTGTCTGTCTGTCTATCCATCTATCTATTGGAATACCGGTTAATATTATAAAAGTATGCAGTTTCTTTTTTGTTTTTACGAATCTGTTTTCTTAATTTAATTTCCAAGAACAACACCATAAAAGTGTGTCGGTTTGGATTTTAAGGATGAAATCTATCTATCTATCTGTCTGTCTGTCTGTCTGTCTGTCTAGTTGATAATATAAAAGTGTGTGGTTTCTTTTTCTCTTTTTTTTTTTTTAACGAGTCTGTTTTGTCAGTATTATTTTCAAGAATAAAATACTGCGTCAGTCGGGATTTTAAAGACTAAATCGACACCTCAAACCTCTTAAAAGTATTCAAATTCAAGCGTTTGTGTTGTGTGAAATCGCCCCCGCGTTTTGTTCTTCATCTGAGAAGGTCGTAATTGTGCCTCGATGACATCACCGGGGACGTTGAAAATATGACATTCGATGTACGATATATATCGTGCGCACACGTACATTAGGCGATAAAGTCTAGTAGATTAGACGCGTGCGTTCTGTCCCTGTACGATTCAGTCCGATAAACTGCGTTTAGAATGAACACGAAATTTAAGATGTACAGGCAGCAAGTGTGTACATGTAAAAGTGCCATTTCTCTCTTTTTTTTAAAAAATCAGCTGTTTAAAATATATTACACTCTAAAATGTATATTATAAATGCAATATTTAAAAAATTCTGATTTCATTTGCATTTTGGTAACAGCCAAAATATCTATTTGAATAATTCATTGTAATTGACTGATTAAATTTGCCTCAAAAGATGATGCACACTTTTAGAAACAAAAGTCAAGTTTATTTCTTTTTTTCCACATTGTCTCAAAGCAGCTTTACAGAATTTAAGAGTCAAGGTGAATGGTGTGTGTTTATCCCTTATGATCAGCCATGACGACTGTGGCAAGGAAAAACCCTCTTTAGATGTAATGAGGAAGAAACTTGGAGAGGAACCAGACTCAAAACGGGAACCCATTTTTTTTTGGGTGACATCAAGAGTGTGATTATCGTCTTTAAACAATACAGAACACTGGAGAGAGAGAACTAACATGAGCACTGGAGTGTAAGATTATGAGTGATGATCTTTCTACAGTCAGTTGAGGTTGTGGAACCAGAAGCTACTGAGCAACTCATAAAATAGCATTTGAGATCATCATAGATCCAAAACCAGCTTTCTCAATGACATTTATTTAAACTTTAGGAGTCAGATGTCCACGGTAGTCCTTAATGTACCAGCACAGTTACACACTCAGCAAAATTTTGTCTAATTATTGATAAAATCCAAAAAAACAACAACCTACTTTTGACATTTGTCCCCTATGTGCAGGAGGTTTAATGCCAAGTGTCAATCTAACATAGGAAGTAAAAAACTGTATCAAACATAAAGGAAACAACTGATCCCAATTCTCCAGCATCGTGCATACACCATGTTTACGGCGTCTGTAACGTAGAGGAAACATCAGAGCAACTTCCCAGAATGCACTGCAGCCGCAGGACCGGTAGACTATCGGGTGACGGGCACGTTTAGACGCTTTTGGAGGCTGGTGTGTTTGATGAGGATGTGAGAAAGCTGGGCAGATTAAAGGATTAAAGCACGCTGCATTGTTCTTTTTTTGATGTATAGCTCAAACTGGGGCCAAATCCCCGTGGCTCTATTATGAGAAGCTGGTCAAGTGGGTAATGTAAGAAAATCGTCTGGTCTGACGTGTCGATCAAAGAAGTCAAATCACGTCTCTGCGGTAACAAGTACTCTTTTACAGAGCATTGTTTATTTCGGTTTTTTTTTCTGTGGGTTATTTTTTTGCCTGGATTTTGAACAATTCTGTTCAAAAAATCTCAAGAAAGTTTGAAGAACAACCGCAATTCTTTTCGATCTATCAAGCACATATATCATCCATTGCACTTTTGAATGCGGTTAGGTACAAGATGTTTACTTCACGCCTGCCTCCTTTCACCTCCCTCCAGAGTCGCTGCTGCAAATCACATGCAAACTTTGTCGATATTTTAATTGCAAATGAGTCACAAATTCTGCATTTTCAGAGCCCTGGTTCAAAGAGGGCGGTTAGTGCCGAGAACGGCTACGCGTGTGATATTTCAGCAGTACGTTTCATAACAAGATTTATTCCCACGACGTTCTAGGAACTCGACCCTATTAAACACGTTACCGAAATTAGCCTAAGTGTCATGTTTCTTGTTTTTCAGGGACTCAGATCAGCTGCTTCTCTCCCACTAACTTCTCCTGGCGTCAGGCTGCGTTCGTGGACGCTTATTGCTGGGCAGACGTACGGAAACAGAACACAGGGGGACTTCCTCTCTCTATGCATAAGGTACTCGATTGACACTGTTTGGTCCAACACAGTTGTCTCTGTCTCTCTCACACACACACACAAACCCACATGATATCAGGCTACGGTCATTTCCCTGGTTGAAGAAATCAGTAGGGGGTTTTCAAAACAGGAGACGTGTCTGTTACTCAAGTAAATATCAGATCACTTCAGGTCAAGTCAAGCAGCAATTTAAAATGGTTGCAATTCAAACTGCTCATATTCACAGCTGTTAATCATAATAATGTAGAATTTAGTGTACTGTTACACCCCAAATACATTTATATAAAGAGAGATAGGCTCCGCCCTCCACTCACGTACCGCCTCTCGTCCACGTGGCCACTGTCACATACATACTGTATCATTTCATCACGTTCTTTACAGCAGTGGTTCCCAACCCCCGGGCCGTGGGTCAGCTGGTACCGGGCCGCACAGAAAGAATACATAACTTACATTATTTCCGTTTTATTTATTATATGATTCTAAATGATGATTTTTCGGGGGGGGGATTCCCAGATATTCTCCGCCACATCTGTCTATGACTCACTCTTGATGCATGTCATGATGCCTCAGTCACATGTCTTACCTCCATCCGCTACCTTCTTAAAGGGGGCTGTTTTGGCCGCTAACACATAATACATTACCGCTAAATTCTAACCCCCAAGTGAGCAAAATGAACAAACAACAACACAGTGGATTTACGTTTAATATTATATTTAGAAAAATACCAGTTTTTCTGTCGCTCGTATCATTTTATTTTGTGGTATTTATCCACCACATCTTAAAAAAAAATGTTGGGGACCGCTGATCTACAGTACTGTGAACTGCTCTGTGTTGCTAAACCAGCACCACATTCACCACTATAAAATATATCCAAGTTTCATTTCTACATCATTGTCTGTTGAGAAGATTATACTGAAATGTGTGGGGTGTACTAACTTTTGTGAGTTACTGTTTGTACATTTACTTTTGATTTGCGGGGCACACGTCCTTATCCAATCATTTTTCGGGGGGGGGATTCCCAGATATTCTCCGCCACATCTGTCTATGACTCACTCTTGATGCATGTCATGATGCCTCAGTCACATGTCTTACCTCCATCCGCTACCTTCTTAAAGGGGGCTGTTTCGGCCGCTAACACATAATACATTACCGCTAAATTCTAACCCCCAAGTGAGCAAAATGAACAAACAACAACACAGTGGATTTACGTTTAATATAATATTAAAAAATACCAGTTTTTCTGTCGCTCGTATCATTTTATTTTGTTGTATTTATCCACCACATCTTAAAGATCAGTCCGTGAAAATAGTCTGACATTGGCGCAAGAAAATGTTGGGGACCACAAATCTACAGTACAGTAAACTGCTCTGTGTTGCTAAACCAGCAGCACATTCACCACTATAAAATATATCCAAGTTTCATTTCTACATCGTTGTCTGTTGAGAAGATTATACTGAAATGTGTGGGGTGTACTAACTTTTGTGAGTTACTGTTTATACATTTACTTTTGCGGCATTTGGCACACGTCCTTATCCAGAGCGACTTACAGCTGAGCAGGGGAGGGTTTTAGGGCTTTGCTCAAGGGCCCAGTAGTGGCAGCTTGGTGGTGGTGGGATTTGAACCTGTGATCTTCTGATCCAAAGCCCAATGCCTTAACCACTGTGCTACCACCTCCCCTATATACACATACACCACATAATATGCACTAAGTCTAATCATTTAGACCATCGGTAACGAAACCTTTCTCTCTCGTTCTCTGTTCCTCTCTCCTCCTTTTTGCTAGTTTTTTCCCTACATCCTCCTGTTAGTCGCCATGCTGGTGTACCTCCCAGCCCTGTTTTGGAGATTTACGGTGACTCCCAGTCTCTCCTCTGAGCTGACATTCATCATGGACGAGCTCGACCGCACTTACAACAGAGCCATCAAACTGGCCAAACGTATCCACAGCAACCCCCCGCACCCCGACACACACAGGTATGCACACTAGTGTAAAAAAAAAAACATATTCGGTTTCCATTCATCGCACTTTTTAATACATGAGTGTTGTGTACTATTATTATTTTCATTATAGAAAGAATATATATTATATTGTCCAACTTATGAGGGGAAAAAACTACAATATTTGTGAGCACGCTCATCCTTATTTATGTGTGTGTTCCTTTACAGCTCTGCTCCAGACCTGACCGAAAGCTGTTTTAAGTACCCGTTGGTGGAACAGTATCTGAAGACCAAGCGCTTATCTTACTGCCTGCTACTGCGCTACATACTGTGCCGAGCCTTCACCTTCCTGGCCCTGATCCTGGCCTGTATCTACTTGTGTTACTACATCCGTCTGTCTGTAACGGACGAGTTTCCGTGCAACATCCGCTCAGGTGTGCTGTTTAATGACTCGTCCGTACCCGATGCCCTGCAGTGCAAACTGGTGGCTGTGGGTGTGTTCCAGCTCCTCAGTTACATCAACCTCATCGTGTACTTCTTGCTGGCACCCACATGTGTGTACTCCATGCTGGTTCCTCTGAGGAGCTCGGCTGAATTCCTCAAACCTTACGAGAGGCTGCCCACGCTCGGGGTGATGGAGCTAGGACCCAGGGCGTGGAATGATCTGGCGTTGTACCTGCTGTTTCTGGAAGAGAACCTGAGTGAACTGAAAAGCTATAAGTTCTTGAAGGTGTGTATTCAGTCGCGTTCCAATCGAATGATCCGTAATGGATTCACGGGAAAAAATTTTCGGACTTTTGACTTTTTAATGCCGTTTTTATTTTTACATTTAGCGATATTTCTTATAGCAATAAAATGATTTTTAATAATGAAATGTGTCCTTTTTTAATAAGATTCCACCAAGCATTACAGTCGCATTAGTTACAGTGGAGTTTCTTTAGAATTTCCAATTTTTCCAGCCTAAACCTCTCGTATGGTTTTTAGAATTCAGTTATACGTTTCTTTTTGAAGTCCTATTGAACCTGTATGTTTCACTTCCGGGTCCTTTGGCTCATCAGACACTAGAGATCTCCGGCGTATAAACTAATGCAGTGTGTGTGTGTGTGTGTGTGTGTGTGTGTGTTTGTGTGTGTGTGTGTTCCATGTGTTAGGTATTAGAGCTCCTGAAGGAGTCTGGAGAGATGCAGTTTGACACCCTGGTCCTGCTTCAGTCACTTGGTCAGGTGAAAACGGACGTGGTGGATGGAAATCTGCGAAAGAACTCGCATGCAGACTCAAGCCTGGAGAAGAGTGGAGAAAACTGTATAGCGATGAAAGGTAAGGGAAATGGTGCCAATGTTACCCTGATCTTTACCTCTGATACCCCAATCTTACCCCGATCACCATCTCTACCCCTGATACCCTAATCTTACCCTGATCACTATCTCTACCCCTGGTACCCCAATCTTACCCTGATCACTATCTCTTCCCCTGATACTCCAATCTTACCCTGACCTCTCCATATTTAGATTTTAACCCCTGTATTATATCCCGATCCCCCCAGATTTTACCCCTGCTACCCCAGGATGATCATTGATCTTTTCATTTCTGATACCCCATTTTTATTTACCCCGGATTCCAGGTTTTATTCCAATATCCCATATTTTTCATATATACATATTTCCCCTCTGTATTTACCCCTGATATCACAATTTTACCCCTGATATCCTATTTTCTCCTGATCCCCAGATTTGATCCCAATTCCCTATATTTGACCCCAGACATCAAATTTTTACCCCTGATTCCCAATTTTACTCCTGATCCTCCATATTCTTTTCCCACCCCCATATTTTAATCTACATTACCCCAATTTTACCCCTGATACTGCAGTTTTACCCCTGGTCTCTATATTTAACCCTGAACCCCTTATTTTCTCTGACCCCTTTTTGTGTGTTTTGCATTTACTTGGTGTGAGTGTGTGTGTGTACACATCAGTGTTTGCTCCACATGATCTAATGTTTTTGTTGGTGACTCGGCAGAAGTCTCCCCTCTGCTGACCGAAGACGGGACGCCTCGAGCCGACGCTGCTGTGCGCCAGAGAGTCACATGACCTGCCACAGTGTCACATGATGTCTATGTGGTTAAATGCAATGCTTAATGAGACGTCATGGACTGTGGTTCAGGAAGACAGTGGTTAATGGTACTTTATGATTGTGTGTGTGTGTGTGTGGGGCCCACATTGCTTCATTCAAATGCCACATTTACCTCATCTTTTTATGCATTATGATGGGCTGATATGTAAATGGGGTGTATATGTGGTCCGAATGCATAATGTACATAACGGTACACTGATATACATACAGATTAACATGGGGATCGAGAGTTCAGCATAAAAAACCCCCCATTGGATTCTTTCCATCATCGTTTAATAATTTATTCCTATTAAACTTCATCAGAAATGTTAATTCAGGGCCTCATTACCAACACTGCTGTTTTCAGTAACCCCAGTGTCTCAACTCTGCCCCCCATTATTTATAAAGGAACTCGTTTGTTTTGGAATATTTTAGTGTCTTTATTTTCTATAACTTGAATATTTTCTTTATTCTCTGGGAGTTTTTTTGTTCTAATGGTAGCAGGTTCGTTCCGGACGGAAAATCCTTTCAAGCTAGCTAATTTATTACGGATTGTTTACTTTATTTATTTCCTTATAGTTAGGGGAGGCTTAGGTGAGCGAAGTGCAACGCTACTGTTCAGAAAACAACAAGCAAACCGTATAGAGGTAATGTTCAAATTCTCAGCAGGAATGAATGGTATTGTGTGTAAATGTTTTGCATGTAAAAATAATTCAATGTGTCCATTGAATGTCCGGTGTCTCTGAAAACATCTTCATGAGACCACTGATGTTGCAGTCGTATTTTTAAAGACGATTTTCTAACAATGTATCTGTCTTTTTTAAAATGATTGCACTTAATCGGGATTTTGTACATCTTCATATGCAGTGAAAATCATGGTTTTTTGACATCCTCCATTTTGGGTAAAGAATAAAAAAATGGTGGTATTGCTGTTCTTATACAGATCATTATTCTGTACAAATAGACATGAAGGCACACTTTTTTTAAAATACTTGAACACTTTTTACTCTCGGATAATACATCCGGTTATTGGAATATCTCATGGGGAAAAAGAAAAAAAAAAAGCAGAAAACTGAATTTTACTGGATAATGAAACTTCAAGGGGTTTATTTTAGTCACCTTTGATGTTTTGTAGAATTTGTGAAATGTAGTTATCTTTGATCTTGGGTTTCCTTTTTGATGGTACTGACAGGGTTTCAAAAATATGTACTATTTTTGTATGAATAATGTTCTAATTTGCCAGTTTTATGTTCTAAAAAAAAAAACTGCATGCATGCATGGGAATCTTATTTTATTTTTAATCTTTCTTTTTTTGTCAAAGATCTTGGGAATAAAATCCTGCACATTTTTTTTTACACCGTTGTGAATTTTGATTTTTTTTTACAATAGATATCAGGTTTAAAATGTGTCTAGAGATGAGATGTGCTTTTATATATGCCCCCATAGGGTAAATTCAGAGTAACAAATAAAAGAGTAATTTAAATCCTGGTACATTTAAAACATGGTATAATAAAAAATTTAAATTTATAATAGAAAGGCTGAAATAACTCTGTGTGTATCTATGGACAAAACTTTGTGGACAAGCTAATCCTAACTCTGACATATTTACTGTTAAAATAACCTTCCACTCTTCTGGGAAGATGTTCCACTAGATTTTATACACCACAAGGGTGTTCGTAAAGTGAGGTAACGAGGTAGGTGATGAGAGGAGGCCTGGGGTGCCGTCAGCGTTCCAATTCTTCCCCATGTTCACTTTGCAGTGGCTTAAACCGAAGCCATTTCATCAAATATTTTTAGTATTTTATGTTGCAGCCTGATACTACAATCATTCTCATTGTTTTTTCCCTCATTAATCTACACTCAGTTTTCCATAGAAACAAAGTAAAAGCACAATCCTAGAAATGTCTGTAAATGTATTAAAAATTCTAAACTGTGATATCACATGTATATAATTATTCAGACCCTTTACTCAGTACTTGGTTAAAGCAGCTTTGCCAACAATTACAGCCTCGAGTCTTTTTGGGGGTATGATGCAACAAGCTTTTCACATTTGGATTGGGGGATTTTCTGCCATTGTTTGCAAAGCCCGTCAAGATCCATCATGTTGGACGTGAAGCGTCGGTGAACAGTCACGTTTAGGTCTCTCCAGAGATGTTTAATAGGGTTAAAGTCTGGCTGGACCACTCGAGGACTTTCACACAGTTGTCCCTAAGCCACTCCTGTGTTGTCGTGTCTGTGTGTTTAGAATCATTGTCATGTAGGAAGGTGAACGTTTGTCCCAGACTGAGGTCCTGAGCACTGTGGAACAGGCTTTTATTAATGATATCTCTGTATGTTGCTCCATTCAGCTTTCGCTCAACCCTAATCAATCTCCCAATCCCTGCTGCTGAAAAACACCCCCACAGCATCATGATGCCCCCACCATGCGTCACAGTTGGGATGGTGCCTGTTTTCCTCCAGACAGGCCGAACAGTTGCAGTAAATCTTGTTTTCCTCAAACCAGAGAGTTGTTCCACAATGTCTGAAAGTCCTTCAGGTGCTTTTTTTTGCAAACATCAAGGTTTTCATGTGTATTGCGGAGAGGCTTCCATCTGGCCATTCTGCCATAAATCCCAGATTGTTGAAAGGCTGCATTGATTGTTGTTCTTCTGGAACTTTTTTCCCATCTTCACACATGATCTCTAGGGATCAGTCGGAGTGACCACAGGGTTCTTCTTCACCTCTCTTACTAAGAACCTTCTCCCCTGATTGCTCGGTTTTGCCAGGCAACCAGCTCTTAAAAGAATCTTGGTTGTGCCACACTTCTTTCCTTTGAGACGTATGGAGGTCACTGTGCTCCTGGGAATTTTTAGTGTGGCAGAAATTTCTTTTTAGCCTTTCAAGATCTGTACCTTGCAACATTCCTGTCTCTGACCTCTGCAGGCAGGTTCTTAGACCTCTATCTTCTATAGAGAGGTGTGTGTTTTTCCAAATCATGTCCAGTCAATATAATTGAATTTAGAAACATCTCAACAATGATAAATTATGTTTGAATCTTTGCAACACTTCAATGCGCTGAAGTAACGAGCGACCTGAGGGGGGTCTGTAGTTGTGGGTTGAATGTTATATCAAATCGGGAATCGTGGTTCGCGTTAGATCAGAAAGCATGAAAGGAGGAATCCGGATCATTTCTTTTCACGAGCAGGAAATAAACACTCGCTTATCTGTAACAGCAAACAAATTTGCATTGTAATTACGTTCTCGGCTCAGCGCAGGAGTCGATATTAACAGAACAAAAGAGGTCGACACGCCTGGAGATTTGCATAGAGGTCAAGCTGCTTCACAGGTGATAATACTGATATAAAAATGTAAAAAAAAATAATAAAAAAGGGCCCAAAGCGCGGCGTAACGTCGTGTTTATCACCGGATTGGAACGAGTCTGGCCTGGCACGGGGTGATAGTGATTCTGTTAAACCTTTGTGCCTTTATAAGGTCGTGGAGATGCTGTAAAGCAAATTCGACTTTCAGATGGAAGTCAGGATGGAGCTCTGATGCTGATGCTGAGTTTATACACTTCCTGTAAGCCAAAAACAGAAATGAATGTTGCACAAATCTCATGTTGTCAACATTTAAAACACCTATGATTTTCTCTATTAAAAATAAAGTTTATCCACTCAAAGCAACCAAAACCAAAAAATGTGGTCATTAAAGCAAATAAATTAAAACATCAGTTCCCACAAGTACCCTTCAATTTTCTCTATTTTTTAACTTGATGCTATTTGAGGTTATAGATTTAGAACTTGATAATTTAAATCAAATTTTACATTTTTAAACTTGAACTATTTCATTATTTTTTTTGGAAATCCACCTCTGGTCCACCAAAAAGTTTAAGAACCACTGATTTCATATGAACACAACTTTCTTTGCTCATACAGAGTAGACCCAGGGTGCCAATATTTGTGTGCATCTTAAACATTAAGTTCGTAATCCACATTAAACATCCTTGGTGTTTTCACCTCAATGGTGTTTTGTCCTGATATGTTTGTTTCGTTGGGTTTATTTCTGCTAGACTGATAGTAAAGCTAATTTAAAAAATGCGCTTATGATTCCCAGTTCTTAAGCCGTTGTGATGTGTTTACCATGGGAACGAATACCGCGATTAAAAAAAACAAACAATGAAAATACGATCAGCCGTGCAACAGCTTATCACTACCAAGGGACTATCACTGACAAACTCTCTTTCATATTAGTTCTTCCCTGGACAGTCGTTGTTTTAGCATGGGGCGTGTGATAGTGAAGGTCACAAGCTCCTCAATACCTCGTGAAGCCAAAGATAAGTTAAAATTTACCTCACAAAAAAAAAACTAATATAGCAATTTCTGTTGTCCTTGTGGATTGTTCACAGAGGCAACAATGAAGAAAAGTGTGCAGTCTTTTTTCTCCAGACAAGGATGCAGAGTCCTGAGTACTCCAGTCAAGGATGCAGAAGTTTACAAGACAAAATGTCTAGACATGATAAATGGCATTAGTATTGTGTTGTAACATTTGTATTGTATTTTGCAGATAGCAAGTTGACAACCATTCTTAAAAAATCTATATCAAATATAATAACATTGTTTTGACATTTTGATAAAAAAGATATTTTGTTAATGTGAATATATAAGCATTTACAATATGTAATTATCTGTCATATAATAATTAAATTATATATGCATAAATTAAATATACAGACATTTAAAAGCATTGGAATGCAGCTTTGAATAACTTCCAGGTACAGTTTTCTTTGTTGTGTTTAATATATGGGTGACTTGCACACTTTTTCCTGCTGCTGGTTGACCTGCAATGTCCAAAATTTTGGCGGGCAACTGTGTTATCTCGCTGTAATGCTAACCCTTAACTTGAGCAACCCAACTAATTGATAACGACATTCGTTGACAGTAAATTTAATTATCGATTATTATCAATTTTATCGATTATTTGTTGCAGCTCTAAACAAAACCAAGAAGAGTACCAGTACCAATATAAGGTTAACTGAACTGAACTGAACTACAGAACCACTTGTCATCTTGTGTCTGTTTTGGGCGTGGGCAAGAATCCATTCAGAACAAAAAGCAAATCATTCAAGTGCATTTGAAATCACCTGCTCGGGCGAGAAAACCAGTGTTCTGAAGAATTGTGGTGCATCTGTTAGCCAGCAAGTAGGATGCAATGTTTTTAGGTGGATCATCACTTCATCCCTGGGCGATGCATTGCAGAGAGCTCAGGCAGCCATGAACGATTTTAGGTTCCCGTCGTCCGAAGAGCAGCCGAAAGCCAAGATCAATATAACAGGCTCTCTGAATCTGCAGTGCACTGAACAGAAAAAAAAAGGGAAAATGCTGGAAGGGTGAAAGCAGAAGAGTAACAGGTGAAAGGAAACACATCAGTCTACATCTCGGTCCGAGTCAGAAGTGAAGTGGAGCTCAGGCTGGACTTAATGAACAATTTCTCCACGTGAAACACAGCTACTCTTCCAGAACTGTTTCCCACAGGGCACCCACACACACAATCTACCATGCATTCCCATTCGCTTGGATGATATTATTAAATTTATTGTCTCCCCTCAGACTTCATTCACACTTCCATGCTCGGATTTAATTGTTTGGAAACAATTCATGTACATTTCTCGATGCATGTCTGTTTACGATTGAATAAATGATTTATTCAAATATCAAAACAACAATGAGAATTACAATTAATAAACAGAGTATCTGTTAAATAATCAACTTACACACAGTAGGAGGCAAAAGAAATGTATTTAAGCTTGAAAATGAAACAACACCAAATGCATCAAATGAAATAAATAAGGAATAAAATCAACTCTATAGGTTGTGCTGTAAACAAAACGAATCAACAATGAAGTATGTGTTACTTTTATGGTCCTAGTTGAATAATTAGTAATAATTTCTAAATAATTTAAACAATAATATATTTATCAAAGAATAGATTTTCTATTTTTATTTGAATATTAACTGCTATTTAGGAAAAAAAAAACTCTTCAACTGACACTGAACAGTTGAAGTATTTTATTTTCCTAAATAGCAGTTAATATTAAAATAAAAATAGAAAATCAATGTTTTGCTAATTATATTATTGTCTCTATCCTTAATATCCTTAATAGTGTAAAAGGTCGTTTCTGTTCCAACAACATCCGAAGACTTTCATGTGGGGGAAAACCTACTGTTACACTGACGGCTGATTCATGAGACTCTATCCATCAATGTAGAAAACACAATAGAAACAATTATACATTTTTATTTATATATATCAATAAGATTGGAAATTCATTGATTGAACATCGATGTGTATTTTATTTAAAGAAAAATTGTTTACTCTGAGCAACTGCAACCCAACAATTTCCCCCATGAGATCAATAAAATATTCAGATTCTGAGATATTTCTATAGAAACAATAAAGTTTCAGTAAAAAATGCTATGAAAGAAATCTGATTCAAGAATTCTAGTTTAAAGCTAGATTTCAGTGTATTACTCGGTTATTAGCGCAGTGTAAAAAGAGTATCCATGGCAACGTCCATGCTCATGTTTAATCCACGTGATCAGATGTGATCAGAGCAGGTTTGCCTCGGGAATGTGTAATTAAATATAATCTGAGGTCAGGTAACTGTTTTGCACTTAGGTTTTCACTGCAATATCGATCTCTGTGTTGGCACCCAAGAACCTACAAAAGAACTGAAAAGGAATGAGCATTCGAATGAATCTGATGAATCTGAAGCAGAAGCTGAGCCACTGCCAGGGAAAAAAAAGAAAAAAAAAAAAGAAAGGACTCGTGTCACAGCTCGTGTGTGTGTGTGTCAAGGGGTTATGGCTCTCAATCTCACTTGAAATAAATAACTTTTCCCTCAGGACCAGTGTCCTTTTGCTAGAGCACAGACAAGAGGAAAGTAAAAGAAAATAAGAAAGGAGAGATGACATATCCTTCATGATTGTTACGTCCACCTGAGGTGAAATAACACACATTAGGGTTTGTCCTTCAGAAGCCCCTGAGGTAATAAACAGCTAAACTCTGACAGCAGGGTAGTGACAGTTAATCCTCTCTGTCTGAACACACTTAAAGCACGATAGATAGATAGATAGATAGATAGATAGATAGATAGATAGATAGATAGATAGATAGATAGACAGACAGACAGACAGACAGACAGACATAACAAAATATATAAGCAGTGGTTAAAATGAAATAAAATGAAGTAAAAATGTATTCTAATATTTTAGTCCAGGTTTTATCCTGCTGTAGTTTTGATTGGTCCACATAATCTAAAGTGAATAATCATTCTATCCATTTCACACGATGTTTGGTAAAAGATATTTATCTAAACGTCAGTGCTGGTGTTTTGTAGCAGGTTTCCGCCAGGTGAAGGTCTTCAGAATGTCTTTCTCACTACTATGCAAAATGATGAGCTGCATATTTTTGTCTAGAGAGAGACCAAGGGAGACAGAGAAAAAATTTTCAAGGACTTAGCCTCTGGGACTTAGCCCAGCCACGATGCTCAATCTTGGCTAGAGAGAGACTGCTCATGGGACCCTGGTTTTCAGAGAGAGAGAGAGAGAGAGAGAGAGAGAGAGAGAGAGAGATGGAGAAAGGGGGAACAAGAGAGAACTCTCAATGACCTTGAGAAAGAGAGAGAAAGGGGGGGACAGGGACAGAAAAAAAAGAGTAATGGGAAAGAGAAAAAGGAAGGGACAAAGAGGATGAATGAGAGATACCGACAAGGAGAAAGAGAGACAGAAGTCAGGTGTCTATTAAACTTTGTCTATTTAGCGGAGACAGTGGTTGCTGTTATTGTAACAGGTAGACAAAACCACTACCCAAACTCTAAAGCATGAGATGGCACACGGCATTAGGATGCAGCTAGAGTACTGATAGATACTGGCCACTGCAGACCAGAAACAAGAGTTGCAGTTTTGGAGATGCTCCGACCCGTCACAATTTGTCAAATTCACTCAAATCCTTACGCTCGCCCATTTTCCTGCTTCTAACACGTCAACTTTGAGGACAAAATTTTTAATTGCTGCCTAATATATCCCACCCACTATCTCTTCATCATGGCACCTGTTGATTCACCTGACCCATCATAATGTTATAATATCATAATGTTATGCCTTAACGGTCTGTCATGACACAATAAAAAAAACCTACCATCTACCCGAATAGACGTTGGTGTAGTTTAGATGGTCCTACTTTGACTACATTGTCCTGTGTAAAATAATACAGAGGTACACCATCAATGTCATTATTACAGCCAGTTGACCTGTGCAGCTGATGCTCTTGTACTCGTATCTCTCCCAACCCGAGGGTGACACAGAGACAATTTAGAAAGTGTAGTTAGAGAGTGTAATCAGCACATCACACCCACACACCTGCAGCATGGCTGCTGAAACAGCGAGGCATTATCAGAGTGCTGACACATAAATCGTAGATATTACGGTGTAGTGGAACCCACAGGTTTCAATGCAGTCACACACACCATGGTTAAAGAGATGATGTAAGTGTTTGAGATGCAGAGAGAAAATATTAAAGAATAAAGACTAAACAAGAAAAAGAAAACGAGAAAGTGTATGTGTGTGTGTGTGTGTGTGTGTGTGTGTGTGTGTGTGTGTGTGTGTGTGACACTAGGGAAACACCAGAGGAAAACTGTGATTATCAGCAGATTGACGTCCTTCAGACAAGGTGTCAAAGTCCAGATCTACACATACACACACACATGCACACACACTCTGACAACTTGGGCAGGATGTGAATTCACAGAAGTCACTGAGCTATGAAGGAAGCAGCGGTGCAAACACACACTTTATCTCCCCGTGGATGAATATTGTGCGATATTACTTCTACGGCAGCCTTAACATCAAACTGTTCTTTGATCTTATTTTTTCTTACCTTTAACACATTCTTTTCATGTTCTTGAAACATCTCATGTTCTCATATATGCGTTTTTTTATTCCAACAAGCAATGAAGATGAACTTCGTTCTAAACACCTGAGATTGCGAAAGTGTGTGTGGAGGTCTGTGGTCTGTGCCTTTTCCACTACGTAGGATGACAGGTTTGTAGACACCCAATCATAAGATCCGTATGTGCTTTTTGAACATCCCATTCCACGTTTAGTCCTCATTTCCTCTTATAGTGAGCTCCACTCTTCTGGGAAGAAGTACCACTAGATTTTGGAGATTTGCTTGTGTAGATGTGTTTATTCTGCTACAGTGGCTGAAAGTAAAGTCAGGTAGTGATGTATAGTAGGTGAGGAGGCCTGAGGTGCAGTCAGCATTCCTGTTTATCCCAAAGGTGTTTATTAGGGGTCAGAGCTCTGATGCAGGCCATTTAAGAGCTTCCACTTTAATCCAAGGAAAGAATATCTTCATGGAGCCGGCTTTGTGCACAGGGTCATTCTCAAAATATTGTATAAAGTATTTTAATTATTTTGATTTGTTTTAGTATATTTAATTGTGTATTTATTAGTATTTATAGCTCTTACATCATTAGTAGATGTGTATTACAAACACTGTAACAACTAGGCCTGGTTTCATGTTATCTCATCTAATTCTTTTTGCTTTATAAGTAAAAAAAAATTCACAGTACCAACTGGTTGAAATGCCAAAAAAAGGGTTTGTCGTTGTAACTTGAATGCGATACACATCCATATACACCAATACTGCTGCTGCCCAGTAAGGCCAAAAGGAAATTTGAATGCATGACCTTGAGGTTAAGAGTATTTTATACTTTACCAGCTGAGTTAGTCGGCCATTTTGTTTTTAAAAAATCAAAAATACTAAACCCAACTATTTTCCACGTCATGGTTATAGTATCCAAAATAACCCTCTTCTGATGTTTCAGGTGTACCTTAACTCAAAATCCCAGACTACATTAATTTATGCCACATGATTGGCTAATTGGAATTTCTACCCTGATTTTAATATGTACTCACCCAGTAGATTGCTGCTGTAGATTCTGAAGGTGGTAAAGGATGGTCTATTTAGTATCGCTTTTCCAAGCTGACTCCAAACTGGATGGGAAACCGTAAATAACCTTCGCCTGAGTCAATTCAGCAACCACTTTAAAGTGGGGATAAATGAGCCCTTTCCTCTTGACACCTCACCTGCAAATAATACATCTTTCTGCATGGGGCTACAACACCCCAGGGGGGAGCTTGAACATGTCTTTCTTCCTTTCAAATTAAAGTGTCACTTAAGGTTAACAGCAAAGAAGCGGAGGCAGAAGCCTTTACAAAGCGGGTGAATGGCGGGTGGCGTAAATGAAGACGTTTTAAGAGTTTGAGACTTAAATGAGCTTGAGAGACAGACTGAAACGCTTGTCACATTTAATGCTTAATGCATTCTGTCCCTTAATGCATTTGTTCATGCTGGTATAAGATGCTAGGTGGAACTAGAAAATAAAAAGGTTTTACATTATTTTTTATAAATTAAACATTATACATAAAGTGCTTGTCAAAAGTTTAAAGTATAGATTTTCAAGGTTTCTGAGACATGCATGGTACTTTTGTTTCTATGCAACTAAAGAATTGGATGGTTAATGACTATAAGAAAGTTCAATGGACAATCTGACATTTTTGAAGATATATATATATGAATTACTCAATTCTGTTTCCTGTCTAATGCCCTGCATATGGGAGTCGCTTGATAAAAGAACCGAAGACTCGGACTAGAAGAGTCGAGGGATGAACTACTCAATTCTGTTTCCTGTACATAACCTACAGATTTTGTGATGCTGTAAACAAATCACACTTTAAAACTAAGCGTTCTTCTGAGTCACATTAAAGAGGAAAATTGAACCCCTTCAAATTGACCCATCACTAATATATTAGTTGTGGACTCCAAACCTTCAGGTTGGTATTTGATTTTTGAACACATTTAACTCCCATTTGCTATAATGATAACCTTCACTCTTCTAGGATGATGTTCCACAGGATTTTGGGGTGTGCTTGTAGAGATTTGTGCTTATTTAGCCACAAGGGTGTTAGTAAAGTAAAGTAAAGATGATTTAGGTTGAGAAGGCCTAGGGTGCATTTACTGTTTAAATTTTTTAAGGTGTTCAGTAGGGTTCAAATCAAAGCTCTATAGCAGGCTACTCAAGTTTTTCCACTACAGTTTATGTAAAGTATATCTTTATGGAGCTGGCTTTGTGCACATGGACATGCTGGAACAGGTTTCTGTCTCCTAGTTCAAGTGAAGGAGAGAAAATGTAATGGTATTGCATCCACATTATATATAATTGTCTGGCACCAACTTTGTGGTATCAGTTTGAGGATGAACCACATATAAAGCGTCAGTTGTCCCAGTCGCAGTAGTTGATATATTCAGACGCAATAATCCATTGCAGCTTTCATGCACTGCACTAAGCATTCCTTAACTTATCGACCCTATTTTTAACAACTGCAACTGTGTTCACAGGTTCTGCTCCCATAGCTCTCTAAAGCTAATCAAACAGTTAAGAGGTCATGGAGTTAATTACATTCACACTGCTGTGAAAAAACGAACAAAGCTGCTGGCGCTGAAATCTTCCATCATATTTGTACTTAATCATTACAGTTGACTGGTCATGTAGCCTTGAGAAAATCCATTAAAACTCTCAGCTGAATAAAAACAAACAATGCTTTACAAGTTCAATCAGCTCTGTTCAAGAGACGCTTAAACCTGCTCTCGCTCTGCTTTGAACGCTCTTTCCTTCAGAAAAGGGCAATTTAACCAGTAAAGTGAGCCTTTTTTTTGTCTAAAAGAGCAAGTCATCCTTTCCATCATTCTCCATGGAGGTTTTGTTTACTATTTAGACCCATTCGGCTTGACGAGTTCCTCTTGACAGCACTGACTGTGCACATTAAATGGTAAAAAATGACACGAAGGTGCAGTTATGACAGCTCCCAGGAACAACTACTGATGACGGAGGCATCACAGGACTACAACCTTGACAGCTACAAGTGATTTGATGGATGGAGAGTGAATGAGTACACATATTGAAAAGCATGCTGGGTTTTCTTTTGAGTTGTCTTTGTGATACTGTTTGTGAGCTACAAAGGACTCTAATATGCTGAACAGGCCATTAGATTTGACATGAATGCCTCAGATACTGTTTGGATTGCATTATAGATGTTTTCTGTTATTTATTAGAAGAGAAATGATGGCATTGGCATTTTGCAGGTTGTAAAAAATTTCCAATTCAGTTTGAATGATAATTTTTTTAAGGTGCAACACAAGTGGAGCAGCAAGCACTAAATAATCCATATTTCTCTCTCCCTGCCACCTTTCTTCACCTCTCCACTCTGTTCCTGAGGTACCAGAGACTAGTTTTCCTGTCCCTCTCCTCTCCTTGGATCTGCCTGCTTCGTCCTGGCACCCTGGATTTGGATGAGGTTTCTGATTTGATTGGAGGCCACTCTGTGCAGCTGTGGATGGGTTCATATCAATGTCCTGGGGATTCATGAAATTAGGGAGCAACAAAGGAGCTTTGAGGATGGATTTGGAGTGTACATGAGACTGGACAGTCTGCGACAATGTCTCAGGACCACAGGTTTCATTTGATCACTGCACACATTAACGACGTTCAACTGTGGACATTTAGTGCCATCAAAATGAAGATGGTTTCCCTCTTTAATCTGGTTCCTCCCCAGGTTTCTTCCTCGTGTCATTTCAGGTTTCTTTTTTCTTGCTACAGTCACCAAAATGGACAAAATTGCATTTTTAAAATAAAATTGTATTCATTCTTTATTACCACAGTATCTGGGTAAAGCTGCTGTGAACAAACTTCCATAGTTAAAAGCTCCTTACAACTAAAAACAAATCCAATTAAATTGAATTAAAGTAAGGTTTGAGTCTTGCAGCTTAGGTTCTGGTTCCATCCTGAGTTTTAGTTATTGAGTGTTTTTTTTTTGTGTGCTTTTTGAATTTCTTTCCATTTCTTGATATGAATATATGTGTGTGTTGAGGGAGATTTTTTGTAATGCTCTCTCAGTGCAAGAACTCGAGCCACTGGAGTGACCTAATTACAACTCTCCATTCCTGTGAATGCCAAGTTTTATATAGCAATAGCCAACACAGCTATTCCGACAGGATCAGGGTAAGTCATGTGACAAATTGAAACCAATCTCGTTTCCACAGTTCCACACCTGATTATGCATTTCGTTTGAAGTGAACCCTGGACCACCATTTTTTTTAAGCAGTCCAAGGATCTGATCAGTGAACAAAAACAGCTTTCACACTTAACCAATCGTTCCAACCACTTTATTTCCTGGAAAAAACTGATGTCACTGAAGAAAAATTCATATTAGAACACCACATAAAGTGAATTCTGCCATATCGCTAGTTTTCCTCAAAACTCTTTCATGGGTCACACATGGGTTTGGTAAGAAAATCTCCAATGCGTACGACTGACGATTTCAGTGGCCATATACAATGTAAAGATGTGTTCATTAATATTGCAACTGTACTCCTGGAAACACATGAGTACAGAAAAAAAAGCAAAAAAAACTTTGTACTAAGTAAGGGAAGAAAACTGTCAAGCCTAATAGCTGAAAATATGCGAGCGTTCCTATATAAAGATCTGATGTGAAGAAACGGCCCCCTGCTTCCTCTCCGAATGAGAAACAGATTCATGGCAAGCGCCTGCTGAGGACTTCGACTCATCTGAATGCAGACACCTCATTAAAGTCGGCACTCTACTTATCATCATAGAGATGTTCGGAACAGTGTGTGTGGTACAAAAAGGTGTTAAGTGAGTACAGTCCTTAAAAAAAAAAGAATGCGAGGTCTAAAGCTCTCTTTTAGATGCATTTAAATCTCCTTGGATTATATGGGTAATAGATTAGGAGCACAAATGATCATTTATGAGATGATCTGATCAGCCAATTATATGGCAGGTTTATCATTAATGATTACATCAAACATTTGTGACCATTGACAACATTCGGCCAGCTTCAATGGTTCTACACAGGATGCTGAAGGGTTTCTATACTGGTAGCATTAGGATTTTCCATTCACAAAGCATTTTTGTCTGGTGTGAAGGCACCTCAATCCAGAACCAAATTCTTGATGGTCTTTTCCACCCTCCAGTTTAGTGAGAACAGCAGTAAAGGCAATTAGGACTTTGGTTTTGGACCGAGGTGCCTCCAGACCAAGCAGTGATGCTCCATGTAAGAAGAACATCAAGGTTTCTCTTCAGGAACTATCAGGGAAGCACTACCTGATCCTGAGGACATTACAGTGAGTCTCAGGATTAATTTATACACTCAGGCAACCAAGTTATGAAACAAGGACACTTGAGAGCGTCTGTTTCTACCTCACACACATACACAAATACTTACATACACAATGAGAATGTTTGTGGGAGTGGGTAGGAGCGGACACAAAAATCGCAGGACACACACATCGCAGGAGAGGGAATTAATAGTCGGAAATTCAGTGTGAGGGGGAAAACTATGATTTCAGAAACTTTATCAGAGTTTAGTAGTTTGAGGATTTTCTGAAACAGCTGATCAGGGATTAAAGGATTGACAAGATGTATTCAAGCAACTCTTTACAACTGTGCTGAACAGAAAAGCATTTCAGAACAGCAGTCCACATCTGGCAGGCAAAAACAGGAATCTGCCGCTACAATGGATCAAGGAAACTGGACAATTTTTTAAAGGATTGAAAATTTAATCCCAGTTCAAAAAAATACAGAAACAGTACATACTATACACAAAACTCAAGCCAATCGACACAGTTCTGAGAAGAAGAAAAAAAGTCACCGAGAAGTGCTGCTCTTAAAATAACCTGCTTTGATCGCCGGGTGTTTGGGAGTAACAGAGCAACAGTGACGAATCCTCACAGGGCTTCATTTTCAGGCTTTTTCGAGAAAGAGGTGGAGCCGAGTGCTCGGTTCCCTCCACGCTAGCCATCTGGAGAGCTGCACTCTGCTCCCAGCTTCACACAGAAAACCCACCAACCTTCAATTCCACAGGGGAGTCATCACAAAAAAGGTTTTTTACTAGGAATTTTTGAACTAATAGCAGTGGATTTTCCTGTAGTAGCCCAGGTATTGTCTTTATAGAGCTATCACACACACATTTCAGATTTCACAGAGTTGTTGGAAGAAGTTTTCGAGCAAAACTGTAAATGAGAAAGAAAAAAAATACTTTCATGCCCAATGCTTCAGCAACAGAGGAGCATTCTTAACAACAGCCACAATAAAACACACACACACACACACACACACACACACACACACACACACACACACACACACACACACACACACACCATTTCTGCTGAGTGATTTTCAAAAGACTCAAGAAAAGTCTCTAAGGATTTGATGAAATGTTCTTTGCAAGACAGAGCAAAACTGTGAGGGAGACGATTCTCACAGACTCACAGACGATTCTCTCCTACAACAACAACAACAACGACGAATGTGCTGAAGACTGTCTCAAAGGGCTGAAAACTCTGACATGCTGTTGCTTTCTAGAAGCTTCCACAAGAGTGCAATTTATTTTTTTTTTACTGAGGAAAAGATCACCTGCTTTTCTCTGTCTTGACTATGTAAAAGTTAATTTCATAATGAATGAATAAATCTACACTGGTACACAAGATCAGTTTCAGGAAGCTGAAGGTCTTCAGTCGTCGCTTGAGGATAGTCAGGGACTTCGCTGTACGGACATCTAGGAGAAGTTCACTCCACCACCTCGCTGCCAGAACAGAGACTTATGTACTTACCTTTCACTCTGAGAGAAGGTGGTACCAGTCGAGCAGTGCTGGAGGATCTCAGACAGCGTGGTGCAGTTCGAGTAAAGATCTAAAGCAATCTAGTAGAACTTGGTCCATTATATGGTGTTGCAGGGTGGGCCAGATCAGGGTGGAGTGGGGTGGTTTAGCATTAAGTGTCTAAAAGCTTTGTGCATGGCATAACATTGTAAGAAGTGGACATGTGTGGGATTCCCACTTCCTGTCACTCTTTTGTTGCTTTTGGAAAAACATAGTGATTCATATGAACCTTTTAGAGCGAAACCAGAATATTGGATGAAGCCACGATGAAGATGGATTTTGTGCATTGATGGTTGATCACCTATTTAACATCTGGTTGAAATAATCCACACAAACCTCAAAACCTCAAAATCACAAAACAAGGGGTTAAGATTGTAAAGACTGTAAAGGAGGTGTATTTAAAATATTTTACATTTTGAGTAAAAAAAAAGAAATCACTTTATTCTTTATTCATTGATTTTTTAAAACAATTTCTGCTGTAACCGCATTGAAGTCTGTATAAGGTATAATGTGTAGAAGATTGAAAGAATAAGTTATAAGATATAAAAGAAAAAGGCTATGATTAATACAGTAATTAAGTGTAATTTGTTTTTCTTGTTGCTTGTTGAAATCTGCACTGAGTAAGGTATAATTGACTGATTTTTGGAAGAATTCTAAATATATTTTATTTCTAATAATTCGCCAAATTGGAGATTATAATTGTGGGTTGTACCACAGCTACTACACCTCAAGTTTTATTTTCTGGGAATGTTTTGTCCTTAAAATTGTCTCGTGTTTAGTTAAAAATTCTAAAACGTTAATGGAACGTTAATGCAGTTAATGGAAAAGAGAGAGAGGGAGAGAGAGAGAGAGAGAGAGAGAGAGAGAGAGAGAGAGTGAGAGAGACAGAGAGAGCAAACACAAGAGAGCATGTGTGATGTGTGAATCATGTAGCACCAGTGCAATGCATAAAATATTATGCATAAAATGCATTAAAAATTACCATAACTCCTCCTCCCACCCACTTCAAACACACAGAACAGATGTGCAAGAATACAGCAAGATGGATTTTGTGTAAATTTGTTGAAATACAGTGCACTGTATCACATTTATAGTGATTACTGTACCGATGTACTGTACATTATACAGGTCTGTAGTAGCCTATGCGTGGTTTCTCTGCTTGTTTATTGGTTGAAGTGTTTTATGACATCAAAAAAGAGGCGGAGTTAAAGATACACGTCACTGCATTGTTTACTTTCTGTACTGTACTGTATAAACATTTTACTTCATTTTATAATCAAACATTTTATTTATATTAATACATTTTCTTATTTTAACATTAAACTCCATAAAAACAATATCCTATAAGTTTTTCGGTCTATCGTGCTGTCCGAGAGATATATTAATAAATGATTTGCTATTACTTGGGGTATTACAGATACTGTTAGGAATCTCACGTTCCAGACTAACCTCTTCCTGCACTCTGGTTTGCTGGGATTTCAAAATCAAAAGACCTAAAATGGAGTGCATCAGCTTTGAGCGATTTGGCAATACTGATTGCAACTTCAAGCTCTAAGATTTTACTACTTGCTTTGGAGAACAGCACCCACAATCCTCAATTTGTGTTTACACATATGGAACAATTGTAATTTGCTAGCAGTGTCTATTAGATATGTTAGAAAACATATCAATATGGATAACGTGGAGGAAAGTCAGTCGAAAGCTAGATTTAGATCCCAAACCAGACAAAAACCTGAGAGTTAAAAAGGAAGCGGACTTCTCTTCTGGGAGGCACAGGGTTGCAGGATAGATGAAGTACCTTATTCCTGAGCTTGAGGAAAATCAGGAATCCCCTGCATACTGTATATATGCATATATATATATATATATATATATATATA
>MU551707.1:6974283-7072327 GCA_024362625.1 Silurus asotus
GATAGATAGATAGATAGATAGATAGATAGATAGATAGATAGATAGATAGATAGATGGATAGATAGATAGATCGACTTGCAGACAGACATACAGACAGACAGACAGACAGACATACTGCAGGCAGACAGACAGACAGACAGACAGACAGACAGACAGACAGATAGATAGATAGATAGATAGATAGATAGATAGATAGATAGATAGATAGATAGATAGATAGATAGATGGATAGATGGATGGATGGATAATATAGTTAACTCTTGCCAACTATACTATGCCTTCAAAGCCTTGTTTCTTATATTTTATCGTTATTTTATTTTTTTTTTAAGATTATGTCTTCATTGAATTGCCCATAATAAATATTACACTTATTATACACATTTGTGACAAAATGCTGTATATGTGTGTGTAATTACGAAGGTCTTATTAAATAAACTTTCTTTCAGCTTCTCCCTTTAGGGGTCGCCACAGCGGATCATCGGTATTCATGATCCGCATGTTTGATTTGGCACATTTTCAAAAAAACTAAACTGCACGAATAGGGTTTTTAATGAAATTAGGAATTTGGAATTGTTGTTCCTTCTACTGATTAATGTGTGACAGTGAAGTTACTGTGTGAAACATCGTGGTGTATTGGGAATATCAATTTACCCTTATGTGTGTGTGAGTATATGATACTATTCGATGGATTGAAAAGGTTAAATTCTTGTCTCCCACACTGCTTTTCTGGGATAAGCTCTGGCTCCATCGCATCCAAGATAACGGCTTTTCAGTTTTTAGTGTAGGTACATTAGCAATACCTGGGATTTATTAAGATAACAGTCATAACACGGGGCGTGTCCAAAAATGATTATTTCTAATGTCACCTCAGGAAAGTTACATTATCTACAAAGTTCATTGTACAGGTTTCTGTTTCCTTTCTAGCCCAGGATCTAATAGGAGAAGTCCATGCTGATAGCGTAAACTCAAATCTGATCAATGTTTCCAAATTTCAGCTTAAACATTCATTTTGCTATAATAGATGGAAGATAGTTCTGTTAATCCATTATAGAGAAAATAAACTTAAATAGTATTTTGGCTGTTGTTGAGCACTGATCATTATCCCTGCTGCAGGCTGTTTATGTACTAACACATGAACGCTGTGACCTCCTGCTTTTTTTTATTTGGTTTGTAATGAGCGTCATGATGACAGATCTAATTTTAGTGTGTCTCTTGCCTTGGTGTAAAGCTTTATCAGTACTTTATCATAGTGGAGAAATATTTATATGATCAAGCAAATGAGTGCTTGGTCACAGATGATCCTTCAAACCACGAGTGTTATTTATGACAGGACAGCACATGAACTTTATCAAAAGATTGCCATTATTCATATTTATATTATAATTATTTCCGAAACTCTAAACAGTGTGATAAGCGTACATCTCGCACAGACTTGTTTTTTTCTTTTTCTTTTTTCTTCTTTTATATTTTTATATGAGGGGTGTAACGGTACACAATATTCACGATTCTGTACGTACTTCGGTTTTTAAGTCACAGTTCGGTTCAATTTCGGTACATTAGGGGTAGAAATGGAAAAACATTCAATTGTTTGTTGTTTTTTTATTAACACAGTATATTATTTTTAACATTTGTGATTATCAACATTTAAACAGTTATAAATAATTTAAACATGTTTAAATAAATTTGTTAAATCATATATATAAGAATATTTTATAATATTTTATAAAAAAAAAGAAAAGAAATCAAATGAATACAAAAGAATAACATTTTTATTATATTGATGACATTTGGTAATCAATTTAATTGACATTAAATTGATCAAATACAATTAAAAAAAAAAAATAATTTAATGGTTTACATTTGTTAGACCTCATTTGAATAATGCAGATGTGTATGTGTTTTACATTTAATATTTAATTTGATTTAATATTTAATAACTGCTGTAAGTATTTCAGCATACTTTAACGAATGTATTCATTCCTTCCATCTTTCATTCATCTGTTACTTCGATGGAGTATTGACTCGATTGACTCACTCTGGAGGCAGAATGAGTCAAAGCTATTGTGGCCTTTGATCTGTGGAAATTCAGGAAAGTACAGAACTGCTATTAAGTAATGCAGCTCTGTGAAAAAGACTTTCCTTAAGGGTGTTGTTATCAGATTGTTTGCACCAGTGGCCTCTTGCTCTCTATAGTAGCTGTTCATCCCACTGCAATTTCTCACTGTCAGAGATTCTGCAGTGCTAAAACTCTCATCCCTACTTCACTCTGAACGCTTTAACTGAGCAGTAATGCCCTTAAAAATGCTTAGTAAAAGCAGGGTTGCTGGAGTATTCAGCTAAAAGTGTTTAGGCAAAATAGTTTCGATGACAAGGTTTGCAATTGATTTGGGGAAGTCAAGGATTAACTTTCTGATCTAAAAAATGTTTTTCTTACTTTTAATGGTGAATTTTCTTACAGCAAATGCACAATATGGAGGCCATCTTGACTGAAACAGACATTGAGTCCAGTGTATAAGCAGAATCACCTGCTGCTCCTCTTAACAGATTTAATTAGAGGTGAGGGATGGTAAGATACAGTACAGTTCTTTACTTTATAAAACTCAATCAATGTAATCAGACCCTTGGCTCCCACATGCAGAGTTAATGTCTGATGTCTGATGCTGAGATATTTCCATTCTCAGGCCTCCATCCTGCACTACTATAATATGGAACAGCTTTTTTCCCTTTTTAATGGTTTTCTATCTTATGTCCTATGCAAACATCACTTTCTTTTATAACTATTAAAAAATTTACTACATAAATTAAGTATATTAGTTGGTCCAGTTAGTTTCCATGGGATCCAACAGATCAGAAACAAACTGGGATAATACATAATCATTAACAGTAGCACAAAACACCACCATCATGCCACACACCAGAAGAGGACGTATGTGGCATACGATTTTTTACATATTTGTGCACATTTTTAGATGCAGAGACACCTGTAATAGAAGGTGTAGCTTTATACTGATTGGGTGTGTTTCTCAGCAGGGTAAAGACAAACTGCAATCTTTTAGAATTTTCTAAATTTGTCTCAAACGACCAAATCGTGGGCAAAATCACACAGTGTGCCACTTGCTTTAATCTAATAATTTTACAGTTCAAGACCTGGCTGAGGTACATGAATTGTCAGTACATACTAGACCAAAAAGAGTTGGAGAACGGTAAAGGAATCAAATATAATAGTTTTTTTTTACTTTTTATAGAATAGAAAATATTACTGTCACACTAAATACAATTCTGAAGGTTTGAACACCCCTGCCAAGTACAAAGGTTTGTGTAGCTCAGTGACTATGTTATAGGAAGCTTAATGCCCTCAGAAGGGAAAGCCTTGGTGAACATATCTGTGGTAGGGGTCATAAAAAATCTATATATTTTACAGTTGGCTTACTAAAAAGAAAAAGCTGAAATCTGTGATTAAACAGATTCACACAAAACTGTACTACTGCCTTAGGTTTTTTAATTTATTTATTTAACCTACTAAAACTGGTCTTCCATGCACAATGTGTTCCCAGCACATGACCTGAGGTCCTGGTATAGCAAAGCTTGTCAGATATACTTAAGACCCTTAATCAAGAGCTTTGCTCAAGTAACCTGGGACTTGCCCAAACCCCAACCTTCTTGTAAATTACCCCAAACCAATTGAAACACAACTTCCCTCAACACTGCAGTGCAGCCCTATTCCTAGTCCTAAGCATTTGCATTTTAGTGAATAATCTCTTCGCTGTTGAACTTCTGAACTCGTATTAAATCGAAAGGCCTTAAAGCCTAAACCACACGCGGAAAGATTAATTCTGCTAATCGTATGGAGTAAATTGGCTATTCAGATGGCTTAACAAAACAAATTAAATGTACAGACAGGGTGTAATAACAGCATTAGTCTTTGCGGAAGCATACTCCAGAGTTGGTTACACAGTTTGTTACTATTTAATCTAAATGAGAAAGTTTACAGTGGTAGCCTTTTTTTTTAACTATTTTATTAGGAAAAGGCTTTGGCCCGGCACCCTAGCTTTGAGATTAAGGTGGCTTTAGGGATGTAATGAATCAAGACCTCTGGTAGCTGTCCGTTTACCAAAGTTGTATTGAGGTTTGATTAGGGCTTTTACTGAATCGTCTGAGATCCTCTATAATTCCAGAGCAGTTTTCTTCAGTTCTGGACGATTCGTCTCCATTCTGCTTTGAAACGATGGCCTAAAAAATGAAGACATTTGCTAATCCCTCTACACCCACTGAACAATTCAGTCGTTTCAGAGCAGAACAGGATTTTGGCTCATCAGTAAAACTGTTTTTTTTTTTGGAAATTAATTCTAATGCTGTGATGGACAAGCTGAAACATCATCATGTAGTCTTATTTATCTCATAACCTATTTTTATTTTCGTGTTATGTGCTAATGTGTCAGGAACACACAAACGAGCAGAATTGCCAAATATGTGCTTTATAAATGTTGTAAACTTACAGCGATTCAGCAAGGAAATTACTTTACTCCTCGTATTACAGTCGATTTGGTTGCTGTAAGGCGCTATATAAATAAAATTTTACTTGACTTGACTTGATTGTCATAATTGTATATTTGCATATTTAAATAATACTATGTACTGAGCACTTTTTTGTCTTACATAAAATTCCAGTTAAAAGCTGAAGTGTGAAATTGGTAGCATTCCGACTTCATAAATCCCTGTTTCCCTGGGTTACTATCTTTGTTGAGTTTTGCACTTTCTACCCTTTATGTCTTTATGCTTATTTCTTAAATTCCTTTTTTTCCCCCCTTAAACATTTACTCCCTTATCCAGAGCGAAGCGCAAAAAGTGATCTATCAATGAATACATCAAAACTGGTTCACTAGGTTTGGGTCATTGCCCTCCCAAATCATGCTATTAGGTGGACTGGCTAATCTGACAAGGATAAAGTGAATACTGAAGATGAAACTTGCTTCGTTTAAAAAGCATTAGGGCTAAATACATTTTGCATGGTTTACTGAAGAACTATGAGTCCCTGGTGGTCTAGTGGTTAGGATGCGGCGCTCTTACCGCTGCGGTCTGGGTTCGATCCCCGGTCAAGGAACCGACCCCAGCCACTCTTAGTGCCGGTCCCAAGCCCGGATAAATGGGGAGGGTTGCATTAGGAAGGGCATCCAGCGTAAAAACATGTGCCAAATCAAACATGCGGATAATCGGCTGTGGCGACCCCTAATGGGAGAAGCTGAAAAAAAGTTTGTTATTACTGAAGAAATATGAGTCTAAAGATCTATCTGAAGTGGCCAATAGTGCTGCCTCAGACTAATAGCTCCTACTATACATTATGTCCTTGCTGTACATCTCATAAAAGATTTAATCCTCTTTTGTTGTTACAGTATCCCCCATGGTCCTGGAAAGGCTTTTTACTAGAGTTTGGAATGTAGAATGTAGCTGTGGGATTTTGTTGGTTTTTCAGCATTATTTAATTCAACTCAATTCAGTTTTATTTGTATAGCCTTTTGGACATTGTCCCAAAGCAACTTTACAGAGATAAATAGGTTCTAAAATTTGTATTTATACAGCATGGGAATGCCTTCCTATATCTTAACTCCCTAGAAGTTTATCCCTAATAAGCGAACCAGTCACAACTGTGGCAGGAAAAAACTCCCCGAGATGTTATGAGAAGGAAACCTTGGGAGGAACCAGACTCAAAAGGGAACACATCTTCATCTGGATGCCACCAAATATCCATTCAGGAAGATGGAACAGGATTACTTATCATTGGTTTCAATGGTGTTCCTGAGTTTGAGGTCAAGATTTGTGCTAACCACATAAATTCTTCTTCTACAACCATGAAAACTATCACACACCTCATTTTGTATGTCTTTTAGTTCCAGTGAAGGAAATTTTAATGCTACAGAAAACAAAGACATCGTTAACAATCGAATGCTTTCACGATTGTCAGGTGTCCAATTATATAAATTTGTGGAAATAAAATCGCTTTGTTTTTGCGCTGGATCAAATCTATTTAGAGTCTAGTTTGATAAAAGAGTGTTCAACGTTAACGCTGTTCTACTCTTCAGGCGAATTTTTACTGCTGCCGCTTGATTACTGCTTTCTGATGATATTTTAGTGATATTATACGCAGTGAAATCAATTACGCCTAAGCAGATACCACATATGCTTCCAACAGAAAAAACCTTTAGGCAGGAAAAGTAATGTTTTTGTTTTGACACCATAAAGGATTTATGTATATATATCTTCCCTCACCACATCCATAAACCAAATTAACACTGACTAAAAAACATATATATATTTGTATATAATTTCATGGCAAATCTACTGGGTCTCATAATCAAATCTAGTCACTGCATTCCTGTTGTAAATTCTTCAAATGCTTCTGTCAATGGAGTTTAAAAATAACAAAGAATTAAAGAAAGAATCTTCAGCAAAAAATAACCAGACATCAATGTGTAGTGTAGCCAGTGTAGAGTAAGTGACACCTTCAAATTGTATTGTAAGCAATCAATAGCTTTTGCTTGTCAGTCCTGGTGTTCTACAATGCCAAAAATGCTCTTCTTTGGTTGTTCAGGATGAAGTGATTGACCTGTTACAAATCGTGGAGCTCTGGGAGAAACTAAATAAAAGCATTTGCTATTTGTTTAGAGGCTGCTTTCGCCTCTCCACTCAGTGAGTGACAGATTTTCCTTCCACACTCTTAGCTAACATAATATCACCTCTATATACAGACAAGGGATTTTTTTTTTACTTGTGCTGTGCTACTCTCTGAATGTCACTTTCCATGTTTAACGGCTTCATGCTGAATGTCAGCCAGCCCTTATTTCTGGAGCTGAGAAGGAAGCCATCTTTCATATCCTGAACCTGGACTGCTAAACTCAGAACACCTCTCACTATCTATAGGGAAAATAGTCTACTTGGGCTGGTTCGAAATGGCAAATGTTTCTGCAGGGTATTTTGGGCACTGATAGAAGATATCCTGTTAATGTCAAAGTGTTGTCCTTTTGTTTTTTATATATATATATACACATACACAGTCGGTATATTAGTGGTGGGTTTACGGTTGGGTACGTGCTTTGGTTTTTAAGTAAAGGTTTGGTTAAATTTTGGTACAGTTATTGGGAAGAAAGGCAAAACAAAATGTATATTTTTGTATTAATTTAGTGTTACATCCCAGGCTAGGGTCTGGCACACAGCATGATTTAAGGCACAAGGTGGTGGATATTAGGTGGATGGGTGTGTATTTGGTATAAGTAGGATTGAGAATAGAAACACATACACCTGGTTATCGTAAAACAGGAAGTATATTGTAAAATGTACAATACAGCACCGGGATAGACTTCAGGGTGGACCAAGGCCAAAATAATAAACAAAACACTCTTTTAACAAACACTAAGCACCTACAAAGTTCACTGGAGTGAAGGGAAGGCCTGGAATGGAGTCTCAGGATGGCATCTGCACACAACAACACACAGCATACAAATACAATACAAACCGCACAATAAATCAGGTTATAACAGTATTTTATTATTATCACCACTTTATATTTACAATTTTAAATATAATGCCTGCATGGTTATAGATAAACTACATACACAAATATTTTGTGGTACCTCTGAATACGAATGCCCTCGAATACGTATAATTCAGAATACGAGTCGAAATTCATAAAGATTTTCGTAGGGGTTTACGCATAAAAATTCAGAATACAAATCATGAAAATCTTACGGGCTAAAATTCAAAGGGATGATGGTTCTTCTGTACCGCCTCCCATACCTTTAAACACCATTGTTTAAGCATTGTTTCAATAATATTCATCACTTAACAGTATCGCACACACTATACTGTGCCTTTTATATCGTAGAGAGATTCGTCTCCTTCCAAACAATAATTCTCCCTCCTTCTTCTCCAAATGTCATTTCCATCCTGTCAGCATTCTCTCTACTCAACAGCAAAGTACCCAGTGAAGATAGAGTTTTCTTCGTTTAGATGTTAAGGCACCATTATTAAATGCTAAATACTAAATAATATTAGTGCATATTGATTGCATTGTTATTTTTATAATAATATTTGAGGTAGTTCGGAATGAATTATCCCACTTTACATTATTCTTTAAGGGGAAATTCATATCAGTCTATAAATATATTTCAGAGTGCTAATCGTTTTCTGGAACAAATTAAATTCGTATAAGTACCACCGTACTTCTTTGCACAATATTGGCTAAAGTGAGGAACAGTAAATCCAGTGCCACGTATTAGCTAGGTTTCTGTTACCACAATATGCTAGGTCACAGTGATCTAGATACACCTGGAAAAGCTAAATATTGTCCATCCTGACTTGAGTCAAATCTGGCAATCAGAGCACTATAGACGATACAAACCCAATTGTATTAATCGGAATGAGGCTTAAGTACAGTATGTATGTAAACCAACTGTAAATACAAGAAACGTTTCCCAAGTACATATTAACATTGGGGGATGGGGGAGTAGTAGCTACAGTGGTTAAGGTGCTGGGTTACTGATCGGAAGGTCGGGGTTTAAACCCCCGTATCGCCAAGCTGCCACTCTTGGGCCCTTGAGCATGGCCCCTAACCCTCCGTGCTCCAGGGTTGGCATATCATGGCCGACCCTGTGCTCTGGCCCCAGCTCCTGAGCAAGCTGGGAGATGTAAAGAACAAATTTCACTGTGCAGTAATGTATATGTGACAAATAAAGGCTATTTTATACTACATATGGATTCATAAACAGTATGGATCCAGATTAGTCCAATGATTTGTAATTTACCAAGCTACTCGAAAGTCACACAAACCTATCCCCTTAAGACTTTGGCTTTATTTTCGGTTTTAGACTATAGATCATTGCTGATTACAGAGTTGGACAAATGGCCATGGGATTGGTAGGGTGCAGAAAGACAAGAACCAATTTATTCTCACAGACCCTGGTATGCTTAACATGTCAGCCTGCCTCATAGTGCTGTGTCTCAGTTGGCTTTAGGATAAGAAAAAAAATGGTGCTCAAGTACTTGTTCTGATAAATTCATTCAGACATGGCCCACGGATTGACAGATGCTCCCCTTGTATCCTGCCTCCTGACTGATATCTGGCAGCCTCGCTCCTCATGATGTTTTGCCATCCTTCAATCCACTTTTTTTGATTTCTGTTCTTTTGCTTCTCTGATATTTCTGGCCGTCCTCCTACTCTATCTTGCTCTTCCAGAGGAAGTCTCTCCTTTAGGGTCTGTTCCAACTGTTTCTTTCCATCCTGCATAGCAAGGTATCCTTAGCCTATTTGAACTAGCATGTGGATGTTTTGGATAGAAACTACAAAACATGGTGGTTAGTTGCTCTGATAAGGACATCTGCCAAATCCTGTAAATATAAATATGCATCTTAAAAATCCTCCATGGCCAAACTTTCTTGCCAACTGGGGAAACCTGTTATCATTAATATCTCAAGTCTGATTTTTTAGTTGGTCAACACCACTTGGAGTAACCGTTTATTTTTTTGGGTTATTAGCATGTTAACAATTGGATCGAAAATTATTAAATAAACTCGTGGGTCTTAGGTACACACTTGACTCCATAAGGATCTGACCCACATGTGGCTCATTAATAATTCGGTTAAAAGAATTTGCAAAATGGGTTGCTTAGGAATGTGCAACCCAATACGATTTCTAAGATGATTATGTGTATTTTATTCCAGATTGAAGGGGTACTGGTGTGACGGGAACATGTTCACCTTTGAGTCAGGTGACTGGTTGATGGAAAAAAGGAAGAACTCAACACAATCTATCGGAATGGCTATTTTTGTTGTTATTTAGTAAATTATCAATTGAATGCTGGAAATATCCTTACAATTGACATTAAACAGGAAGGACGTTATTGACAAAACACAATTTCAGACATTGTTATGACCATGACCCTGTTTTGGATCAATTCCAAAGTCTAATCATGTAGTCTATGTCCTCTTCACAATAATAATTGCATTAATTCTACATGCAACTGCAGTATAGAACATCAAAACTCAAAAACTCAAATACACAGACAAACATACACATATTAGTATTACGTTACTGAAGAAGCCACCGAATTGGAAAGATGCTTGTGTCTCTCTGTACTGTGTCATCTGCAGTCACACTTCAGTATCAGCCTCAGAACAGTTAACGAGTGCTGATGTAATTCACAAGTGATGTGATAGTTGAGACAATTTCAAAAATCTGTCAAATAAAATGCAGCGAATGTTTCTGCAATGAAATCATTCTCAACAACTCAAGGCATGATAACAGCCAATTAGCAGAGATGGCACACACTTGCACACACACATTCACAACACATCTTTTGTGGAGTTCATTGACATAATTTTTCCACCTACCTTATATATATATGTTGAGTACTCATATTTCAGTCATTATGGTCCCCATGACCACAATTGGTCCCCATAAAGCACTAAAACAAACCTGAAACACACTCATACATACATACACACACACAAACAAACAAGCAAACCGTCCTCATTACTTATTGCTGCAGTAAACAGGTTACCCGAGAACCAAATCACTTCCTGACTTCACACTCACAGAGTGCGACTGTTAATACGAGGCAATTATGCAAATCTGTAATGGAAACAGCACATTTGTAATGGAAAAGGATTTCCAAGTCCTGGAATCCTGATATGAAACTTGATGGAAAAATTAGTGTGGAAGCACCCACACTTACCAAGCCCTATTATTGATATCCTATAGGCATTTACAATGACCTCAAGTAACCCAATAAATCTACCTGGGACATCGCACCTACACACCAGCAGAGGTCCCACTCTCTAAACATTTTCCTACATCTATCTGAATTCCTTCCTGTTTGCAAATTGCAATAATATTTTAATAAACAACTGTCCAGGCGTTTGTATATACTTCTTTTTGTACAAAAGCCTGGACTTAGCGATGTACCCAAGGTGTTGCCTAGTGGTGTATGGTGTGTCTGATGTGTTTGGTGTGTGGCCTGCTTGCTCTTTCCTAGTATTTATTCAGCTTTTGAGTGCACAAATGCAGCACTTAAAAGTGTCACTTTAATCCCAGGAGTCTCTGCAGGCTTGCTGTTGTTGTAGTGAGAGTGAGGATGAAGAAAATACAGAGACACAGATGGCCATCAGGACATGTGGATGTGGAAGATTGGGTATGGTGCATGAGAAAGCTTTATTGCAAGCCTGCAAGCACACACTCACAGATCAACAGACACACTTTGCTCGAGTGTTGGATTGTAGACCGGAAAATTAGGTTGGATTACAAACTTGAAAAAAAAAAATGTATCTAACATAATACACCAAAAGACATAGAAGGACACATGCTAGTCAAACATGCTAACATTACACATACAAATGTAAATAAAACAGACATAAACAGCGATTTTGTAATACAGTCATAATAGTTGTTTATCTTTGAGTTTGTAAATTGAATCCTGTTGTTACAAAGAGTCTTTTATTTGCAGATGCTGATACCTTGTTCGTCTGTCGTCTCTCATGCTTTCATTCCTGGGACACAGCTTCAGTCTCACAAGCCAGACTTCTAGTTGTCGCAAGAATGTCTGATACTTTTCGTTAATAAACACAGCCAAGATCCAAGTCTCAGAGGAAAAGGTTATTTGTGTACACCTTTGCCACCAAGATCACAGGAAGTAGACTTTCCCAACTCCTCAGGTTTCTGCCTACACAGAAAGAAAACTCATTGGTAGCTACAGGGCTACTTTTAAAGCTGTCTGTTTCTTCTCTAACTATTTTTTCTCTCATGTTTCAGCTCTAGCATTTGATAATGCATTAGAATACAGTACAGAACTTTCGACTTTCATATCATCCAGTTTGACTGTATTTGTATAATGTTTCTATGTTAAATTCTACCCTCAATAAACAATAAACAGAGACTTAAAACCCACTATTTCGTGTGTAATCCCAAAAAGGTACATCTACATACACTAGATACAAAAAGGTATTGGGACACCTGACTTTTCCAACTATATGTACATGTACATTTACATTTGCGGCATTTAACAGACGCCCTTATACAAAACGACGTACGTAAGTGCTTTGAGTCTCTAGTAATGAATAAATCTACACCGGTACGCAAGATTACAAACTCAATATAAATATAACCCTAGAATTCTACAAGTACTAATTTAAGTATTTCAGGAAGAGGTAGGTCTTCAATCGTCACTTGAAGATAATCAGGGACTCTGCTGTACGGACATCTAGGGGAAGTTCATTGCACCACCTCGGTGCCAGAACAGTGAAGAGCCTAGATGTGTACTTACCTCTCATTCTGAGAGAAGGTGGTACCAGTCGAGCAGTGCTGGAGGATCCCAGACAGCGTGGTGCAGTGCGAGATGTGATGAGGTCTCTAAGGTAAGATGGCGCTGGTCCATTTTTGGCCTTGTAGGTGGTCTAGTGGTTAAGATACAGCGCTCTCACTGCTGCGACCCGGGTTCGATTCCCGGTCAGGGAACCATCCCCAGCTGCTCTTAGTGCCGGTCCCAAGCCCGGATAATTTGGGGAGGGTTGCATTAGGAAGGGCATCCAGCGTAAAACATGTGCCAAATCAAACGTGTGGAGGATCCGCTTTGGCGACCCCTAACGGGAGAAGCCGAAAGAACGTTTTTTTAGGCATCATTAGTGTTTTGAATCTGATACGTGCAGCTACTGGAAGCCAGTGAAGGAGCAGCAGTGGGGACGGTGTGGGAGAACTTTGGCTGATTGAACACAAGCCATGCAGCTGCATTTTGGATCATTTGCAGTGGACGGATAGCGTTCAGGGGAAGACCTGCCAGCAGAGAGTTGCAGTAGTCGAGTCTTGAAATGACAAGAGACTGAACAAGACTGGGCAGCCTGTATGGACAGAAATGGTCGAATCCTTTTGGATGTTGTAGAGAAGAAATCCACAAGGCACATTAGCAACATGTGGGAAGGACAGTTTATTGTCCATAGTTACCCCAAGGTTACTAGAAGTGGCTAAAGGGGAGAGCAGAGAGTCATGAAGTGTTTATCCTCAAACTGTTACCACAAAGTTTGGGTCACACATTTGTATATGTCTTTGAATGTGGTGGATTACATTTTCTCCTTAGTTGAACTTGGAGACCCAAACCTGTTCCAGCAAGACAACTGTGCACAAAGCCTGTTCTATGAAGATATGGGTTGGAGTGGAAACACTTGAGTGGCCTGCTACACAAACACACTTCAAAATCTACTTGCTGCGTTTCTTCGGTCCTTTCTCTTTATAGCATTTGTGTATTATAACAGTTTAAAACGTGATTTTCTGCGGCTTTACTACGTTTACATGCTTGTTTATAATGTTTGTATATTTAATTGATGCATATATTATTTAATTATTATACAAAATTCAATTCATTATATTCTAGATGCTTATATCTTCACAACTAAACAAAATGTCTATTTAAAGCATGGTTGTCAATTTGCCATTGCAAATTAACATTTAAAACAATACAAATGTTGATTTATAAAATTCACACATTGCATACACGATTTTTTTTTATTTTTTATATTTAGTTATTTTTTCACAGAAAAATTTGTACAAAGGAGAAATCCCCAATGCACCAATCAACAAGCAGCCACTACGAGCGTTGAAATATAAAAATTGATGATAGTTTAATTAAATATGCGTCTTTTGCATTTTTTTAAAAGTACACTTTCATACATAAATACCCTGAGTTAAGGTTCTATATAGTTATAATAAGCAAAACAGCTAATAAAAAAAATATTAAAAATAACAATAATTAAAAAACATTATTGTACGACTAATTGATTATTAAAATAATCGTTAGTTGCAGCTATACAATTTTCACATCATGTGCACCTAAATTAAGTGCTTGTATTTTTTTTTTTATAAAATATAAATTAGGATGTAACCAACCAGGGCAATCCTCATGCCACTTTTCATTTACACAATGTTTAGTGAAGCATAGACAAAACAAGGGTGTCTATTATTCACGTGTGTACCCTGTGTACACGTCTTTATTGGGAAATGTCACTAATTTGGACCTGAGCCATACATTGTAAGAGTTGATTGGGCGTTTTTGTACGGTTTGAGCTGTACAACAGGTAGTCACCCTTTGGAACACTGGATGTTGTGCTATTATTTTCTGACTGATTTTCGGATTCTGACAAGCGTGACAAGGCCTGGGGTGCTATCAGCATCATCTCAGAGGTGTTTAATAAGCTTGAAATAAGAACTCAATAGCATGCTTTATTTGTCGTGCATAAATATACAGCATATACTGTAATTTACACTGCATGGGCAAAGGTTTGTGGACACCTGACCATTAAATTTATTGTTGCTCTTTGAACACCCATTCCACATTTCGTCCTCACACTCGCTGTTACAATAACCTCCATTCTTCTGGGAAGATGTTCCACTAGATTCTGTGGAGATTTGTGTTCATTTAGCCACAGGAGTGACGGTAAAGTCAGGTGCTGATGTAAGTGAAGTGAAGTGAGGAGACCTTAATCCCAGAGTTGTTCGAGTGGGTTGAAGTCAGAACTCTATAGCAGGCCACTCAAGATCTTCCACTGCAAGTAAAAAAAATAGTTAAAGTGAAGGAAAATGTGATGCTACTGCATCCAAAGACATTCTGTACAATTCTGTGCTTTCAACTTTGTGGCAACAGTTTAGTAAAAATCACATGTAGCCTGAAAAGTCAGGTGTTCCGATACTTTTGTCCATATAGTATGTGCTTTGTGACTGGGTCGATGTTTGTCTGTGAAAATCCAGTCCACCTATTAAAGTGCTAATGAAAGGTGATGGAGCTGATGCTTAACACGGTGTAGACTGTAATTACAAACTGACTCTAATAATTGGACAGATGGTCTCTTGCCAAGTGCATTTGTGAACTGCTTTTAAAACATCTACAGCTCTGGTTGCTGAACCATTTCTGGTATAAAACTAGAAAATAATTTATTTTGTGGTTAGATTTTTTTATGTATTGTACAAAATCCAAAACTGAATCGGAAATCAATGTACAGGATATGATGTCAGCCATGTCACACCACTTACTCTTGAAGTACTTCCTTTTCACGGCAGTTATATTCCATACTATTTTGAAATTGGATGCTGAACATTGACACAAAAACATCTTTGTTCTCAGCAGAAATGTTATGTATACTTACAAGAACATGTTGTTAATCAGGAATCTGTCTCGTGATGCATTTATCATTTATCTGGACCTTTAAATAAGGTTTAATCTTTGTGCTTTTATGGTGGCCTTTCTTTTAGTCTCTACTTGAAGCATTGATGTCTACTGTAAATATGTTCATGCGACGACACTAAAGCTTCAGTCCCACTGCGCCTGACAGATGTGTCCTGACTTTCATCTGCTCGGATCGTGAACAGCAACCTGAGCCCCACTGTTTGCCTTTTAGCGATTTCGTTGACGTGCCCTTCAATTAATTGCCTTCACTGGTGCGTTTGACAGACAAATGAACTTTACACAGCAGTGGTTACATAACCAGACAAACAGCATGTAGGGCAGTAATATCATTTGGATACAAAACTTTACAAAAATAAAATAAAAGAAATAATAGCCTAAACCCCAAAGGGCAAACTAGCATGCTTTTAATGGTATATAACCATAACCAATCATATAAAATAATAACAAATCTTTGATTAATTTTATTTAGTGATAGGGTACACACAAATATTGGCCAATCAGATTCGATCTTTTGCTCAGCTTACTGTTTATATATCGTTTCTCCTGTTTTCCACATGTCCATGTGGCTTTCCTTTGGTTTTCCATGGTTTCTTTTACAGTTTTTCTCATCTGATTTGGAGCATTTCTCGAATCATCCTTAATATTTGTAAAGCAGTAAGTGCATTTATAAAAACAATTTGTACAAACAGCACAATACATTGGATTTCTTGCAAAACCCTGTATTTTACACTGTAAAAGTCCCTTCGTCATTGTTTATAAACAAAATCGTCAAAATGTTTAGTCATGTTGTCAGTAACAAATTGCAATTCTGTGTTTTGCTCTGTTGCCAGGTTCACAAGATTCACCTTTGACCTGTTTTAGAGAACTATTTGGTTGATCTGATGCCATTCACTCACCTTTATTAGTAATATTTTAAATCTATCTGTGCGATTTATTCATTCAAGTCACATTTACAAACAATTTAATAGAATTTTTAGATGACAGATTCTAACAACTGGTTTACCTATTTTGCAATAAATGACTTATTCGATGAACTGATGCCGATAATTTGAAGGTTAAAACTATTCAGGTGAAACAAGATTAATATATTTTGATCAGCATGACATAAACAACCGATAATTTAGGAAACAGCAGACTCTTGTACACGATCGATGAAATGAATGTACAAAAGCGTTCGCAATTTAATCAAAGCAACGAGAAATGTTTTTATGATGTGCACAAGTGGCTAAAAGACTTGGAGGTTGAACAAGTAGTTTTGAGAATTGAATTCCTGATCTGAGAAATCCTCCAAAGCAACTGAGAACAACTGTAATCTCAGTGGTAGTTATTTGACTATAAGTGTGAACATTTGTGTGCATTGGGAGAATTCCAACTTTCAAGGAGTTTTCCCAGGATAGGCTCAGGATTTACTGTGGACAAAATAAAGTGCTTCATACGAGGTGGTACTAAAAAGTTTAGAGACTAATAGTGCAAATTAGTGCTATTCTCACCACATCTGCAATTTCATCATGGACAGCAAGTTAAAACAAAGAGCAAATGTGAAATTCTGTGTGAAAACTGGCAAATCTGCCACAAAGATGTTTGACAGGACACGTTTTACAGCGATGCTGCAAAGAGTTCGTAAAGGTGTTTTATGTGGCACCTGCTCTGCAAGACGACGAGCGATCAGGAAGACCTTCGACAAGCTCAAGACGCGAAAATTTCGAAAGCATTCAGCAACTCGCGCATAATGATCGTCAGAGAACAATCCACAAGATCTCACTTCCGCAGTCACCCTACTCGCCAGATTTGGCTCCTGCAGACTTCACCCTCTTCCCCAAGATGACGATTCAGCTCAAAGGTCGCCGTTTTGACACCAATGTAGAGATCCAGCGCCAATCCGAGAAGGTGCTTGACACATTCCAAAAGTCGCAGGACCACTGGGAGCGCTGTTTTGCAGTGCAAGAGGACTATTTAGAAGGTAATCATGTGTAAACATAGATAAATAAAATACTTTCTTGTAAACAGAGCTAGTCTTGAACCTTTCTGATTCCACCTCCTATAGATGAGTTAATGAGAGAGAGAAAATATAAGCAGTACACAGACAAATACACAAAAATGCTTTAATTTACTGGAAAGCCAAAACCCAGTTTCACGTTTTTTTTTCACAACTGCATCATACAATATGACACATTTGAATGCAATAGTCTGATGAAAATCTGATGAAAGTGAGGTAAATATTGTCCATTGTTTACCTAAACACGAGTGGTAGCGCCATCGATTGTGATCTGTTTGTGTACTGTATTACGGAAAGCTCTGACACTTCTGCACTTTTAAGTACGAGTGCATAGACAAATATTGGCTCATTTCTTGTAGCCTATATCAATCAATTCTTGAGTGAGAGATAAAAAGGTAGAGAGAGAAAAATGAAAAAAATTGACTAGCTCACATTTCATATCGTTTATCCCCAAACATATACGTAGGCTTGCAGTTATAAATACTAAGAACACGAATATACTCATATGTATAATCTCTATAGACTGTTATCATATTAAATGATTGATTTTTTGCATCAGTCAGCACAATCCATATCCTCTAGTTGCATCATATATTATCTGTGGATCTAGATCGGCTAATATTCTTTGATTTCTTTTTCTTTTCGCAACCCAATTACTTGCGTGTTTGTGGAGTCGCACTTTCGGTTGCACTGCTGCGCTTGCTCTCTTGGAAGAACTCTCAAATCATAACATACCCCTAGGGTTTGTTTCGGTTCAATAAAATAATGTATGAGGCGAGAGACTTTTTGGAGAATGTATCTGGAGATGCAGCTATTATGGTGAATGAAAGCGTGCATTCAGTAATGTTTTGTTGCTATTCCGGTGCTTAGAGGGAGCTGTATTATGTGTTTCGAGGAAGTTTAGGAATTAGCTTCATCATACGGTGGAGCGATTGCTCTGAAAACAGATGTGAGTTTAATGAAGATGGCAGTATAGGAGTTATAAAATAAACCTCAACTACCTATCACAGTTTTTTCTCAGTTTCTTTGGAGCATTTTGTAAATCATCCTTAATATTTGCAATTCAGTAAGTGCATTAATCAAAACAGTTTGTACAAACAGTACATTGGATTTCTTGCAAAAGCCTGTACTTTTTGCTAAATCTTTAGTTGATCTCTCAAAAGTACTGTGTTTGTGTCAGTGAATAAATCATTACCATCAGAATGGCAAATCTTTTTGTATTTTTGTTTTGTTTTGTATTTATTGTTTTCATGATGTCATTTTTATCAGTTAGACAGTTTCAGTATTTGCTGATATTAACTACAGTTTGGATTACAGTGATTGAAAATGCACAAGGCTGCATTTCTTTTGTTCGGCATCTATGAAATTCAACAGCACAAATGTGTTTATTTGATCGCATATTTGATTCATATTGTTTGCAAGAGATCTGACAGGATTCGTTTTCTGGTTGTTCATCCATTTTCAGAAATTGTAATTCTGTGTTTTGCTCTGCTGCTAATTGAAGGTTCACAAGATTCGCCTTTTAGAGACCTGTTTTAGAGAACTAGTTGATTATTGGTTGATCTGATGCCATTCACTTGCCTTTATTAGTGAAGATTCATCGGCACAATTCATCAATTCCAGACACATTGACAAAAAATTTTCATAGGAATTTAAGCTTGAAAGATGATGACAACTGGTTTCACCATTTTGCATTCAATGACTTATGAAATGAACTGATGCCCAGATGTTTTGATTGTTTGGTTATTTTCTGATCTGAGAAACACTCCAAAGCAACTAGGAAAAAACTTTTCATTGTGGATGCTCAGAACATTCAATATTAATTCAATATTAATCTAAATTAGGAACGTGAATGTTGTTCATGGTGTCAGATCTCCACCGAATATCAAACTCACAACAAACATTACTGCCTTTAAACATGACTGTCAACTTCCAACACACACTTTCTTTAATGCATGTTACAATACGAATTAAAACTCGTACTGATTACACACCCACACCTGTTCCCACTTACACTTAAAGTTTAAAGAACTTTCAGTCATTGTGTTCACCACAAAGTAATACGCTCATTTGTTTTTCCCTCTTGAAATTACCGTGCTGTTATACCTTGATTGCCACTTTGATTTGGCTCGACTTTGTTTCTGATTCCAGCCTGTTCCCAGTATATACACACTTTTCTTCATAAATGGTAATAAAAGTTACTACACTGATCAGGCATAACTTTACCACCACCTGCTTGATATTGTGTTGGTCCCTCCTTTGCTGCAAAAACACTCCTGACCCATCAATCATTACCAGCATTAACTTCTTCAGCAATTTGAGCTACAGGAACTTGTCTGTTGGATCGGACCACACGGGCCGATGCTCTGACCCAAGAATACTCTTGCCCATTTTTTCTGCTTTTAACACATCAACTTGAGGAAACAATGTTCACTCGCTGCCTAATAAATAACACACATTAACAGGTGCCATGATGGAGAGATAATCTGTGTTATTCACTGTTCAAAATATTATAATGTCAATGTTATGTCTGTTCACTGCCTCATCACTTGATCCAAATAATTATCCTCCTAGATGGAGATTGTGAGCTCTAGGGGTGTAGATGAAAGTAGATTAAATAGACACAAATAGATACAAAAAATCACAAGAAAGTGTGCTAGAAAAGGTCTCATGCAGTTAAAACTAGATGTGTCAGATATGAGATGGGCCAAGCGACAGACCATGAATATGAACCATAATAGCTTTCTTTATTTATCCTTAATAACAATGAGGGAGATAAAATTAGGCTACTGGCTGATTTATATTTTGGTAAATAGAGCCAATCAATATTAGGGCAGATCCAACTACACTACACTACACTACACTACACTACACTACTACTACTAATAATTTAATAATAATGTGTTCAATTAATAAAGCTCTCATCACTCCTTAAACTGTCCCATGCCCCCTCAGATATTCTAGCACTGCTCGACTGGTCCCACCTTCTATCAGGGTAAGAGGAAGGTATACTTCAAGACTCTTTTCTGTTCTGGCACTGAGGTGGTGGAATAAACTTCCTCTAAATGTATGAGCCGCTGAATCTCTGACTATGTTCAAATGACCCCTCAATGAACTTGTGTTTCTTTCTTTCTTTTGTTTTATGCATTTAAAGAAAAGAAGTGTGGTATAATTTCTTCGAACAGAATTTGAAATCTGATGGTGTGCTAAATCTGCAAAATAGTGAACCAGTATTCAGTATTCAATGATGTAGACTTCAAAGCACTTTTGTGTGGATAAGAGCATCTGCTTACGATGGCGTTTTAGTGTCACGTCTAATTAAAAAATAAAATGCCTACAAGATTTAAAGTGGTAGTAATATGAGAATACATTTGCAATATTTAAAGAAAAAACTCAAACTTACGAAATAAAATATAATATTTTAACTGCAGACCCCAGCTGACGTATTGGCCTTCAGGGTCAATTTCTTTGATCATCATCCTCATAGTTACTTGAGAAACAGCATTTTTTTTTAGATTTGACCTCCGTACTGATTTCCTTATTGCTAATTACTAACCTAAAGTAGGATTTTACATAATATTCCATATCCATTTTATGCAAATTTGCAAAAAAACGTTTCTCGTAATTCTGTGAATTTCTCAAAATATTACCACTTAAATTTCATATTGCTTCTTTATTCTCAAAATATAATATAAAATATAAACAATACTTTATTCTCGTATTGCTACGACTTTAATCCCATAATCTTAGATTTAATATAAAAAAAATAAATCTGTTGTATCTGTTAAATGCAATAAAAGTAAATGCACATAATCTTGTGCTTATCCGTTGTTCAGAGTGATGTGATGAAATGAAATCATGTATCTGAGGTTGCAGATCTCAGAATTAAAACATTTATGCATTTAGGTTTTTTCAGGAAGTCTATACGATGTCTGTTTGTTCATAGAAAGTGGACTGTTGCTGAAATGCAAATTAAGCCTCCCATCGGTGATTTCCAGATGAACGCACACATGAACCCGCACACACACCCGCACACATGCTCACACGCATCCAATCTCTAACACACACTCAAAGGTAATTGTATATTCTTTTTTAAACATGCTGGAGTGAGGGTTTCTCTCACACTCACTATAGCTGAGAAATTCATCTGTGTTACAGGTCACTCCTCCAGGGGCTTACTATGCCTCACCACACACACACACACACACACCATCTCCACATTGTCTCTCTCTCTCTCTGCGTTTATTTCTGTCTGACCCTCAGTACACCCTCAAGCCAGACATTCACATTATAACACATTGTAATTCAGGGCAGCTTTCACTTTTTCCAAGCACATTCATGGACTTCGATGGTAGCTATCATGCAGTCTTTGCATACAACTAGCCTTGCAATGTATAATTGAGTAAAATCCTTCCTAAGGGGTAAAGTGATAAACAATTCCCCCCCGATTTTCTTCTGTACCATTAACCTTTTTGTTGTCGCAAACATGCCACTGGCTCAGTTACTAGTCTGAGAATTATTTATAATGTAGCCAGATGAAAAGGCTAATCAATAAGTTAAAAGGGCTCACCGTTATTGATTTTTGTGCCCTGCTGGGAAAAGCAATGAATGACTGGGAGTGTGTGCGCACCCCGTGGCAAAGCCTGACCGCAGTGGATTATGATTCGGAGCGAAAATTGATTGGTCACTTTGGCGACGGATTCGCCTGTACAACAGGTGACCAGCTTGGTCATTTCATCTTTAATAAAAAACTCCAACCGAACACATCAGGATAGTCAAATACAGCAGAAACGTTACGTTCTACTGACTTTGAGTTTTGCAATACAATAATAAAGTGTACAAAGTATTTCAACTCTCGCTATGTAGGAAATAAAACGCAATAGCGTGCGATAATAGAGGGAAAGTAGTAACAACCAGGTCATGAAGTGCAAACCTACCTGCCATTAATCAGTCCTTTACTATATTCTTTATTCATATTGTGGAATTGAGCTTTATAGTAAATTAGAATGAATCCATATTATAGAAAACCTTCTGACCAGTCAGAAGTGAGTATTAAATAAAGTGTGTTCAATACTTATTCCCTGTGTCATTTCACTTTATTTATTATGACTCAACTTGTATACTTAAATGTTTTGATTTCTTTGTAGGATTTTAATATTTGGCTTGATGGCTACAGCTGGTGGAAATTTTGTCTCAAAAGCCCACTTAGAAATCCCCTTACTGATAAAAATGCTGAGGTGTCATATCATTATTTTCCCCGCTGTACAAAATGTTAAATGTAACATGTGGTTGTTCATTTGTAATGCTCTGGGTTGCTGTTTCAGAAGGTCAGTTGTTCAAGCCCCAGTATCGCCAAGCAACGTTCTTAACCCTTTGTGCTCCATGGGGTGCCGTCTCACCCCTGAACCCTGCTTCCAAACTTCCAAATTGCTAGGATGTGCACAGCAAGAATTTCACTGTGCTATAAAGTACATGTGACAAATATAAAGCACCTTTCTTTCTTTATGTGAGTTCACAGTGTAAATAAGAGATGAAGGGAAATAGGTAGCACCCAGCTCCCTCTTTGGCTTTCAGGCACAGGCATGAGAGAGCACTAGCAGGTTGAAGGGGGTTGTGTGTCTTTGTCAGGGTCAGACTCCTGTGATTTAAAGCTCAACAGCAGCCTGGAAATTCTGTAAAAAGCAGAAAATAGGTTTGGTCAGCTTTTTTTCCAGGTGAATGCCATTTTTTATCCTTTTTTACAAGGAGACACTGAGTGCGAATAAGAAACGGAACGACTTCAAGCTGTTTTCTACGCAGTCGATTGTGCTAAAGTGACAGTATTGCAGGAACAGCGATACCTTTGGTAGTCGGTTATTGACCCAGTGGAAGAACAAAACAAAACACTGAACTAATGCTGGTGCACAAAGTTGGCCTATTGTCAGCCAACGATTGGGTTTAGTCTGTTGGGTCAGTTTTAGTGAGGTCTAAAGGTGGATCTCAATCTGCCAGATCAGGTACCCCAATTTGGCAACTCTCTGATCTCCCCTTCAGCCACTGCTCGCAACTTTGGGGTAACCATGGACAATTTACTGTTCCTTTCCATCACATGTTGCTAGGGTATCACGCAAGGTGAGAAATGGTACAACCAAATGACCTTATTTTACTGGATATAACCAAATATGCAAAAACTACAAAAAAAACCTTCCACTGTCTAAACAAACGACCTTGTACTTGGGTTACGGTGTAAATTCCACAATGGGGATTAATCAGTTAAATCTTTTGGTTGGTTGACAGGAAATTAAGGCTTCACATGTTTTTCCGAGGCTGGATATATAAACCTTTTCCTCTTTACTATTTTGTCAGCTTTTTTCCTCTGCTTAGCTACACACAACAGATAAATAAAAGCTAAGATTTTTCATTTCATACTAAGCAGCTGGATCAATACAGCAATCGAACAATTCAGGGTCTAATAAATAAAACGAAATGGTTGAACTGCATGCTGTTGTGTTTTAATGACTAATGCTTTGTTTTGGTACTTGTTTTCAGCAGCAGTTCAATCCACAGTAAGCTACTGACAGATTCTGACCCCTTTGATGCAGTAAATGAATAACTCGAGCTGTTGTATTTTGCCTGGTTGATGTTTTATTCCCTTGTGTTTCGCTTCTCCTTTATACCATCCTGAAAGTTTCCAGGCATCTTTATGAGCAGCGAAATGTATCTTGTATAGCTTGAATTATGCTGGGGTGCTATTCAACAGAGTTGTGTGTGTGTGTGTGTGTAATGGGAATATATTACATTTGCCCATGTAACATTTGATGCAGCAAAGAAAGTGGGAATCTTGAATGTCAGAAAAATAACACAACATAAGTCAACATGTAGAGAATGGGGACAATGCTAGCTTGGAAGTATATATATATATATGTTTACACACTATTGCCTTCAAAATAGTCCCCTTGTGATACAGCAGTTTAGCACTTCCTGTGTTCCTGCCACTTCTGAAATATATCCTGGAAGTCTTCTTTCTTGATAGCGTGTTAAGCACCTTCTGAGATCTGCACTGGGTTTCTTAAATGGTGTCAAAATATTGACCTTTGAGATAGATCTCTATCTTCGAGAAGAGGATGAAGTCTGGTGAGTAGGGTGGGTGCAGAAGTAAGATCATATGGATTGTTCTCTGATGATCATCATGCACAAGTTGCCAAATGGTTTCGACGTTTGCAGGGGTTTAGCTCATCAAAGGTTTTCCTGATGTCTCGTCGTCTTCCAGTGAGGTTCTTCTGCTCTTGAAATGCGCGTGCCATTCAAAACACCTTGAACGTCTCTATGGCAGATTTGCCCAGTTTCACGCAGAGTTTCACGTTTGTTATTTCTTCTGAATTGCTGTACATGATGAAATCGCAGACGTGCTCAGAATAGCACTACTAGACTAGAAATCTTTTGATACATCTCGAATATTATTGGCAGGCCATGCATTTCACACCTAGGCTTTCAGTGGTGTCCTACCTGAATCAATCCACCTCTTAATACCATCATTATGACACCAGCTGTAGATGTCAATATTAACTAGAAACGCAGTATTACAAAGCACTGCATCAAGTAGTAAGAATTATTGTCATTACTTGAGCAAGAAACCCTTTTGATTACAATCACAGCTGCACTGTTTGCAAACTTCATCTCCAGCAGAAGCATCGATGCATTTTTGTTCTGTGCATCGTGGTTTTTCTGGGGAATTGAAATTAAGGCAAATTGTGTGTTTATTGCAAATTCAACGCAAAAGTGTAAATTGTTCATTAAAAAATGTAAAAATAAAATGCTGAAATTATTGGATGCCCTCTAGAGGGCCCCGGAGTCAGCAAGCAAGCATCCGCCTCATGCCACATGGATTGTAAGCTACAAAAGGTCTGCTTTGAGCAGCACACCCAAGAGAAAAGCTAAAATGAATAGAATAGACTATTGAGAATAATTTATTGCACATTTATGTATAAAAATCATACATTTGATACCAGCGATTCCTTTTTTCGCACAAAGTTTTCTAAAGTTTACACAATAGTGTGGGGAAAAAAAACTGAAATCCTACTTCTTTTTTTCCATGACCTGTTTTTGTATACTGAGTAAATTGGACTCTTGATTAGCAGCAGCAGAGGAATTTTGACATCCCCTAGCGTCAAACATCACCGTCAGGCACTCGAGCTATAGTGAAGGAGGTGTTGCATTAACTGAAAGGAGTGCTGAGGGGGCAGAACGAGGGCAGGCTGCCTGGATCGGGTCCATTTTGCGCTAGAGATTGAATCCAACCAGGCAGCTGGGGCTGCTTGGCATTTTGGCATCAGTACTCAGACACATGACCTGCCTCGCATTCCAAATACACTCGCACGCAGACAGAAAGAAAAAGACTACAAGTAATAAAAACATGCACCTTTGCTGTCAGAAATCCTGGACGTAATGAGCCCGGGGTGTTTGGGTTCTTTCTATGAAGTGCATCCGTCTTGTCTGGTCCTAATGAGAAACCAATACGACAGGAATCACAAGATATTACAGTGTAGGGTTTGAAATGAGGAACGTGGGTAAGGGCTTAATGATGGCATATTTTTTTTAGAGAATGTGATTATTAGACAAGCAACTGATTTACAGAAGCTGGATTTGATAGAGGCACATTTTCACCGGGATTACATCATTATTTTTGCTCACTGTGTATATGTATGTGTTTTGAGGAAGGTAAGACACTTTCAAAAGTCCAGTTTCTTATCAGGTGAAATCTCAGACTTAGAATGACACATTACGACTTTGAAGTCTTGTGCTAAATGCCTTCGAAAATAAACGGGGAAACAAAGGTCCCAAGGTTTCCAATTCAAATTCAGTACAATGTGCACCTAAAAGCTTTGAAATGCTTCATATTCAAGGTTTCTTGCAATTTCATTAAACCCAATGCTACACACTAGAAAGAATCAAGTTGATTTAGATTTGTCTTCTAGGGAAGGTAAAACAGACTTATGAACTTTTTTTACTTGATCCGATGGTCATGAGTTTAAATCTGCTTAGTGGGGCCCTTAACACTTATTTACATTAACATTTATGGCATTTGGCATCATTTTACACCCACCCTACCTTTTGTTTTAGCACCATTGGCGGAGATCCAGCAAGAATCGCAGAAGGTGCTTGATATGCTTTGAAAAGAAGACTTTCAGGACACATTCCAGAAGTGGCAGGAACACCACCACCTATATATATACACACACATACACATATATAAAGACGCTCCCCACATTATGAACTTTTGCGTATACAAACAAACCTGTCCTTAAAGTGATTGTAAAAAGGAGGATATGATGCGCATGATACGCACCAGAATATTATAATATTGAGAAACATGGAGTTTGAGCTCCCTCCAAAGATTCTCTATTGGGTTTATGTCTGGAGACTGGCTAGGCCACGCCACTACTTGGTTATCCTGGCTGTGTGCTTTGGGTCATTGTCATGTTGGAAGACCCAGCCTGGACCCATCTTCAATGCTTTAACTGAGGGAAGGAGGTTGTTCCCCAAAATCTAGCAATACATGTCCCCGGTCATCCTCTCCTTAATACAGTGCAGTTGCCCTGTCCCATGTGCAGAAAAACACCCCCAAAGCATGATGCTACCACCTCCATGCTTCACAGTAGGGATGGTGTTCTTGGGATGGTACTCATCATTCTTCTTCCTCCAAAAACGTTTAGTGGAATTATGACCCAAAAGTTCTATTTTGGTCTCATCTGACCACATGGCTTTCTCCCATGACTCCTCTGGATCATCCAAATGGTCATTGGCAAACTTAAGACGTGCCTGGACATGTGCTGGTTTAAGCAGGGGAACCTTCCGTGCCATGCATGATTTCAAACCATGACGTCTTAGTGTATTACCAACAGTAACCTTGGAAACGGTGGTCCCAGCTCTTTTCAGGTCATTGACCAGCTCCTCCCGTGTAGTTCTGGGCTGATTTCCTCCTTCCTTAGGATCATTGAGACCCCACGAGGTGAGATCTTGCATGGAGCCCCAGTCCGAGGGAGATTGACAATCATGTTTACCTTCTTCCATTTTCTAAAGATTGCTCCAACAGTGGACCTTTTTTTACCAAGCTGCTTGGCAATTTCCCCGTAGCCCTTTCCAGCCTTGTGGAGGTGTACAATTTTGTCTCTAGTGTCTTTGGACAGCTCTTTGGTCTTGGCCATGTTAGTAGTTGGATTCATACTGATTGTATGGGGTGGACAGGTGTCTTTATGCAGCTAACGACCTCAACCAGGTGCATCTAATTTAGGATAATAAACGTAGTGGAGGTGGACATTTTAAAGGCAGACTAACAGGTCATTGAGGGTCAGAATTCTAGCTGATAGACAGGTGTTCAAATACTTATTTTACAGCTGTAGCATACAAATAAATAGTTTAAAAATCATATATTGTGATTTCTGTTTTTATTTTGTGTCTCTCACAGTGGACATGCACCTACGATGACAATTTTAGACCCCTCCATGATTTCTAAGTGGGAGAACTTGCAAAATAGCAGGGTGTTCAAATACTTATTTACCTCACTGTATATGTATATATAATGCTATAAATTCTATGAAACATTCCATTGTCTTGTGATCTATTTCTAAGAAATGAAAATAAACATATTGCTTGGTGTGTTAACCCTAAGCTGATTGGATTCTCAACCCTAATCCGTTTTGAATAAAAGCATCAACAAGCACCACCATACAAACACCGCTCCTGAATTTCTGCCACTCGAGCGAAAGACAAAAATCCAGTCATCTGCCACTGATGGAATGTAAACGAATTTCTCAGTGTCCCTGTGCGTAATCCATCTAAAACCCAGGCTGCACTGTCGTCTTTTTCTCTCTTTATTCAACCCTCTTGATCATTCTTCTTACTACTATAAGTCATGACAGAAGAAAGAGTCAAAATCAAACTACACGTCTTAAAAATATCAAACCCGGCTCCCTCCAAAGATCATGAGAAAGGTGACAGTTTACTTGATGGCGGCATTTTTTTAACATCTGTAGCCGAATATTCATTTCCAGGTGTCTTTGATGAAGATCAGAGAGCAGTGATGTGTCTCAAATGTCGACAGGGACACTTCTGGCCTCGTTTTTTTTTTCTACCCTTACAAGTCATTCTAATACTAATTGATAGTGAAGTAAGCAAGCAAAAAAATGAACTGATCAGATAAAGGGAGACAACTAGGAAAAGTGATGAAGACTTTACACACTTCCATGCTACATCTTCAACCAGACTTCTTTTTGCTTTCCGCTTTGCTCGTTGTTAGCTTTGTAGGCTAGCCTAGGTCTGTGGGGGGCTAGCCTACAAAGGTAGGGTTAGGTAGGGTTTCCCTAACCCTAACCCATAATCCTGTAATCTGTAACCTTCATAGCCTTTATATTTATTCACTGTATATACTTCATATATATACCACTGCTTTAAATATGCCAGATAGTTATCTGCACTGTAAATATGCTAGATATTTATCTGCACTTTTGCACAACTGCTACATTTTGCACTTCTGGTAGATGCCAAACTGCATTTCGTTGCTGTGTACCTGTACAATGCAATGACAATAAAGTTCTTTCTTTCTATCTATCTATTGCTGTTCTCCACCTACTCCACCCTGCCTGCACTCTTTTCTTCATTTCTCTATCTATCTATCTATCTATCTATCTATCTATCTATCTATCTATCTATCTATCTATCTATCTATCTAACTAACTAACCCTGGCTATGGTGGTACATTCTTTTGCTCAAAATTCTCAAAAATCTTTTCAGTAAATGCTCCTAAATGCTACCATGGTCATGTAAATGGTGGGTCATGTATATGGTGGGGCTTTAAGTTGTCAATTTGGATCCTGGAACAATAAGTCGGGAACATATTTTGAATAAGGTCAACAAAGGGCAATTAAGTGAATAACCAATCTATTTACTGAAAGTATGGGAAAACTGTTGGGTATCTGGATGAAATCCCTGTAGACAATAGAAGAAAATACTAAACTCACAGGAACAAATTGGGAACCTGAAAGAATGGGACCCTGGTTAGTCTGGTAACCACATTTTAGCTAATATTTTATTAGTTCTATTGTTGTAGTCTAGTGTTTTATTGTTTCTATTTTCTTCGGAATAAATTGTAGTTTAGAGCTATCTCTTGTAGCTGGGAAACTGCAGGGCGCAGAGCGTTGTTAGCACCTTGAAACTACTCAATTAGTGGGTAATCAGAGCTCTCAGCTGGTGGCTACTCAAAATAATTAGTTGAAATGTATTTTTGTGAATAAGGACAGCTGGAGTGGCTGATCAAACTCAAAGAAAGAAATCCAACACGGAAGGACAATGGAAAAGGACAAGACATCACTTTGCCAGGTTTCCTTTTATATTTTTTTAGAATTACTGTTTTTTTTTTTTACATCTAATAATGCAGTGTTACTGAACGATTCCCCCACTGCTTTTCAATAGCGAATGTGTTTTAAACTAAATAAGGCCATGTCCACAATGATAAGTTTTTGTTTGAGAACGCATATTTTGCTATTTGTTTTGGACTTCTGTCCACACTGAGATGAGGTTTTAATCAAGAAATTGTAGATTTTTTAAAACACTCTCCAAATTTTATACATTTAAAAATGCCCTTTCGGCGTCACAGCGTGGACTGTGAATATTGAGGCCTTAATTTTCATTTTCAAATTTCAAAAACTGTGGATCTTGTCCTAGACTTAAACCCTTCATATCTTTGGGGTCAACCGTCCTACAGAATCGTCCAGTTCCTTCAGATAACAGTCATTACAATACTAGAATGCATGTTACACACTTGTCAAGACTAAGACCTCTACTGCACTGGATTAAATAAGTATTTAATGTGACTCAGAAGAAAGAGTGGTCACGAAGAGTGAGTCACGCGCATGAGCAAAGCATCGCAAAATCTCTGCTTATTGAAAAGTAACATTTTAGATTATTTCTGGCAAAGGAACAAAATTAACTGAATGACTCAAATAAAGATTTGTTCGTTTTGATGGAGGAAATTCGAAGAACCAAGTCACTGATCTGATCTTCCCATCACTACAACAAATCGGAAAGATATAATAGTGTATTGAATGATTTCTTTGTTTGATTTTCTTTTCCAGTGGTCCTTAAAATCAGTACCAAGCTAATATGAATTCTTCTTACTTTTTTACATCCAAGTCTATATCATTGGATTCACTCTGTCCTCTCAGTGAAGCCACTGTTGACCACAAACTGTCAGATGACCTGCTTGTTCTATCCAATATCATCACTACTCCTCCAGGGACCTTGCATCACATGTGACCATGAGCCATGTGTCTAGTTCTTTCCATCAGTGTCTGCCTGAGTCATATCTCTCTACAGATTTTTTTTCTTTCCATCTATTCCTGTTCAAGACCCTGGAACTGGCTGTTCTTTTACTGCTGTCTTCACATCTTCAAAAAACTGGCCATCTAGATGCTGGGCACAAGGGCATGAATTCTGCAGCAACTGTCTTCCAATCTCTCAGAAGGACCTATGTTTCTCAAAACAAAGCGATACCAATAAGTCATTCACAACAACTCGCTCTCTTTCCTCTGGCATTTTTTCCTTTTTTATTATGTAAGGGATTTTGCTGTGTTTTAATATGTCTTTATTCGGATTGGAAGCAGCATGACTTTTTAATGCACCCAAGCCATTGTTTGAACCTGTAAATTTATTAAAAACTAAAAGCTAGTGGGATTAACCAGCGCTGCGTTAATAAAGTTCATGGTGGTTTTGTCATTCATGTGCTTATGTTCCAGTGTTAAAGAGTTTCATTTATTTATTTTTTTTTTATTTTATTAAAAGTGTCTAATTACCATATAACTATTATTACAAGCTACATACCACAGACCTACCTGTGGGCCACTGGTTAGATAGATAGATAGATAGATAGATAGATAGATAGATAGATAGATAGATAGATAGATAGATGGATGGATGGATGGATGGATGGATGGATGGATGGATGAGGAATAAAATGGAAAATACCTGTTCCAGATCCTGCTGGTTCTAGTGCGTATGTTCCTGTAGCTCCTTCTTGATGGAAGGAGGATAAACAGTTTGTGACTGGTATGTGATGAAGTTGTGCGCAGACATCTGCTGTGGTGAAGGTGCTCAATGGCCAGTAGTGGTGTCAGTACTATACAGTGATTGAGTTGGTCAGGATGCTCTCGATGATGCAGCGGTAAAAACTTGTTAGAATCGATGGGGAAAGATGATTTTTCCTAAGACTCATCAAGGGTACAGGCACTGGTTTGCCTTTTCAACCAGAGCTGAAGTGTTCTGGTGCCAAGACAGATCCTCAGATAACCTAAAGCTGGAGAGACTCTATCTCAGTTCTATTGATGCAGACTGGGAAGTGTCTCCTGCTGTTTAATCTGCCGAAAGTTCACAATGAGCTCTTTGTGGGTCAGGTTGTTGGTGGCACACCACGCTGTGAGGCTTTGGATCTCTTCCCTGTAGGCCGATTCATTCATGAAGATGTTGGAGTTATGCAGAGGAGCACAGTCATGGGTAAACAGGGAGTAGAGTAGTGGGCTCAGAACACAGCTCTGTGGGATGTCAGTGTTCAGAATGAGGGTTGAGGATACCTGTTTACTCAGATTGAGATTGAGGTCTGTTGGTGAGAAAGTCCAGAATCCATCTGCAACTGTAGGTGCAGATACCCAGGTCACTGAGCTTAGTGATCAGTACAGTGGGAAGGACTGTATTGAACGCAGAGCTAAAGTCAATAAACAGCATTCTGATGTAGGTGTTATTTTTATCCAGGTGGGTAAGGGCTGAATTAAGCCATGGAAACTGCATCCCCTGTCAGCCTGTTCAGGCGATAGACAAACTGGTGTGGGTCCAATGTAGGTGGGAGGCCTACAGTGAAGTGATTCAAAAGTAATGAAGTAATTAAAATTGAATTATGAATTATATGGCTTAAATGAATTCAAGCCAGCATTTTTTTTTTTATCCAGCTGACTCAATCCAGCTCTACTTTTCCAACAACTGTTTTTTTATTTATGGACTTATTAAGACTTGGAATACACCATTTCTTACTTAAATCTAGCTTATGAAAATCCTGGCAAATGCAAGCCCTTTTCAATGCCTTGCCAGGATTACAGACAGGCACTATGCTACAAGCCACTGGACTGTCACATTTTCTTTCCACAAGACTTTCTGCACCTGAAGTACTTGTAAAAAAATACACCTCACACCACACTCAGGGTCTCTCATTTGTCCTTTAGTCACACTCTGGTTATAGCTTTCACGTTTTTCACGTTGTTAATAAAATTCTCCACTTGCCTTCACCTTTGCTTCAATAACATGACACAGTGTGGTGTGAGGTGGGTCTTTATACAACTTCAATATGCTTTAGGTGCATTGTGAAATGTGACAATGCAGTGGCTTGTTGGAAATGCAGTCCCTGACATTTACGCTACTCTAGAATGTTCAGGAAGTCCTCTTGTTGGGCACGATGTGATGCTTCGTAATTCCACTTTATTCCTTATGCCTCAAGATTGAATCCCAACCGCAAAATCCGTTCCATTCGGTTTGTCGTCTCATAAAAAAGATGGCGCGCACGGAGCTGAGTGCTCTCCCTGCCGTCTTCGCGGCTGCACTATGGGAAAAAAGCCAGAGACAGCAGATTTCCATCATGTGGGGCATCAATCAGATTGTGCCAGAAGAGCCCATGAACTGAAGGAGCCACCAGATGGTGGTGGGGAATGTGAGAATTAATTAAGCCCTCCATCTGAAAAGTCTCTAATTGATCATCTGACATTCCTGCTCCGGAGATAGTGTCCTCCGAGTGCAGCGAATGTGTCAATTGCAGTTGACGCCTCGAATTAGTTCAATTATTTGTAATTTGTTTGTGTTTGTGTTTGTGCGAATTCTGTGCGGAGTGTGTGAGGGATAGATGATGCCATTACTGTCTTCACTGATCTCACTTCACTCACAGTTAGACGTCAGCATCTTTTTTTTCTTTTACATTTGTTGGGACAGGATCCGGATCCGATAATTCCCTGACTGGGATAAAGTGGCAATTGGAACCTAACAACAGTTTCCTTTCTGGCCTGTGGCACATTTTCCTTTTATTATTCCACTGTCATGAAGTCCGTTATTACTTTTTGAAACAGGATTCGACAGACCTCACAGCTTTCTGAACGTTTCTAAATACAAGTCAGCTCATTGTCAAGAAGCAGTTCGGTTTATTCTTTAATTAGCTGGTAGGAAGGGGTTGTCTTGTAGGGCTTGTGAACAATTGACAGTAATTAGATTCCATTAACTACTGGCACTGTAGAGTGAGAACGTGCCCAGATGGCCTTTATACACACACACACACACACACACACACACACACACACACACACACACACACACACACACACATACGGTAGCACTCAGTCAGCACCTTTGCTCTGGAAATGTCATCCCTTTACCCCTGAAACCTCTCCTTGCAGCAGGGATGACGCTCCCTCATTAACTATGATGCTTTGGAAGCAAACAATGGCAGCTTGTTATCATTAGTGTCTGCAGTTTCATTTAGTTTTACTGGCATAGCACTTTTAATAATAGACTTTATCACAAGCACAGTTTTACAGAAATCTGACCAGAATTGACAGAGAAAAGGCTCAAATTTTTCACAGCTGTGATTAAATGCAATGAAATGAGAGGACTGGCCAGAAACAATCATCACAAATCCTCGAGTTTGTAGCGCACACTTCGTCTTGAGTTAGGTTAAAGAAACTATTGTCTTTTGTTGATACGGTTTATGGTTTGGTTACATTCAAATCATTTCAATCTAAATATTTTTTTATTTGTAAAGCACTTTTAACTATGGACATTGACTCAAAGCAACTTTACACACATAATGTTGATACAAGTAATGTTGATGTAAGTTTGTCACAAATAAACAAGCCAGTGGTGACTGTGGCAAGAAAAAACTCCCTAAATGACAGGGAAATCTAAAGATTTCTTATGCATGTCCACCTAATCTAAAATTGGGGAACAGATTAACACATTTTTTGTTATGCTACATTTTTAGCATATAATTTAGTTAACTGCTAAAGTAACTAACAACCAGAGACTAAACATAAGGGGAAATGTGTCATCTTCCTTTCTACAGTTGACATTAATGGGCAAACAGTGAACAGTAATGGTGAACTGGCCCATTTTATGTGTTTAAGTATTTGCATTTACTAGCGTTTGCTACTGTTAGCAATCAACCAAAAGGGTAGCTCATGAGTTACTGTAGGTATTAAGCTAGGCTGACCTAAGCTTCTCACTCTCATGTAGCTGTACAAATAGTTCTTACTGCTTGGTGAAATAGAAACAAATATACATTTACATGGCTAACTGTTGTTGTTGTATTCATCTATTCGTCTACAGCAGTGGTCCCCAACCTGCGGGCCGCGGACCAGCACCGGTCCGTGGGTCGATTGATACCGGGCCGCACAGAAAGAATACATAACTTGCATTATTTCCATTTTATTTATTATCTGATTCTGAATGATGTTTTATTTTGGAAAATTGCCGGATTTTCTCCGCCACATCTGTCTATGACTCACTCTTGATGCATATCATGATGCCTCGTGTTACATGTCTTACCTCCATCCGCTACATTCTTAAAGGGACTGCTCCGGCCGCTAACACATTACCGCTAAATTGAAACCCTCAAGCGAGCAAAATGAACAAACAAAAACAACACAGTGGATTCACTTTTATTATTATATTTAGAAAATACCAGTTTTTATTGCCAGTCGTATCGTTTTATTTTGTTGTATTTATCCGCCATTTCTTAAAGGTCGGTCTGTGAAAATATTGTCCGACAATCAATCCGGTCCGTGGCGCAAAAAAGGTTGGGGACCACTGGTCTTGCCAATTCTGTGTACAGATCGGTAAATCTAGTTCCATCCATTAAAGTTAACTTTTTTAATTACATTTAGTCCTGGACACTGATTGACGTTACATAGTCAGATAAAAATCGGAGTTTGACCAAACGTTATTTAAAAACATACTAACAAAACTCAATAGCTAGTACAATTATTGGTAAAGCGGTCAGGAACATCATTCTGCCATTAACTAAGCTCCGCCCACAAAAAACATCACATTGTTTACTTACTGAAAAAAGGGTTTATTGTATAAGTAGATGAGTGCAATTTGCTCTGGTAAATGCTAAATAAAAGAAAAGTAAAGGGTGATGAAAGCGATCAGATTGTGGCTGCAGCTCGTAGCTTTTGATCTATAGTATCTGAAAAAAATTAGTAATTTTAAATAAATTTAATAGGCAAATTTTAAGGGTTTATTGTACAGTTGAGGTCATTCAAAACACTTTTTCATTTCTATTTGCACCTGAATAACATTCCTACAGAGACAAAATGTGCTAATTTTTCACTGTTTTATTTGCAAGGAGGTGTGAATGCAGATTAAACACATGGCTCATATCTAAGAAATGCTTGAAGGTTTGTCTTTGAACAGCCACTGTCTCTATTGAACACAGACAAACTGTCCTGGGATTAGTTAAAATAGGCCTTTGGAAACGAAATATGCAGTAATTACACTTAATACATGGATATGAATTGGTATGCAAAGTCTGACTGACAAGTTCTCTTCCTTTCAAAGGGAAAGAATGTAATAAAAAGGGAAAAAAAAATAAAACACTTAAAGAATGTAAATAGGAAGAACAGGACAATAGCAGGATTAGTCATATTTCACACAAAAGTATTTTCTCAGATGGGGTTAGTGAAATGTCTGGCTCAACACCTTTTTTTCTGTTCTATTCTTTTTTAGTTTGTTTTTTTCTAACCACAAACTGTCACTCATATGAAACCAGCTTCTCTTGTTACTGAACTGGAGGGAGGGAGGATGATAATGTTTAGAACTTTTTTTAGTCTTTTTTTTTTAATGTGTGTGTGTCAGACTGAAAAGACATTTTTTTCCTGACTTTGATCACCTCAGGTTTCCCCCCTTTTCCATTCTGCAGTCAGGATGAGAGACGGAATGAAATGCGAGACTTGACAATGTGCTGATGAAAGAAGAAGAAAAAAAAAAAAAGGGAAAAAAGCCCAGACATTTCTGTCAGGATCTGGACACAAAAGGTGATGAGTGCAAAAACCCCGAACAACTTGAATGTTATTCATATGACAAATTTCGACCGAAAGCTTCAAAGAGAACAATATCTCTCTCTTAGAAGCACGTGTGCACTTTAAAGCTTGACAGAAGCTGCACGGTGACTCATTTAATATTAATTGTCATTGTGTATGTGCGATAGACACTTCTAGAGAAATATTCCAGTGTGATCTTGGTTTTTCTAGAATAGCACATCCTGAAATGTCTAATTCTTATTACTCAATGGTCTTAATTCCAAATGACTGTGTATTTTAATGGTTAAGCACAAACTTATTTTACTTGAATAAATACCCTGCGTAGAAATTCAGCCAGAATAACATACACTTAAACATGAAGGGTAAAACAGCTATTGTGAATTTTCACATCTTGAGCTAAATAAAAAATTTTTGCTTTTCATTTAACTTCATAAACGCACCAAGTCACAGGAGGAATTTGACAAATTGGATATATAGCATTAAAATAAAAATGAGAGAAAAAAAAAAACAGCGCATTAATTGAACAGCTGTAATACGAGCCACAATACAGACGCTCACAATTCACACATGCACAATCTCTCTTTCTCTCTTTCCTAACTATATATTAAAACTCCTTCAAATAAATGTAATATCGTCACACAACTTTATTTCTGTGCATGATGATCCATGAATATAATATAAATAATAAATCAAACCTTTTCAATCAGTTCTTTACTGTCCATATCAGTTGAATGGGCAGTCTCTCTCTAAATAACGCTTACAGAGCTTGAACATATGTTTTGTCAAGTTGTTTGGTGGAAATCGGTTCTAATTAGCCACGGTCCAGATGGAATTGCATGGTGCAATGGAAGCCATGTTGGTTTTGTTGTCCTTTTACCGAGAATCCAATCCAACCTTCCTGCTCTAAAACATTAACCTTCCACCTCCATGTTTGATTGTGGGTGTGTCTTAAGTTCTTCAGTTAGAGCCAGCAATGCCAAATTTGGACTCATCTGTCACACAGAACTTTATTCCCGTCATTCACCGACTAATTCTTGTGTGTTGTTAGCATTAGATAATATTAATAATAAATGATAATGTATCGAAACAAGTGCATTAACATTAACCTTTATAATATAATACATTTCCATTTTCCAGTGTGACACTCTTACTTGCAGCATCTTCTGTACATTTCCATCAGACGCTGGTTTGCACTCAAGACTTTTATTGATCTCGCAACTATAACTTACATCAAGGTTTCAGCCAAGTGGAAAGATTTAACATATTTCATATCAGTTCTTTTCCCACAACCTCATCCATCATCCATCATTCATCATTGTTAGCGGATCTGCAGCCCTGAATGAAACTTGCTCTTGTGTGAAATGTGTTTACGTACAGGATGCGCTTTTATACTTAGTATTTCTATTCTTGCTAAAAGTAGAACAATGCAGAGGTTTCAATTGTTTCTATTAATTCATTTTGTCTAATTAAACACCAAATGGTCACTTTTAAATGGTGACAATCATTTTACAAGCATTTTCAGGTCGTATTAAGTCAAGTCAAGTCAAGTTTATTTCTATAGCGCTTTTCACAACAGACATTGTCTCAAAGCAGCTTTACAGAAATCAACAGTTAAGGTGAATGGTGTGTATTTATCTCTGATGAGCAGCCATGGTGACTGTGGCAAGGAAAAAACCCCTTAGATGTAATGAGGAAGAAACCTTGAGAGGAACCAGACTCAAAAGGGGAACCCATCCTCATTTGGGTGACATCAAGAGTGTGATCCTATTAAGCGTAAATGTCAACTCACAGTTTGCTGGGGGATTCACATCCAAGCAACCACCGTGGTCTTCCAACGCGGCTGACGCAGATAGCAACTTGCATATTGACTCTTTCCACAGGTGTAAAAACATTACACTCACATATTAAGACACTATGAAAGAGGCTTCTAATCACCATTTAAATCCACAGTAATGTTCTCAATGACTTGTTTCTGGATCTTTGTATCTCATGATGGATTATCCTGTTGCCTGTTGCATACACTGCTTCGCCCTCTGGTTCTGTTTTTGCTCCTCTGGGTTCTCTGTAAATGCAAATTGCCTTACAATTTAGATTTGTCTGCTTTTCTCATTGGGGAGTGTTTCACCTGCACTTGCAGCCTCTAGCATAAAATATGTGCCAGGAAAGCTACAAAATATATATAGTAAAAATCATCGACATTTGAAAACAAAGGTATAAATGGATGAACTGTTAGAAATGTAATAGTGAATGCATAAATCTATTTTTTATTTACATGTACATTTATATTAACAGTATTTGGAAAATGCCTTTATCCAGACTTACATTAAATACCTCTAAGGGCAACTAAGGGCCATGCCCAGGGGCCCAAGTGTGGCAGCTTGGTGTAGCTGGGATTTTAACTCACGACTCAAGAAGTCCAATGCATTTTTTAAAGTGTTTATTTTTTATTTTTTTTATAAGGTTTTGTTTTGGGTTTTGGGTTTGTCCCCACTCTTGTCATTTAATTGCTTTATTTTTCTGACACGTTCAATTGTTATGCATTAATCCCTTAATTAGTTTTTTTTTTTTCAAAGTAATTAAGGGATAACAGAGTCTTTTTGAAGCCTGTTGTTCCACACACTATATCGATTGGAGTTGGAAGCACACAATTGTATAGGATGTCTATGGATGCAGAACATCAAACTTTCCCTTCACATGGGATAGGAGATCCAGACCTGAATATGCACACTGTGCATATTTAGTTTCCAAAGTCACTCTGGATAAGGGCATCTGCCAAGTACCCACGCTACATTTGCTTTAGAACCTTGTGGTTATCAATGCCGCAATGTGCCTTTTATCTTGTTTTTTAGTACATTTGTGTTATTTTACATTACATAGTCAAGTGTAGATTGTGTAGTCTCATGCTGAACTGAATATATATGAGTACATATAATGCTATTCTGACCACGTGCACACCCTGTCACAAAGCTCTCCTCGAACGTGAGTTTCTCCCTGGAAAAACATGATCTCACTTCTGCATCCAATCTACTTTCCAGATTTGTCTCCTGCGGACTCTTCTTATAGATGAAGAGCCATCTTAAAGGTCGTCGTTTTTGACACCATTGCGGAAATCCAGCGCAAAATAACAGAAGGTGACTTCCAGGACAGTGGCAGTATATGGGTGAAATATGTTGTGGCTTCTTTAAGAACAGAGCGGTATTTTGGGAATAGCCTGCCGCCACATTTTCCGGTATTACTGCATGTGTGCAAGACCGAGGAATATGTCCTTATTAATTTCTGATGCTGATTTCCAAGTTTCTTTGACTAACCCGTAACGCTGTTGCCAAGAAAAATAAAAAGTATGAGTTTTGGAAACCTGCCTGTGCTTATATGATTTCTGTGTCGCTGTATTGCTGTGCAAGGGAACTATTTAAAAGGTGATTAGTTTGTAACCATTGATAAATAAAGTACTTTAAAAACGGAGCTAGATTCAAAACTCTTTAATACAACCTCATCAGCTAATATTTTGCTTCAGTGATGAGAAATTTGGCTATAATTATACAAAGATATGCAAGATGAATTTATGGCTTACAGCTTTGACCAGCAGTTTAGGAAAGAACCATATATGGGTGTGATTCTCAGGTGTCCACAAATATTTGGTCATACTGTGAACTATATGTATCTTTGTCTTTGCATTCTGGTACCTTGACTATGATGATTTTATTTGGAAACACTAACATACATTACACCAATCTGTATACACCCCTCAGATTCCCAATCACATTTGTTCCTCAGTTTCAGTATTTCAGTGATGTTATATGTAATGATTGAGAAATGATGAAGTCTATAGGAAAAAAAAAGTCAGTTGGCTGTGTCCTTTGTGATTCAGAGACCGGAGCATGAGTTGTGTGTTATTGTAAGGAGTGTGTTGCCGTGTTGGTGCTGTTGGCGTTCAGGAGACTCGGCAGGAGATTGTAATTACACACAGCACGAATGTGAACCTGACTGAGTGAAAATCTCACCCTGTTTATATAAACCTGGTTCCTTCAAACTTCCAGGGCACTTTTGGTCATTTTTAATTTCCATAATATTCAGTCACTGTGACCAGCAATTTCACACATGGGTTCTCATGCCACCCTGCTGTCACCTGAAGATGGAAATGCAAAATGGAGAAGGGATAAAAACAGGATACTATTTAATATTCATTGGCAGGTTACGATCTGTGAAACAGTGATATCTCACTTGCTTATGAGAGGCATATCTGCTTCCATGCTTCTGTGGTGGTATGTTGGGAATACACTATATTGACAAAAGTATTGGGACACCTGTTACCTCAAATTTGGCGGTCCACAATTGAATGAATTCAGAAGGAGAACTAAGAGACGCAAACATGTTCCACCGTAAAAATGCCCCTGTGCACAAAACCAGCTCCATGAAGATATGGGTTACATGGGTTTGAGTGATAGATCTTGAGTGGCCTTTTATAGAGCTCTGACCTCAACCATACAACATACCTACAACACCTTTGGAATGAATTGGAACGCTGACTGCACCCCAGGCCTCCTCACCTCACATTCATCAGTAGCTCTAATGCCCTTGTGGCATTTTATCATAACAGCAAACGTGGACTAAATGTGCATGTTCAAAAAACACATATGAATCTTTTGGTCAGATGTCCATAATTCTAAAGTGTAAATATTTCCTTTCTCCTCTTTTTCAATTATCTGCAATAAAAAAAAAAAAACTGTGCATTCATTAAAATGACCACTAAAAATCAAGTATTAACTCTGAGCCCTTTTTTGATCCTGGAGATGTTTTGACATGCCTTAAAAATTATTCTTATTTTAGTTACTTATATAATTTTAATGGCAAAATATCACATTAAAAGGTGTGCTACAATAATATGTACAGTAAGTAACATGCATGTACATGTTTGTATTTTTAAAATAATCAAGTTTGAATGAGTTTAGTAAGGAAGAAAACTATTCAGGGACATCGAGAGAGAGTCTTGGTGGTATATGTCTTTATACACAGTGCAGTAATATAAAGAATAATTTATTAAATTGATCATATTAATGTCCACTTTCCTTTAATATTCAGTACGGTCAAAAATGAATCATCCCATAAGAATCAAGCATTCATTAAAGCAATATCTTATATATTGTGTACTCTGAAAATGTCTGCTAAGAACTAAAATACATGTTCCACTGACTCTTGCTCATAACTGCATGTCTGTACTGCTGTTTATTCCTCTTGAACATAATACTTAATGTGTGTTGCATTTTTCTCTTTATTTATTGACTGCTTGAATTGATCTGTCACAGGGGTAAACATGTTTAATACACAGTGAAATGAATATTATGCATACAATTTGTTTTTTGTGTTTTTTTATATATACCGTAATTTCCAGACTATAAAGCGCAATATATATCCATATATAAGCCGCACCCACTGAATTTTACAAATATTTTTATTTTTAACATAAATAAGCCTGTCTAAAAGCCACAGATGTCTACACTAATGAACTTTACACAGGCTTTAGGAGCTTCCTTTAGGAGCATAGCGGTATTTTGGGAATAGCATGCCACTGCATTTTTCCGCTATTACTGCGTGTGTGCAAGACAAGGAATATGTCCTTATTATTTTCTGATGCTTCTTTGTTTCTTTGACTAAACCGTACACTGTTACCAAGAAAAATAAAAAAGCACGAGTTTTGGAAACCTGTCTGTGCTTATATGATTTCTGTTGCAACTGGAGTTAGCGAGCTCTCCCTTCACCCAGACTCAATGCGTTACAACAGCTTGTATCTAAACAGTAGCCTACCAAGAAAGTCATTGTTCATTGTCTTCCTCCTTCCTTTCACAACTATTTATCTCGGGAGTTTATCTTTTGGCCGTGCAGCGCAGAACACAGGTGAGGTGCGTTTTTTCTTTTCCGTTCGAAAATTACATTGGTCTAATGTTATAGGGTTCAGTTTTTTGGCTTGAAGTTTGTGAAACCAGGAAAAACCCAGGAAAAAATTATAAATCAGTCGCTTCATTGTTTAAGCCGCGGGGTTTAAAATGTGTGGAAAAAGTAGCGTCTTATAGTCCGAAAAATACGGTATATATAAAAGGCTTGGAGAATGAATGCAGCAATTAATGGAGGAAGTTATGAAATATGATTTACATCCTGTTCCAGTGAAACCTATCCTGCACTGTTGCAAATAATGTAAATGTTGCTGGTGGAAAAATATTATATTCATGGCAGTTTTTTTATTGAAAATGCCTTATTTTTTAGAGACATATTCAATTTGGCATCATGGGAACTAGTAATGACAAACTCTAAGGGGTGTCCTCGGGGTCCTGATGTTTTGAGTGGCGTAATGTGAGAAATGAAAGAAATGAATAAATGAATTTCGACTCGGTGCTTTTGAATGGAAAAGCGATTTGTGTTAGGATGTGGTTCAAAGTAAAGTTAATCATGCTGTCTCGAGACAGATACTCATTAGATACTAGAGTAAACATCTCTGGCCTGTTAGTCTTTCTCTCACCTGGGCTTTCTCTTGCAATGTTTCTGCTGTAAGACATTTTATCTATAGTCAGTGGATGCAGTGGAAGACGTAAATGTGGTTTCATTGTACACTCTTGATTTTTTTCCTCTGGGGTTCTCGGTTGAAGGCTCAGTGATGCATTAACATACAGCCACTGTATTCTTGCACTGGCTTTCATCATCCATGCATTTGTGTGTTGCAAATTATTGGACTGTGTTGACTGTGTTGTTGTTTTCGTTTCAGTGCTATCTTGTGCGAAGTCCGTCAGAGACACTCTTCGCATCCTCGCTCTCAATCAGCATTTGTACCACATTCATGGACGGTTTCTGACTTGTGGATGTCATTCGTATTTGTGCGTCTTGCATAAGTATTCACCCTCTTGAACTATATTTTGATGAACCTGAATTTTACACAGATGCTGCTTTTTAAGACACTTTAATAGGAACCCTTATCCAAGCCACCGAAACAGCTCTGACTCATGGAAACTCTAAAAGACCGCCAAAGGTGTGCTGTGGTATCTGGCATCAAGATGTTAGCAGCAGACCTTTTAACAGATGGGAGCAGATGAGCTAGCCTTTAAACCCCATGCAGATTAATGAGCATTGGGTGCCCATTGGTTCACCAGTTTCCTTTCCTTTGACTATTTCAGTGGTGTAAGGTTTTTGAGTAGATGTACTTGGTTACTATACTTAAGTAATTTTTTGCCTACTTTCTAATTTTACTGAGTATAAAAGATAAAAGCAACATTTACTCTCTACTTAACTATTATGATTCAATATATGTATTTTTTAATCTAACTATATTTTCATTTACAATGAGTGCTACCAATCACATTTTACACCTCTGCTAAAGATTAAGGCTCAACACTCCCCTACCAACATCTGAGCAACTTTTTAGAACTGCAAAAATCCGCAAAACAAAATTAGATATGTTTAATGTAAAACCCGAAATCTGAACGCTGTTTGTTTTTTTCAGGGATTACTGTCCCTGTGATTAATGCCAAATAAGTCAAGGTGATCACAACTTGTCAAAAAACCTTTTTGGAAATGATTGTGGTTTGTAAATATAAATATAAAAAGGTTGCTTTAAAGCACAGTGAAATTGTTATCTCTTTATATATATCCCAGGAAGCTGGGGTCAAAACACAGGGTCAGACATGTTACAGTGCCCCTGGAGCACAAAGGGTTAAGGGACTTGCTCAAGGGCCCCAAGAGTGAATGCTTGGTGATATCAGGGCTTGAATCCCCCCAACCTTCCAATTAGTAACCCAGTCTTAAACACTGAGCTACCACCTGCTACTGTGCCATGATTTCCATTCTCTTACCTGCTAATGGGCGGAGTTAAAGGTCATACTACAGCCTGCCGCTACATTGTTTCACAGACAATTCATCTTAACTTTTCCCCTTGTTTTAACACCAACCTTTATACACAGTTTCAGGTTTCAAAACAATCCCCACAGTTCCCCAAACAGTAGTGGAAATTGGGCGTACACTCCAAAATACACCAAACGACACAAGATTTCCTTTAAACTCTTTTACACAACCAACCATGTAAGCTTTTGGAATCTTTGCAAATCACAATGAAACTAAATAGTCAAATTGCCTACACTTAAGACCTTCTGGAGTACAAGTGTAATTCTAACAAAGGGACCTGGATGTAAAGCACGTTCTCGTATTTGACCCTGTCTTATTGGACTTTGTGTGAATCAATAAGACGTGGCCAGAGGCTCTGCACCCTTCAGCAGGATCTCCGTGACACAATGCATGCCGTCACGGCGCGACACCATAAGACGCCTACACACCGATGGACAAAGAATGTGATCATCAGCCTTTCACTCTTCTATTGGGTCTAAATTTGACACTAGGACACGATTCCTTTCCTCGCCATGACATCTTCCGGGGTCTCCTGTCTTATGGGATGCCGGATTCTCATTATCATGGAGATAAAATGTAGTTTTAGTGACAGTTTTTGTAGCAGCTGTCAACGAATGAGCCTTACATTTTTATCTCTGCACCTTCAGCTTTTATAATGGCACCCTGGAAGGTTCATAGCTGATGATGTCATTGAGGTACATTAAGGCAAGCAGCATTTTAAAAGACTTCTCATTGCTAATTAAGAGATCCAGATGTCTGTATGGCTGCCGCTGTTTTAGGCAATAGCTTTTTGATTGGTAGAGGTGCAAAATCACTGTCTTTCTCTATCTATTTCTGTACCGCCATATGTTTGTGGACACTTAGCTTTAAGATTTGAACATGTTATTTGAACATCCCATTCGACATTCAGTCTCCATCAGACACAATAAGCATTAGTGTACTTTATCCTTGTGTATATAATTTATATTCACATAATTTACAGCATGCAGAATTCCACATCCAGCGTCTCATGAAAAAAAATGAATACATATACCATTACAGCCCTAATATATATAATATAAAAGTATACGTATTCATATCGACATTTATTTTTATTTTTCATTTTTTTGTGTTTGTTTTGCTTTCTGTTTGGTGCACATGTGTATCAAATGCAATCCTTTATACTAGTTGAACATAGTTCACATCTGCGTTCCCTCACAAATGTATTAAGTGGAATTAAGTTTGTTTATTCGCCGCCTGGCACATCATGTAGTGCCGCTGTTTTTTTTTAAGATTATTATTATTAATATTATTATTATTATCGCATATTATTATTGTTAGCACAGTGTCACTGTGGCTGCTCAAGCCCTACCGGAAATTAGATTTATAGTGCGCCAAATTACGATTTGTAAGTTGTTTTTTTTCGCATGTGTGAAATTGCATCCACCTCCTTTTTTTTGCGACATTCTCACAATATGGATTCTTTAGTGTTTGCTTTAAGAATTTCTCTGAAAAGGAGAAAATCCTGACAATTCCGCATTTTGAGGGAGTGAATGAATGATGGTTGAAGGAATGAAGACATTTGTTATAGTCTGCTAAAATAAGTAGAACAGTTAAGTAGATCATATCATTAGAAATTAAATATTAAATGTTAAACACACACACACACACACACACACACACACACACACACACACACACACACACACACACACACACACTGTATCTGTATTACCCAAATGAGGTCTATACAATGAAAACTATTAATAAAGTTTTTCCATTACTAAATGTAATCAATATTATGAAAACGTATATTGCATTAATTTGATTTATTATATATTATTTCATATATTATTTAACTAACCAGGCAATTAAAAAAATAAAAACTGTTGATGTTCACAAATGTTAATTATAATAAACTTTATTAAAAAATGACAAGCAATTTTATGGTTTTCACTAAAACTGTACCCAAGTTTTATCGAAACCTTGACACACACACACACACGCACACACACACACACACACACACACACACACACACACACACACACACACAAACAGTATATGTATATACTATATGATCCATAACTTGCAAACCTGTTACTTAACGTGAAAACATGCTTCAACTACCATGTAATTTTTTATATTCATTAAATTAGCATACATTAGAAAATAAAAGCTTTTTGGACTATAAAGTCTCTGGCATTCCTTATCTACAATAGTGCAGTTCTCTTGGTATCACCTCTGCTCCAGGCCCCAAACGATCTCTTCATTGCGCTGAGAGATAAAGACAGAAGAGAAAAAAGACAAAATCCCCGTTGAGAGTAAACCCGTTTGTCAATCACAGCTGGAAATGGAAAGGTAGTGAGATAGGAGGAGGGCAGACGATCAGACCCAATGACCAGCCAGTAGGAAGCTAATGAGACGTAGAGATGGGAATCGGTTAAGGTGAAAGAGGGAAAGGTGGCCGTCTTGGCATTCAGCCTCAAGATCGAGGTCTCTGCTGAATACCGGCATGGATGTGCATGAGCCTGGAGTGCTAATATGATGCACTTCATTTTCTTTTTCATTCCATCGCTACCCTGAGTGGATTAAATCCTCTCAGTCTGCTGCTGTTTCGATCAGCACGGTTTATTCCTCTTCATTTAATACAAGGTTACCTTGTAGGTTTTTTTTTCCTTGCAAAAGCTACAGATATTAATCTCACACTCACACCTTGTCTTACCTTTCTTATCTGTTTTTCAATTGAATTGAATCGTCTGACAAATTTGCATGTGTTTAAAACCAGGTTCGTCATTTAAGCCTCCGGCTTGAGCATCGTGGAGAGAAAAAAACAAGCTTTCAGCTCAAAGTGGATTATTAAAGGCCTGATCACGGACATCACATGGCACAGCGGGAATTCTAGCCAAGTCTCAGATTTACGGGTACTTTCTATACTCAAGCCCCAGTCAACACCCTGTATGAACATGATTTTAAAAGCATTTTGATCATTAGGGATTTTGAGTGTCTGGGCCTCTTTTTTGTCTCCAACCTGCTTTCTTTCTTTCTTTCTCTTTTTTTTTCTCTCTCTACAGTTTTTTTCACTTATCTTCACAGAACATCTCTCCTTATGGCAGGCTGCAGTAGTGTTACCCTCTTCAATCCTCTTTCTCTCTTCTCTGATTTTGGCTCCATGATTGTATGTGTTTTTGTTTTTTTTTTGTGGTGTTTTGTATGCACTTTTCTTCAAAGATAGCATGATCTTATTCCTTTAAGAGGTCCCCAATCGGAGGATTGACTCCGCAGCAATATGCCCTGTTTATCTGCTTGAATCAAAATGTCAAGTGATGACTGCGTAATAGGACGAGGTATCAGATCCCACTAGGGCTACATCACATCTTATTAACATCCATGCTGTTTGGCCTGGAAAATGAAGCTGACATTTTCTTTACTATTAAACGTGTTTTTTTTCTGTCTATTTCCTAGAGTGGGGCTTGTGCCTAAGGCAATTAATAGAAGACATAGATTTGTAGAGGGGCTACACTTACGGTTAGAGATACATTACATTCTTACATACTAACAGTACAGTATGTAGATTGTGTGGAATTAAATTAGAAAGGTTCAGTTTAAAATCTGCTTTTATACTTTACTGACACATATTTTAGTTATTACTTATTAAACTCTGGTATTTTTCGAAGGAATTCACATTTTAGTGAAATATTTTCCCCCAGGTATGTACTGTAAATGGCAATACATTTGATGATTCATGAATTTATTTTGTATCATGTACACTATATGGACAGAAGGATTGATATACCTGACTTTTGTAGCCATAAACAGTATATCATTCTTAAAATTCATAGAAGTTTCCTTTCACTTAAACTAGGAGACTTAAACCTGTTCCAGCATGATAACGTTCCTGTGTACAAAGCCGCTACAGAGCTCTGAACTAAAAATGCTGCAACATCTAGAGGAACATCGTCCCAGAAGAGTGGATCTTATTATAACAGCAAATGAATTATTAATAATAATAATGATAATAATAATAATAATAATAAAAATAATAATAATAAGAAGAAGAATAATATATAAAAATTTGTCAGCATTAAATATTTCATTTTGATTTAAATTTTCAAAATAAATAAATGCAACATACAGAGACATTTGGTGCTTTGAAAACTACTGATAGGGAAATTTGTATATATACAGTACAGACCAAAAATTTGGACACACCTTCTCATTCAAAGAGTTTTCTTCATTTTCATGAAAATTGTAGAGTCACACTGAAGGCATCAAAGGCTATTTGACCAAGAAGGAGAGTGATGGGGTGCTGCACCAGATGACCTGGCCTCCACAGTCACCGGATCTGAACCCAATCGAGATGGTTTAGGGGTGAGCTGGACCGCAGAGTGAAGGCAAAAGGGCCAACAAGTGCCAAGCATCTCTCGGGGAACTCCTTCAAGACTGTTGGAAGACCATTTCAGGTGACTACCTCTTGAAGCTCATCAAGAGAATGCCAAGAGTGTGCAAAGCAGTAATCAAAGCAAAAGGTGGCGACTTTGAAGAACCTACAATATGACATTTTTCAGTTGTTTCACACTTTATATATATATATATATAATTAGCACACACCTATTTAAAGGTGCTAAAAAGTGCCTATTTCTAATGCTAGAATTTATTTAGGAAAAACAAGCGAAATGTATTCAAATTAGAAATGAATATTCATACCCTGATGAATAATGCAAATTAGTAATATACGCTTTTTTTATTCACTTGATGCCACAGTGGATCTTTGGCTCTGGGGCTGACAGCTGAAGTTTGAATAAGGAATAAGCAGTGGAAAGGTAGTAAATTTGTCATATGTGTGTGTGTGTGTGTGTGTGTGTGTGTGTGTGTGTGTGTGTGTGTGTATGTATGTGTGAATTTGCACCCTATGGGACACTCCAGAGGGACGAAGTGAAGAAATTAGGCCATGGTGCAGCATGACACACCTGGAGCTTTCAGCCTCGACTGTTGTAATATAAAAGATTAGAAAATGTTATTTTGAGGAACCAAACACAAGTTTTTTTTTATATTTATATAAAAAAAATCATTAAACAATCCAGATATTTTTTCCTCCCTCTCACTGCTTCCACTCATCAAATTCTCTGCTAAACTGCTGAATTAATTTGGATGCAGTTTATTTCAGCTCTGACTAAGCTCTGAACCTTAACCACTCAGTGTGTAATTACTTTAGTTGGCCAAATTTGAAGCCACACTGAGACTCTGCCGCCCAGCATGTGGTTTAATCAAGTACCTTCTTAATTTAAAGTGCATGAAGTGAGACCGAGGCTCTTTCATTAAGAGACGAATCATGGATTAGGCCGCAAACCAGCTGTAAACAAATACCACATTTTACTCTTTCCTTTTTTTAATAATTAAAGTTGGTTGTGATGACCATTAAAATACTAAGAAAAAAGGAGTAAGAAATGAGATTTTACCTTCACTTGAACTATAAGATGCAAAACTTTTCGGCATGAAAATATTCCTTTGAACAAAGCCGGCTTCATGAAGATATGGTTCACATGGGTTGGAGTTGAAGATCTCCAGCTATAGGTCTCTGATCCTCAATGCTATTGAACAGGATGAATTGGAACTCTGACTGCACCCTGGGCCTTCAAACCTCACCCAAGATCAGTAAGTCAAGTTTTCAAGTCAAGACAAGTTTATTTCTATAGCGCTTTTCACAACAGACATTGTCTCAAAGCAGCTTTACAGAATTTAAGAGTTAAAGTGAATGGTGTGTGTTTATCTCTGATGAGCAGCCGCCACAGCTGTGGCAAGGAAAAACTCCCTTATATGTTATGAGGAAGAAACCTTAGAGAGGAACCAGACTCAAAAGGGAACCCATCCTCATTTGGGTGACATCAAGAGTGTGATTATAATTCTTTAAAACAATACAGAACACTGGAGAGTGAGAACTAACATGAGTACTGGAATGTAGGATTATGAGTAATGTACTTTCTACAGTCTTTTACAGTCATTTGAGATTATGGAACCAGGAGCTACTGAGCAACTCATAAAATATCTCAACACCTGCGATCATCACAGATCCAACACCAGCTTCTCCATGCCAGAGCCTTTAAAACACTCAAGGAGGTCCAGTATCCAAACTCCACATGAAGTCGCATTCAATTGGCGCTGGTACGTCTCTAGATGGTTCGGGATGTTTGCGGGGTCGGTATCTACTTCTTTGAAGGTCCACAATCTTTATGAGGTGGGACGTGACTGAGGCTGGTGCAACCTCAGGATGCCTTCGGATGGGCACCCTTGTGGCTTAGCATAAATCTCCACAAAATCTAGTGGAACATCTTCCCAGAACAGTGGACCAAATCGGGTTTTAATGTGGAATGGGATGGGTAAAAAGCACAAGCGAATATTATAGTCTACAAACTTTTGTCTATAAAGTGTATGTATTGGATACGAGGAACTTTCTTTAATGAAAGTTGTATGAATGAACTATAAATATTTTATTGGTAATGACTGCCAAACTGTGTGAGTAAACAAGAACAGCAAGGAAAATGTTAAACTTTTGGGTGGTAACACAATCATGTCAGAACACACTAATGATTTTTCAACTATCCTCAATTATTCCTAATATCCCAAACATTCCACATTGGCAGGTACCAAATCAATTAACATGTTCCAAGTGGATTATTGATTGTCAATTTAATAAAAATCCAGTAATTGCATCCACGGTGAACAAATTCATATCCTTTTAAATGTCATCATCCACAATCTCTTCTGAAAAAAACACTCTAACTAATTAAAATGACTTATTAATATTCACTGAAACCACCGACACGGTCACAGCTCTAGATTTCTGTCATAGGTGTCGAGTCTCAGTCACACCCGAGAGCACTTTTTTTTTTCCTTTTGTGCCATCACCCGGAAAGATATGAGACATTTCACTGCCTAGAAAGTGAAAATAAAATGTGATTCAGCATTTAAGAGACTATTATCTTCAAGGTTTGGCATCTTCCTCTACCTTCTATTCACTTGGGGGCTTTTCTGACAGATAAGACAAGCTATTTATGTGACATACATGGAAAGAGAAATTGAGAGATAATGAGAGAGAGAAAGTTGTAAAGGAGGAAAAATAGAAATGACAGACAATTTATATATATATATAATAGGGCTATCAAAATTAACATGTTAATATCGCGAATGAATTTTAATGCCATACATTTTTATTAACGTGCGATTATTACGTTTCTGTTTGGAAATTTTTATAAAAAATATAAATTTATATTACTGCGGCCAAGAAGCGCAAAACACATGAACAAATCCAAAAACATATTAACAAATCCGAAAACACAACGACAAGTCAGATAAACCGGAGAAGGTAGGTATAGTTTGTGAACGTAAACTTACCGATCATTGGACAAGACACCTGTCATTCACCTGTATATCTTGACTGACAGGTGTCTTGTCCAATGATCGGTAAGTTTCCGTTCACAAACTATACCTACCTTCTCCGGTTTATCTGACTTGTCGTTGTGTTTTCGGATTTGTTAATATGTTTTTGGATTTGTTCATTTCGATTTGTTAACTTGTTTTTGGATTTGTTACTTTGTGTTTTGCACTTCCCGGCCACTGTAAAATACATATAAAAAGAACCTGAAATAAAACCATTATCGCAACACACATATTTTAACGACGTTCTTACTTTACTCAGATATAAAAAAATATATAAAAAAAATTTACCTGAAAATAATTTTAGTCTCAACACCAAAATCTGGGAATTAACCCTCTGGAGTCAAGAAACGCAGGAAACATACAGGGTGCACTCAACCTGAATCTCAATGAATATACTTGCCTCACAAAAATATTAAATATATGTATGTATACAATGCTTGAAATGTCTAGTTTTGAATACATAAATTCACATAGAAAACAAATATTCTTTATTTATGTAATCTGTAAGGAAGTTAGAATAGGCACAGTTTCTCCAGCATCACCTCATTAACCATCTATGTGGAAACATAGTAAAGGTTGTGTGTGGTTTGTTTCTGTTTATCCAAAGACACTTATAGTATGTGTATTCAGAGTTGGTTTATGCAGATGTTTTTGCTGGCCTTCCTGTATATACAGAATTATGTAATTGATTGTGTGCAGTTAATACTTTTGAGGATGTCAGATGCTTATTTTGTTAATTATGTGTCAGAGACAACGTTTTTAATAGGGTTTTTAATTCATTAAAACAAAACAAAAAAAAACGAAAAATAACTGTGTTTAATAAATAAAGATGGATGTCTAGACATCCATTTTTAAACACAAACACTTGAGGATAGACAATACAGACTTTCTTTGATGTCTAATGCAATGCTACTATATCTAACATGCAAACAAAATTATGCAAAATGTTGTTTTTGAATGGGCAGAAAATGTTTGCTGATGTAAAAATTTTGAAATAACACATACCGTAATTTCCAGACTATTAAGCGCAATCAAATATAAGCCACACCCACTGAATTTGACAAAGATTTTTTTTTTTGTCTACACTAAAATTAATGAACTTTACACAGGCTTTAATAAAAGACAGTGTCTGTTACACGGTGTAACGGGTGAAATATGTTGTGGCTGCTTTAAGAGCAGAGGGGCATTTTGGAAATAGCCTGCCGCTGCTTTTTCCGCTACTACTGCATGTGTGCAAGACCGAGGAATATGTCCTTATTATTTTCTGATGCTCATTTCGAAGTTTCTTTGATTAACGCTGTTGCCAAGTAAAATAAAAAAGCACGAGTTTTGGAAATTTGTCTGTGCTTATAGGATTTCTGTTGCAACTGGAGTTAGAGAGCTCTCCCTTCACCCAGACTCAACGCGTTACAACGGCTTGTATCTAAACAGTAGCCTACCAAGAAAGTCATTGTTCACTGTCTTCCTCCTTCCTTTCACAACTATTTCTCTCAGAACACTGTGCAGCTCAGAACACAGGTGAAGTGCGTTTTTTTCATGCCGGTTGTTCATCGCGTGATGAATAAAAAACTTTCTTTCGGCTTCTCCCATTAGGGGGCGCCACAGCGGATCATCCGCATGTTTGATTTGGCACATGTTTTACGCTGGATGCCCTTCCTAATGCAACCCTCCCCAATTTATCCGGGCTTGGGACCGGCACTGAGAGTGGCTGGGGATGGTTCCCTGACCGGGAATCAAACCCGGGTCACAGCGGTGAGAGTGCTGCATCTCAACCACTAGACCACCAGGGGACCCTGTTTTAAGCCTGATGAATAATTTGGGTTTTTTTTGGCTTGAAGTTTGGGAAAGTTTGGGAAAAACCCAGAAAATATACATATATTAGCCGCTTCATTGTTTAAGCCGCAGGGTTCAAAACGTGAGAAGAAAGTAGCGGCTTATAGTCCGGAAAATACGGTAATTGATTCCTTGAATGTGACCATTTGTGGACTTATTTTAGGAGTGTAAGTAATCCATTGACCAAATGGCTTTCATTATACATTATTCAAAGGAATGATATCTGATATTCAAGAAGCACTTGCTTTTCTTGATATAGGTACATGATCATATACAACCTAATGAAGTCGAATCCAATCACGGTGAAGATTCATAAGCCGTTTTTTTATAGTGGTGAGCACAGAAACTCTCAGCTTCAAAGCACTAGGCTTTAATCAATGTCTGCCTTTAGATTTGAATCAGGTGTAGATTGAAAGTAATCAATCTCTCTGTAATTGTAAAACATCACCATAGTCAGCATGTGTGGAGAAAATCTCTTTTCCCATGTCAGTCTTTTCAAGATGAGCTCAGAAATGGAGCATTGATTAGATTAGGGAAAACAGCTCATTCTAATCAAACTGAGCAATTTAGTTTTCAAGCTTCAAGTACAATGATACAATCCTGAAACTAGTCATTGTCTTGTATACAATTATTGAGCATCTCAAATGTAAAGGAAAATTTAGAGCAGGAAATAAAGTACTGGTGCTTTAATACAAAAATGATTTAAAGATTAGGGAAGCATTTAGTCACTGGTGAAGATGTTAGAAGGTTAGGAAGGTTGTGTATTCCTGTCCCATTGTTAGGGGGCAAGAGCAAGGTCATTAGACTTACTGATCACTTGGGTAACTAAGGTGATTGTAGATCATGCTGGAAAACAGTGCAAAATACAATCACTGTAAGTTTTGACTGGATTTAACAGACAACATTTTCAAAAGTTCCTCGGTTTTTATCTCATCACTTATTTGAGAAGTTTATCCATTAAAACCAGCTCCTCGTTTAGCCTTGAAACCATTTACAAAATCCTAGAACACATTCAGAATAGTAAAATTCCCAGATTCACATCAGTGCATCAAAAAAACTATTATTTATATCTAATTATTAGTAGATACGCTTTACTTTTATTATTTAGAAACTGATTCATAATTTGTGACAAATATTTTTTATACAGATTAATTTCTGTTTCTTAAGCGCGTTCTCTCAGCACTACTGCGGTTATAAATATGACATCACAATACTACGGAGACTGAGGCGTGTCCTGGGAGGCAAATAGATTAACATGGCAGAGGTAGAGCTGCATATTCCTAACCACAGAACAAGAAAGGAATGTCTGGTGCTTGGATTTTAACTTTTTGCCAGAAATCCAATACCAAGACCACTGAACATCCCATTCAAATGTTATTTTGCGTTTCAATGCAATGTTAAAAGCCTTCTTTCTTTCTTTCTTTCTTTCTTTCTTTCTTTCTTTCTTTCTTTCTTTCTTTCTTTCTTTCTTTCTTTTATTGTTACATCAAACATAAATGTGCATAAAGTATTATTAGAAAATAATATTTTTTTACCAATATTTAATAAAAAATACACAAAAAGCCTCCCAAAATATATTCAATGTGATAAAATTGATTTTACAATGATAATTTTGTGAATTAATGACCAATCTTTCAGCATTTTTTTACTGAACATCTTTCCGTTCTTTCAATAAATCAGCCGCTGTCACAATCTAATATAACCATGTTTTGTTTTCGCATATGATGAAATTTGTTTATGTATTATCCTTCTTATTTTCCTGTTTGTGTGTGTGTGTGTTTGTGTGTGTGTGTGTGTGTCATCGGTTTGCATCATTACCCCTTGATGCCTAGAGTCCCTTGATACCCAGATTTCCTCAAAGGAACAAATGTGTCATGTCTGTCTTTCTATTTACCATACAGAGGAAAATGGAATCACAAATGAAATCATTTTTGGGGCATTTGTATTCTCAAAGAACGCGCTTAGTAGCATCTTTTTGGAAGCTCTCTCGGATTTCAGCAGTTTGCACTGGCGGATGTGCCAAGGAATAAATGAAGAAGAATTTTTTTTTTATACATTATTATTATTATTATTATTATTATTATTATTATTATTATTATTATTATTATTATAAAGTCTGCACTTTAGTTAAACAAAGTTGATCACACGTTTTAATGAACATATACATGGAGATACTGTTGTGGGTACTATAGATGCTAACATATTCCAATAAGCACATGAATGATCTACTGTTAGACTCTGTAATAGATACATTTAGCAGGAACACTACCATATACAATACTATACAATACTACATACTATATTGTATGTACAACATTCCCCAAGATAATTCACAGTATAATGTGAATACAGGCAGCATACAGATGTACAATGATTCAATTCAACCAACCTCAATTCATTTTTATTTTTAAAGCACTTTTGGGCATTGTACCAAAGCAGCTTAACAGAAAAAAAGAGGTAATCAAACTGCAATTTATACATTTTGTGACTATAAATGTACCAGTGGTGACAGTGGCAAAGTAATACTTCCTGAAATAGCATGAGGAAGAAACCTGCGGTCCAAAACCGTTGTAGCAGTTCATATTAATTACAGTCCAAAATCATTCTAATAGTTCTTGAGTTGCTCAGTAACTTCATTAATCTTTTAGCTGTTCATGTGGAACCATCTCTGCACTGAGTGTTCTCCATTTGAAGAGTGAAGCATCCAGAGGTAGGGCATGTGGATGAATTAAGCAAATCCAAAAGGAAGAAAGAGACCTTAGGAGCATGATGAAAGAGGAAGAAAGAAGAACTAAAAATAAACTATACATTATGATACATTGTAATTATACAGAGATAACAGCAAATATACAGGTTGAAGATGAACTGCATGATGATTACAGGCTGTAAAAACATGTAACGTATCAGTGAAGCATCAGTTTCCTAGCAGTTAGTTTAGAGAGATGGTTGTAGGAAAAAAATCTGGTGCTGAATCTTCTGGTTCTGGTATTAATTGTTCTGTATCTCATTCGAGAGTAAACTAAATAACAACAAACTAACAAAAACAAAAATATATATATTATTAAATATTAAATATAATTCAACTTAATTTGCATCATGTCAAGTCAAGTTTATTTCTATAGCGCTTTTCACAACAGACGTTGTCTCATAGCAGCTTTACAGAAATCAACAGTTAAGGTGAATGGTGTGTATTTGTCCCTGATGAGCAGCCGTTGCGACTGTGGCAAGGAAAAACTCCCTCAGATGTAATGAGGAAGAAACCTTGAGAGGAACCAGACTACAAAGGGGAACCCATCCTCATTTGGGTGACTACAATGTAAACTATATCATAAAGTAGCTGGCTTTATGCAGAAGGGCATTGGAACTGGTTTGGGTCTAATAGTTTAAGTGAAATGAACATTTCATGCTACAGAATTGAACACCACCCTATTAAAATGTGTGCCCCCAACTTGGTGGAACAAGTCTGGAAAGGAACCACATATGAATGGAAAAGTCAGGTGTCCTGATACACCTACAGTAGTTCATAAAATCATATTTTAAATGTTTCCTTGGTTTGAAGTTTTCATTTGGTCTGTTTTGAAATTGAATCAGAAAATATGAAAGTGCCAGAATCCAAATTCAAATCTGATTGTTCGTAATCTAAATGCACCAGCTTTGCATCTCACCATGGTCTCTGTTTATTGGTGTTCAAGTCTCCTTTGCGTCGATGCACTAGTGTGACAGTTTAAAGGCTTGGAAATATATGGTATCAGGTTTGTGGCTCTCATCCCTGGAGCCTGCGTTTATTACTTTAATAAATGGATTAAGCAGAAACTGGACAAGGTCGAGAGACAAGGCATGAGTTCACACTGCTATTAGGATTTTGATGAATTGGTGTAAAGTTTTAAAAGATTCATTTAAACTGTGGTCCTGTCCTGTGCTGGTTAGCATTTTGGGAACATTATAAGTGTAACGATATTAATTGCTCTCAAATGTCAACGGATGTCTTAAATATTAATAAAATGCTTGTTGAATACACTGTAAGGACAATTAATTATAAGATTTGTGTAGTTTTTTGAAAATTCCGTTCCACTTTAACTCCCTGTTCGCTGTGCTAATATCCTCCACGCTTTGGGGAAGATGTTCCACTAGATTTTGGAGTGTAGTTGTTAGGATTTGTGCCCATTTAGCCACAGGGGTGTTAGTAATGTCAGGTACTGATGTAAATGCATGAGGAAGCCTGGGGTGTAGTCAGCATACTAAATCATTCCAAAAGTGTTCAGTAGGGTTGAGGTCAATGCTCTAAAGAATGTAAAGCATATCTTCATGGATCTCTACAAGGGCATTGCCATGCTGGAACAGGTCTGGGTCTCCTACTTCCAGATAAAAAGGAAAATATTCTGCTGATACATCAAAAAGACATCCTACTGAATTGTGTGCAACTTTGTGGTATCAGTTGGAGGAAAAACACATATGGCCAAAAAAGTCAGGTGTCTGAATACTTTTGCTTTTATACTGTATGTTATTTAAAATAATTACAGTCTCCTACCGTAAGAACATTTTTGGGTTGATTTTTTTCTTAATAGTCTGGTTTGTGGAAGGAAATGAGAAATCAGAAAACAATGGAAGATTGGTTTTTGAGCTGACATGAAGTCCACAGTAACTTGATCACTATGTGCCTTAGTGATCAGCAGAAAGGTATCTCATAATCTACAACAAATTGGTATGGATGGCATGCCATTTAACATTAGATTATCATAGCTCAAGAGCAAAGTGCAATATTTTTCCATTTATTCATTTATTTATTTTTTACTTCTCCATGTGCATTGGACCTTCAATCTTATCTACAGATCCAAATTTAATATCAAAACCTTCGTGCTTCATGTCCACTGACTGCGTCTTCGATGTAATTTCCTGTAGAACAGACATTTTGAAATCCTTTCTTTTTTTTTTTCTTTTTTTGGCCATAACTCCAGCAGGGAACTTAAAAAGCAGTGAACCGGAGTGAGGTAAAATGTGGTATATATGGAGGAAGATTATGAGAGATGGACATATCTTGTTGTCTTGCTTTAGGTCTCCTGGCTGATGCAAAGAATATATGATATATATCTAAATGTGAATTTGTTTAATTTGGCCGTAAGCCATAATTACAGATAAATGCAGCAAGGCTGCCTGTCCTGTAAGAAATACACAGCAGTTTGCTTGATTAGTTTCAATATTTGGTAAATGACTGTACACTTCTCATTATTCAGGAATATTTGGCATATATTATTTTATTATACATATTTATTTCCAAGTATATTTTCTTAAATGTCATCAGTGCCTCTCGGCCATCAGCAGAGTGATGAGAAAAGTACCTTGGAGTACAAGGAGAAGCGGCAGCAGGTAAAGAGGGATGTGGCAAAAGCCAGGGAAAAGGCAAACGAGGAGCTGTATGAGAAGTAAGACACTAAGAAGGCAGAAAAGGATTTATAACACTTGGCCAGGTAATTAAATACAAACATGGATAGAAGCATTGGGGCACTGACTTTTCCAGCCATATGTGGTTCTTTCCCAAACTGTTATCGCAGGATGTCTTTAAATGCAGTAGCATGAAATTTTCCTTTCATTTCAACAAGGAGACCAAAACCTGGTTTAGCAGGACAATAGACAATGCCCCTGTGCACAAAACAAACTTCATGAAGATATGCTTTACATGGGTTGGAGTGAAAAATCTTGAGTGGCCTGCTACAGAGCTTCAACCCTATTTAACATGATGGATTGGATTTGACTGCAGGCAGGCCTCCTCACCTCACCTACATCAGAACCTATGCACCTCAACCCTATTTAACATGATGGATTGGATTTGACTGCAGGCAGGCCTCCTCACCTCACCTACATCAGAACCTATGCCCTTGTGGATAATTAAGCACAAATCTCAGCAAGTACACTCCAAAATCCAGTGGACCATCCTCCCAGAAGAGTGAAGAGCTAAGTGGGACTAAATGTGGGATGCGATTCTCAAAATGTAGATATCAATCTTATCATCAGGTGTCCACAAACTTTTGGTAATATAGTTAGTAATTCAAAAATGTTTGTATTACTTAATTTGTCTTAAAAGAATTTCCCTTCCTGTGGAAGCACCCAAAAACCCAACAAACCCTGTTTTTCCATGATTGCCACTGCCAGCAAGCATTTCCTGACTGCACAGTTGATTATATTATAGCTCCTGTATGATGAATATGAAACATGAAAAAAAAGTATAAATGAATATGCAGCAGGGAATATGACTCCATATCTCCCAATGAAACTAAAACAAGGTATAACATGTACTTTCAAATTACTCATACATTTTAATTCAACACGGAACCACAGATGTTTCATTTTCATCAGCGTGATGTGTTTTGTTAGCAGAGGCTAAAGCTCACGGCCTGGTGTGTGTTCCAGCTCTGCAAGGCCAACAGCCAGTGTAATTGGGCCTGTTCATGCTACGAAGCACGGTCTCAAACACAGCAGCCTTAATTAGATATAGTTATCAAATCAGGCACTCTGTATAATCAGAGGCACGCTGACAGCAAGGTCAGAGATTATCCGTTCAACAAATCACTTAGCTTGGTTGAGTTTTCTGTGAGCAGCAAATGAGAAGTGGTTTATTACAGCATGTTCTCCACTGACAGTGAATCCGCTGTCTCCATTCCAACCTCGTTTCACCACACTGTGTTGGTTATTATCTGATTCCTTTCTTTCTCTCTGGACTACTTATCAGATACGGTCCGTTTGCTCGGCTAATTTCATTGGGTTGCTCACGCCGATGCTTAAATGATAGTCAAAGGACGGCCGACTACCGTTTTTGTTTCATTTAGAGAGGAATATTACTCTAACAAATATGATTATGTGTCTAATATTTCCAGATTTCCCTCTTTTATCATCCACATTGAGATTTCACGAGTCATTGAACGTATCAAAAGAATAAAAACAGCATATTATAATAAAAGGATATTAGCATGCAGGACAATCCTATTATTTTTGGCTTTTTTTCTGAGGATCTTGCATGCCTTTCTATTCTGCATCTTGTGTCACTGTCAGCAATGTGTGAGTTCTCAGTTTCACATAGTTCCAAGGTCATGCAGTATGTAGCAAAGTTGAAAAAAATGACAGAGAAAGCTCCTGCTCAGCAAGTTTTTATGCTAAACACCATCCCACGCTACAATCCTCCAAGACAGCAGAGCGTTGAAGCTGAAGAACCTTTGTATGATAGCAATCAACATTGTCACCGTAATTCAATTAACGTCACTGAAGAAAACATTACCAACTTAGTTATCATGTGTTTTGTGAAATGTGATCTAAGGGTTTTACATTATTTGACAGTGATTAATTATTGATCTGTGCTCAATATTTTAAAGATTTACTACTAAAAATGGCATTTAGTTCTGGTGTATGTACAGAAAACTCTTCAACAGGCACTTATTATTCACTTATTTCCTATTTTTAATTCTGAGTATCATTATATTCAGTAAAATATTCAACCATTTGTCGAATGGGTCCAGACTGTATCTTACTGATTAAAATAATTTTTGGATCTCGCAACACAAAATTATATTTCTTACAAATGTAGCCAGAAACAAATGCATTGTGCAGGTTGAACAGATTAGAAATATAAATAGGAGGTGGTAGCTTAGTAGTAAAGGCATTGAACTTTGGATATGAAGGTTGTGAGTTCCAATTCAAAAGTTCAAACCACACCAAGATACTATTCCTGGGCCCCTGAGTAGGGCCCTCAACTCCATAGCTGCTTAGTTGTATGAATGAGGGAAATGTAAGGCACAGTGGATACGGGGATCTGACAAATCCTGGAAATATAAATAGTAGGTATAGTAGGAAGTGGCACAATAGGTATAGTAGGAAGTGCTTAATATCTGCCCGGTTTTGATTTTCTGTTGATCTTTAATATTGTCCTCTCATTAGTTTGTTACCTGACTGTGTTCACCTGTTCTCTGTTTAGTTTTTCATTTTCTTTTTTTTTTCAAACTCCTATGGGTTTAATGATGTGTACTCTAGTCCTCTCTCTGCCTCTAGCCTGATATTTGTTACCTGACTGTGCTCACCTGTTTAGTGTTCAAATTTTAATAAACTGTTTTTGTTGTTTGTGTATGAAGTGCTTGTTATTTTTAATTTAATTTGATCATTTTAGTAATTGGTAATTCATTTGGTAAAAAATGATTCATTTATATATAATTATTAGTAGATTTTTTCTTGTTTAGAAAGGGACCAAAAATGTGTGACTAATATATTATATTTAGATTGAGAACTGTTTCTCAAGCGCATTCTCTCAGCACCACTGTTGCTAAGGGAATATGAGTTATCACAATACTTCGGAGACCGAGGCGTGTCCTGAGTGTCACATGAAAAATATAGATTAACATAGCAGAGGTAGAGCTGCATCTTCAGGGAACAGGAAAGTTACTAACCCAAAGAAATAAAAACGCATTATCTGTACCATACTGATTTGTAAAGCCTCATATTTTCTATTGCATTGAAGACATATATACAATTCATAAAAGCAACATTAGACTAACAGCGAAAGAGAAAAAGTCCAATTTAAAAAATACCCATATGATTTTGCTTGACCTTATAAAATGACACATGAATACGCTATTGCGCAAAGTAGCAGAAGTTAATAATGTTGATTTAAGAGGATTTAATGTACACTTAAACACTGCACTGACTACTGACTGCTTCTAGGCTTTCAAGCCAGAAAATACGTTTCTATAATTGCGGTTCTAGTGGCATCTGAAGTCTGATGTAACAACAGAGGAGCTTTAAAGCGAGGCAAAGTGTCAATGTTTTTCCGCTAAGGAAGCAGACAAAATGAACATACATATATGCTTTGGTGAATAGTGCAGACACTTGAGCCCTGGTCCCTTTACACAGTGCTATAATTCTACGTGAGTGTGTTTTAAATAAAAGTCCCTCTCCTCACCTAATTATAACAGTAGACTTTGCCAAAGTCAGGCTGCAGTAACCTAGTCGCCCAAGCATAGCTAACAAGAGCCGATGTCCTCCTGTCCGTATTTATTACAGAAATCCCCTGGCATTTTCTCACATAAACACATTTTCTAGTTCTGGATCAGATGCTATACGGCTCTTCCAGTGTTTTTCACCAGATGTGACTATTTCTCCTGTGTATCTTGTCAAGCGTTCACCACTGGGACTTTTGCTCTTTCTCCCTCCCTTTCATACTCCTTTTACTTACACACTTAAGTGCAAAAGAATGAGAGACAGCAGATGTTCCAGATAACGTTTGGAACTTGTGAGAAAGCATCCTGCCTCTTTCAGATGTGGCGGTTTGTTAGTGTGAGGAGGCTCTAGCTGAGTCTCACAGGGCTTTATTAAAGAAGACAGATTTTTATTATTATTATTTATTTCCTATACAACTGTGAGTAGCTTGTTTTGTTCGGAACTTCCTACAGGCATCATCTCCTCGTATTCTCCTCAGTGTACAATCACGGGATGAATTTTTAATGAACTAGGGAATGAAACAAATCTGTAATCCAATACGTGTAGATTGGAACCTACATGATGATGACTGTAAGATCATTGTTATTGAAATGTTCTTTAGGAAACACACTGACATTTGCGGCACTTCCCATAAGTGCTCTTTACCACAAATTTAGAGGCAAACAATTGGATAGAATGCGTTTAAAAGCATAAAATTCTCCTTTTATTTAAAATAGGAGACCCTAACCTGTCCCACCATGACAGTTCCCCTGTGACACACACAGCCTACTACATGAAGATGACCTCTGACCTCAAACTTACTGAAGACCTCTGGAATAAATTGAAATGCTAAATGCACCCAAGGCCTCCTCAACCAACATCAGTCCCAAACATGACTTGTGGCGTAATAAGCACAAATCCTTACAAGCACACACAGAAATGTGGAGGATATTATAACAGCAAACGTGAGGACTAACTGTGGAAATGGATGTTCAAAAAACACAGAATTTTTTTATCAGGTGTCCACAAACATTTGTCCCCATACCTTATTTTATTCAGGAGGTGAATTTGCATTCAACTGCATGCTTTTTTTATGGATATTAAATTGACAGATTGTGCATCATTAGTTCTATTTCTGTGTACATATAAAAATGATAGCAACACCATCTCACACCATCTGAGTGTAAACAGCGACTCCTGAGTTTGTGCGGTAATGAGAGGACGTGGAAAAGGTCTCTTATCCGATAGTGTAATAGCACTCAATCAGCAGAGGTGTAAACTCATTATAAGACTCAGATGGGTATACTTGCTCAATGGAACACCACTGATTAATTCTCTTGCTGAGTTCAGGTGTCGATGTTGCTCTGCTTTTTTTTTCGTACCTAGGAGTTTTTTTTTTTCATCTACTTCCATATTTACACTGCATGGACAAAAGTACTGGGGCCTTTTTCAAACATTCCAACTATATGTGCTTCTTCCTTAAACATTTACCATAAAAAGAGAGGCACGCAATTGTATCGGATGTCTTTAGATGCTGTGGAATGACATTTTCTCTTTATTGACTTTTGGGTTGCAGCATGTTCCAGCATGACAATGTCCAGCTCATGGTGTGGAAAAGAAGATCTTGAATGGACTGCTAGAGAGCTCTAACCTCAACACCTATGGGATGAATTGGAATACTGACTGCACTTAGCCTCCTCACCCTACATCCATACATAAAGCATATCTTCATGCTGGAACATGTTTGAATCTCCAGGTTCTTTGTGATTAAATGTTGGAGAAAATGTAGGTGTCCCAATAAATAATCTCATTTATGTTAACCATTATGTTTGAAATATTGAAATCATGTTTGTTTGTTTGTTGTTGTTTTTTTCCCTAAATATTAAAGCAAAATTTGCAATAGTTATTAAAAGACTTGTACTTGAGTAAATTACATGCCTCTGTGCTGGGCCTTTATTAATACTGAAGCTGTTGGTGTTAACGCCTTGTGTTGTTCTTAATATTTCTTATCATTCTTATAGTTTTTTTTCATAGATTTTGATTGTGCTTTTCTATTCTACTATTTCTTATTTTGACTTCCTTTTCTCCATTTTATCAAATTAAATGTGACTATTTGGCCTTGACCTATTGAGCAAAAGTACCATTTTCACCACAATAGCACCTTTAGCACAATATGGTCATTAGGGAATGTTTATAATTGCTCTCTGACTCTTAACCGTGATTGTATATTAGTATGGTTTTATTTCTTAACAAGGCAGCATTTTAATTTAAATGCTAAAACTGAATTACTTGTGCGTTCAATGGCTTGAACCTTTCATACCTTTAAACCAATCAGAATGATGTAAAAGCCGACCCTGCGTTAAATTTTTTTCATACAAAATCGCTAATGCAAACATTACTTCCAAATTCCTCTGCCACGCATGTGTGATTCAGAGCTTTTTTTTCTTTACCAACCAATTAAAAAGCATCTGCTTAGGGAAAACTAAGATAGTATGGTGTAAAAATTCTCAGAAATCTCCAGCACCTCAGCAGCAGATGGTTCGGGCTTTAACCCAATTAATCCCAATGTTCATGACAGATAAAGTCCCAACAGTGCATCTACCATCCGCAGGAAAAAAGTGTCAATGAGTTCAAAAACAAAAAGACTCCAGAAAACTTCATATTCATAACTCCTGTGAAGGTACAGTCAGCAAGCATTCGCCCCAAAAAGATTGCTGCTTAATTTTCCTTAATGCTGCATTCAGCTGTGCTAATGGGTTCGAAATAGAGTTGACCAGATGAACCTCCAAAAATCGTCCTCTGCTAACAAAGGCACGTGCAACCACGTTTTTAATCTCTGAACTCCTGGACTAATTTAAAGCACCTTCAAAAAGACAAATAATTACAGCAAGGAGAAAAGCAGTGAAGCCTTTAATTGTTTTTACTTTGTTTCTTTATTTAGGATTTCACTAGGGACAAAGGATAAAGGGCGTAGAATGATTTCGGGGATGCGAATAGTGTTAATTCTTGTCCACTTACTCTGTAATGATTTAATGCATAAATCAAGGTCTTTGTGGACAGTATTGTAGGGTTTATTCTGACTGGCTAGAAAGATCAGAGATCACAGTGGTGAATGTTTGACTTCTTAAATTCTTAAACTTATGGAAACCATTCCTTATGGAGCACAGGTGAATTGTGATGCTAGAGCAGGTTTGGGTCTCCTTGTGTAAGTAAAGGGAAAATTATATCTTACTGCATCACAGTACATATAATTATATACAGTGGTATAGGGGAACAACCACATATGTCAGGAAAAGTCAGGTGTCCCAGTACTTTGGTCTATATAACGCATTTGAAGAAATAATTCTTTCGGCTTTTCCCATTAGGGGTCGCCACAGCGGACCATCCGCATTACTCTGGATGCCCTTCCTAACACAACCCTTACCATTTATCCAGGCTTGGGACCGGCACTGAGGCTTGTGCAACCCTAATGGCAGGGGTTGGTTCCCTGACCAGGGATTGAACCCAGGCCGCAGCGTTGAGAGCGCCGCATCCTAACCACTAGACCACCAGGGAACCAACGCATTTGAAGAAATAACTTTGAATATATATATATATATCGTGTAAAATTAATTTTTTTAAAACTTTTTATTAATAATTTTTTTTTGTAGATGGGTTGGCTATTTGAAAGAAAATATTTAGATTTCAAAGTCTGACTTTTCTGGCAAAAAGTACAACAGATAAAGTTTTGCCTCTTAAGTTTTGTAAAGTTAATTTACAAAACATCACCTGTTCAAGCCAAATAATGTATTTGTATTCGGTCACATTCCTGTTATGCATAGTGGGAAGAAGTGCACTTTCTTTCTTTCTTTCTTTCTTTCTTTCTTTCTTTCTTTCTTTCTTTCTTTCTTTCTTTCTTTTTTTTCCCTTTTTTTTCTTTTTTTTTTTAAAAGTGCTTTATGCTGCTTTTTTAATGACTTCCTACCTGATGTCTGCAAGCGATAATCAAAGTATTATAAAAGCATGGCTATATAGCTGTGCTGCTATATAAAAAACACTTGGCTTCCATTATTGAAATAATGCATTGTAATATAGGTCTTTAGCTCCAGAAGTATAATTATGTTTAATGAATAAGAGGTTGTGTCCCTCCCTTTTTATAACTTTTTCATTTTTCTGTGAAGCACTGGAAAGTGTGACACATGAGTCACTTGGAAAAATGATTTGTTGCCTCCTGATTGGACACGTACTTTATCATATTTACAATACGGTTATATTTACATTTACTTAGAACACATTATTATTATAAATCCGAATAATTGATTCATTCGCTTTTCTAAGTTATACTCTACTGAATAATGGGGAAAAATGTGTTTTGTGTGAGTGAAGCTTGTAGTCCAGTTTCCTACAAGGATTTATTTGTACACAATAAGTAAATCTTACATCATTACTTTATAAGAAAAAAATTGGGAATTAAACACTAAATGCCTATAAGATTTAGGACACCTGACTTTTCCAACCATTTGTGGTTCTTCCTCGAACTCTTTCCACAATGTTGTACACACAAACACAATTGTCTTGTATGTGGTAGCATTGAATTTTCCATTCACTTGAACTAGAAGACCTAAGCATGATCCAGCATGAAAATGCCCCTTTGCACAAAGCCATTAAGATATTGTTTACATGGTTTGCAGTGGAAGATCTTGAGTGGCCTGCTATAGAACTTTGACCTCAACCCTACTGAACACCTTTGGGATAAATTGGAATGCTGACTATACCTTAGGCCTCTTCACCTCACCTACATCAGCCCTTGTTGAAAAAAAATTCTAGAACAATGAAGGTTATTATAAATGTACATAAAGAATAAATGTGAACTGGGATGCTAAAAAAGAACAAAACAATCTTATGGTCAGGTTTCCACATTTTTTGCTCCAAACACAAACTTTTGTCCATATAGTGTCAATGCTTTTTATTTTTCTGTTAGTGCTTCTGATTTCTCTGTTAGATGCCAGCAGTATATCGTTAGTGCTTTCTATAGGTTTTAAAAGTACTCATTTCTTCAAGCAATTATCAGCATGATGACTGGCGTTCATTATCGAAAATGTCATTTAAGTCATTAGCTTTTGAAGGATTTCAATATAAAGTATATGATTTTTTTTTTCTCCAATCTTATATAACCTTTACATTTTTTGTATAAAGTAATGGGAAAGTTTGACAGCATGAGTCACATAGACACAGTGTGAAAATAATACAATCCTGTGGCCTTCTGATTATATAAATGTACTGTGACAGTCCTATACTCATTCAGCGGTTCAGCTTAAAAATGAACTCGTTTCTCATTATTAAACCTTAACTGCATCATTTTAGTTCTACTTGGAACATAAATAATATTGCCCTTAGGGTCTTAGCAATGTTTTTTAACTTCTAATAAAGCAGGTTTGTAGTACACGTTTCATGACTGGAGTAACACATAATATCATTGATGGCATGAGGAGATAACTGCACCTTCACAGAAAATCAGACACCAGGTGCATTGAATTCATTTCCTTCTGAAGCACAATAGCAACTAGATAAGTTTAGCGGAACAACAATGTTTATTAAATCATATACTGCAATACTGCTTATTGTCGTCTTTTACAGCTTACTATTAATAAAAAAATATCAATAGATAGAGAGACAGACAGACAGACAGACAGACAGACAGACAGACAGACACACAGACAGACAGACAGACAGACAGACAAACCAAAACATGTTCAGTTCTCCTAGTTTCTCCAGTAATGAAGAAAAAAAAAATCAACATCCCAAATCATCCCAAATGATAAAATTGAGTGCCTGGGAAAAAAAAATTATATATATATATATATAATCATATAATGTGTCTAAAATGGCCTCATTATAAGGTGTGATGTTCAGGTGTCCACAAATCTTTTCCCCTACAGTATATAATGTTTTCTGCTATTTATACATGGAATGTCATTTATATTGGTCGCATGTGCTCAGTAATATGCGATCAGGTTAAAAAGTTTAATTAGCACTCAGTGATGTAATGGCTAATCCATGAAGTAGATTCTACATGTTTTTAATTGGCTGAGGTTTCATCACAGTGATGACATTTTGGCAGTAATTAAAATGATAACTCAAAATCGAATCCCATGCGAATTAAGTAGACTAATTGGAAAGCTAGACTGAAACTTAAAATTTTCTGATTTTCTCTCATTTGGGTGAGGAGTGATTATGGGGACTCAGCAAATTGTTCATTTAGCTGGGAGCTTTCAGGATATTATTGACATGCCGCCTCAAAACGAAGAAGGGATTCACTTTTTTCATTTGGTGATTTTTGAGCCTCTATAACTCTGCTAAGGAATAAAGGCATATTTGTTAATGACTGCTTCAACATTGACCTGTCTGATTTCTGTTCATTTCTATAATTCTTCTTCCCTTTTCTTTTATTTAGCATTCATATCAAAGTCTTTCTGAATACTTGATTCTTATTGGCTGAAAATTGTGAGTTCGAACTAATGAACACAGGCTATTTGGATCAATTTTTAACAATCATAACCACAGTAACATGGGAAGGGGTAGCTCAGCAGATAAGATCTTTGACTTCTGATCCCAAGGTCCTGAGTTTAGTTCACCCACCACTAAGTTGAGCAAGGTCCTCAACCTTCATCAACTGCTCAGTTGTATGAATAAGATAATTGTACGTTGCTCTGTATAAGATATTTTCATTTAAAAAGATTTTGTGTATCATGAAACGAAAAATACAACAAAGGACACCCAGAACTGTTGAGCAGCTAGAATCCTGTATTAGTCACATATGGGACAACAAAACTACAAAAATTGGTCTTCTCAATTAACATATATACGGACAGAGGGCATGATGCTTCACGGTGGTAACCTTGGCCCTGTGCCAACTTTTTTTAGAACCTGTTGCAGCCATCCAATTCAGAATAACCTTATTGTTTCCTTAAAATAGTATACATTCTCAGTATATATATTTTGATGTGTTTTTTTAATTGTGAATAGAATATAAATTTATGGGTTCTGCAAATAATTAATTCTGTTTTTATTAACATTTTGCACATTTGTCATTTGCCACATTTTGTAATAATTGCAATATATTTGTAGTATTTGTGATAATTTATCTATCTATCTATCTATCTATCTATCTATCTATCTATCTATCTATCTATCTATCTATCTATCTATCTATTTATCTATCAAGGATGAGACGAGAAGGACAGATTCATCAGTAAAAACACAAGACAGTTATAGCTCTGTCTCCTCACGCATCCTCTCGATGAGACGAGAAGGACAGATTCATCAGTAAAAACGCAAGACAGTTATAGCTCTGTCTCCTCACGCATCCTTTCCTACTATTTATTGATACTTTATTGTTTATCGTTCATCTTGAAATACATTTATTTCACTTTCTACTGTGCCAAAACAATCATTCGAACAGCAGTAAGGACTGTTAATTCACAATATTACATACAACATGGCTGAAAAGGATGTGCCAAATGGTGTGAATTAAATCTCCACACATCTAAACAGCATCTGATCATTGGTCTCCTAATGAACTGTGATCATTATATCATATTTTGAATTTTTATCCTCAGGAGTTGCTGTAAGTGTAACTATAGCTTTTTAGAACAGAAAAATCCATTAACATTGGAATTTTGGACGAGGGTCTGTAAATAGAGCGTGATTGTATTTTTTTGTGTGCCTATATAATAAGCATTATATTCATTTGCCCTATATTCTTTGGCACAGCGTTGTGGGTGGGAATTGCTGGCTTGTGGGAGAAGCGAGGATGAATTGCATTGCTAAAACACTCCGTCATAGCAATCAGAGCGTGACAGAGCAGCACGGTTCGGAGTGGATTGACAGGCACATTAAAATGCAGATTGTGTTTCAGGGTTCGGATTATTTTTTTTTAAACAACGTTCAATTGGCCTGCAAACACACTGCCACATAAACTCACAGTTTGGATTTTTATTCAAGATGAATTATTTCATGTATATAAAGGAAGGAACCTCGGACCAGTGATAATTTACCTAATATTAAAATAAGCAAGTAAAATATATTAAAAATAAATCAAGCAAGAAGACAAACTAATCAGTTTTCATTTATTTAAACTACTAGATTAAAACCTGTTTCAGCATAACAATGAAGCTGAATAAGCACAAATCTCCACAAACAAAAAATCTAGTAAAACATCTTCCCAGAAGAGTGGAGGTTATAATATAAGCAAATTGGGACTCGATGTGAAATGGGATGTTGCGAATTTAAATAATATGGCCTGGTGTCCACAAACATTTGTCTATAGAGTGTATCTGGAAGACACTAAATATTAGGCTAACTTCCTGTTCTACCATATTAACACATGGTCAACAAACAATAGTAAGTTTCTTTCGGCTTCTCCCGTTAGGGGTCGCCACAGCGGATCCTCCGCACGTTTGATTTGGCACATGTTTTACGCTGGATGCCCTTCCTAACGCAACCCTCCCCAATTTATCCGGGCTTGGGACCGGCACTGAAAGTGGCTGGGGATGGTCCCCTGACCCGAGAATCGAACCCGGGTCGCAGCGGTGGGAGCGCTGCGTCTTAACCACTAGACCACCAGGGGTCCACAACAAACAATAAACATTTTAATAAGCTTTTGAATCCAAGATTATTAATAACCACAGCAAATACATTCGACAGTACGATACATATTGGCATCCAAAGGGTTTCCAAAAAGCCTTTAACATTTTATGCTAAAACTTAGCTAAGCTGTTAGCGAAAGGAAGATGTAACAGCTAGCTAAACTTAGTGTGTAAACAGCAGATTTTTACAAGCGATTCTAGCTTATCAAGTACAACTTTATAATTACAGTTTATGTACAGATTAAAGACTTTATAAAAAGATCTTATATGTGAAATCAGGTGGTTTTCAGCAGGTGGTTATAAGCTCAATAACATCCTATACAATTGCATGTCTTCAGCTTTGTGGTAACAGTTTGGAGAAGAACCACATATGGCAAGAAACGGGCAGCTGTCCCAATACTTTTATCCATATAGTGTTTTTCATATAGTCAAAACCTGCTCTAATAATCATTAACCTTTCATAACATTATTACACCATATACATAAGCACCAGTGCTGTGTCTGAAACTGAATCTCTATCTCCTATATACTGCACTATATCGGTTGCCAGCTTTTTTGTAGGTTGTCCAAATTCACTAGTAATTCCTTACACTTAATTCCCTAAATTACTTTTCCCATTTCATTAATGCACTTAGATTTTTGTACATTCAATGTGCACTCGGACAATTTTCCATACTGCAACATGACAGTGAATTGATAATGTTCTTATATATGCATATGTTAAATGTTACATTACCATAAAATACCACAGAGACTTTAAATTGGACTTAACACACACAGTTTTGGTAAATACGAATGCAGTGTGTCTGGTGGCTCTCAAACAGAGGGAGGGGAAAAAACTGACCAGACAATGTCTCAGATAAATTTATGCAGAAATCTCTTTTTTTATGATATATTCTAACCATTTGAAATATAAACTCATGAGACATGTATCTTCCAACCCATTAGTTTTCTTAATTGCTCCAGGACTGATTTCATATATATAAAAATATATTTATATCATCACTTCAGCATCTATAACTTATATATATATATATATATATATATATATATCTCCCTCCTCTGTACATGTCCACACCCTCTCTATATTTTCTCCCTCACCTTGTCTCTAAAACGAAATTGTGTATGTTGCACACTTTTATCAGGATTCGTTAACTTTTTAATTTTAGAGATATGAAGGATGCAATACTACTTAATAGGTTCTCGAGATCAACCTGTTAGCATGCTTTTTCACTACTGTACCTAACTTTAAAACTTAACAATTTACAATATTTTAATGTTAATAGTATTTTATTTTAATTTTTATTGGATTTATAAAAGAATGTTACATCTCTACACTTCTCTCTGAAAACAGCCAGGCTCCTGGAGGCATGCCATCGGTGGAGCTAAAACTAAACAATGTTGTCCTTGTCTAACATCCTAAAACAAACTTCTTCTCAAGCAAGTATTGTGCAGTGCTGCTAATGATTTCCGTAACCAAATGAAGCATGGTGATGGGGATCTCTCGCTCGTCCTCTGGTTGCTTTGTGAAAGGATTCTGCCCCTTCTTGACAACATGATTCCGAACAAAAAATTCCTAAAATGAAACCCAGAGGGAGTTTATTTGGAACAAAGATATTCGTTCCTACGTCAAAATGAAATTTTTGGAACCCTGGCCATGTTTAGCATGAGAATCAAACTCTTTAACAGTGTAAAAAACTCAGAATTTTAGAATGCATAAAATAGCAATTTCCCCTTAAATACAGCGTAGGTGTTGTGTTAATGACAAATTTGTCGACGACAACCTGTACTCGCATGATATTTACTCAAATTCAATTCCTGCAAAGTTTGATACATATTCCAGATACTTTGGTAAAGCTGGTGATGCCAGATTAGCTCTTATTACATGCACTTCCACTGCTATCTTCTTAGCATGAGTGTTTTGATAAAGGGTTTATATTAGGATTAAAATATCAAAAGATTAGACAGGGCGAGTGCGTTGGATTAAACTGTGGGTAAAAGATTTCATCATCTCTCATATGTGAGCATCAGAAAAAGGTTCAGGCGAGTGTTTCAAAAAAAGTCAGCGTAATGAAAAGCTCTTGGACATCAGACCATGCAGAAAAAATGACAAACAACACATATGGGAACATTGTGTATTTTTTTTGTGTTGTCTCTGCTTTGATAAGCGTTTAGCTTCTCCCCTTTTAGCTCGACTGTGACTTGTTAAAAAAAAAAAGTTATTTTCTACTCTAAAAACTGCAAATTCTCAAGTGAAACCAATGTCACAGAGGCGATTTAACCTTGCACCATGGAATCATAAAAATAAAAAAAAAGCTGTCCATGTTAATCTTCTGGACTGTAATACCATCTGTGTGTTTAGAGGAACAGGCAGCAGGGTGAGTGCAAAATGAACAATTATTCAAGTTCACGTCTCCTCCGGGACAAACAGATCTACACTTCAAGAAGAGAGATCCTGCAGAGAAGAGCCTTTACCATAACTAATTGAAGCATGTAGTCCCTTTTTAAAAACAGCATTAGCTTAGACTTATTACCAGTTCTTATTTTTTTATTATTTGAAAAAACATTCTGGAATATAATTTAATATTTAATCAGATATGCAATATTCAAATGAAGGATTTGCTGGATAAACTTACTTTCGGCTTCTCCCGTTAGGGGTCACCACAGCGAATCACCCGTATTCATGATCCACATGTTCGATTTGGCACATGTTTTTACGCTGGATGCCCTTCTTAACGCAACCCTTCCCATTTATCCGGGCTTGGGACCGGCACTAAAAGTGCACTCGGCTTGTGCAACCCTTATAGCTGGGGTTGGTTCCCTGAACGGGTATCGTACCCAGGTCACAGCGGTGAGAGTGCCGCATCCTAACCACTAGACCACCAGGGAATTTACTTGATGCTTAATCTAAATACATGGGTTTTGCTGTGCAAAGTAATGGAGAGTGTGTTAGAAAAGTGAAGAAAATATGGCAGGCAGGGTGAAGTGGGTGGAGAAGAGTGATAGCAGGAGTGATTTGTAATAGAAGGGTATCTGCACGAGTGAAAGGGAATGTATATAAGACTGTGTTCAGACCTGCTATGTTGTATAATTAGGAGACAGTGGCATTGACAAGGTGGAGCTGGAGATGGCAGAGCTAAAGTTGCTGCGATTTTCATTGATAATATGGACATGGGTTTATTGGAGGGACGTTTTGGAGACAAGGTAAAAAGGGCACGATCGAGACGGTTTGGTCATGTGCAGAGGAGGGACATGTGGTATGCCGATAGAAGTATGCTAAGGATGGATCAGGGTATTGTTGTGTGTTGCTTTGGAGTATTCCGTTTCATCAGAACTCCACAAACATGTGAAATAGATAGGATAGCCAGTGACTCACATACCAACCTGTTGGCAAACAGAAACTCTGGGACACTAGTGCATTAAGATGAAAAGACGGGGAAAATAGAAGGCTGAAAAAGGGAAGAACAAACAACAAAGTCAGAGAGGAAGTGCACCTAGAAATATACCTGTGCTGTGAAACCGTTCGTTTTAGACCTACTATAGCATTGCAGCGTTGTTTGCCAGCATGACAGGTCACAGAGGAGAATGCAATGCATCAGTCAATATATCAAGAGAGGAAGGAAATAGAATAGGGATCTAAATACACTCATGCCATTAATACATTCTATTACAGTAACTCATTGTTACTGTAATGTAATGGATTTTGTAGGACAGTGGATTGGTGTTATTGAGAACACATAGGAACATGGCTGTTAGACTACAGAGAAGCACATTCATGACTGCAATTTCTTCTAAGGTCAAGTGATCAAGTGTGTAATCATCACGTGTCTGGATTAGTAAGCAAGGTAAACAGAAATGCTGTTCCATGCTCTACTTGCCAGCATTTTTTTAAATCACAGCTTGCAATTTAATTCTATTTTATTTGTTTCAATAATGGACATTGTCTCAAAGCAGCTTTACACAGATAATGCGGTAATAAAATACGAATAAGATTCTTGCTTATAATTGTAAGTTTGTCCCTAACGAGCAAGGCGGTGGAGACTGCGGTAAAGGAAAAACTCTCTAAGATGACATAAAAAGGAAACCTTGAGAGGAACCAGACTCTAGAGAAAACCCATCCTAATGTGGGTGGCACCAAATATCTATTAATTAGAGTTAAACATTGTTGAGGTGTGCAGTGATGATCAAATGTAAACTGTAGTCCTGAGTCAGTGTAGCAGACTGTTGACATTGAGTAAAGTCCAAATCCATCCTTCTGTGCTACTCAGTAATTTTATGCATCCCCAGGCTGTTGCACCGATTGGCCCCCAACTGCACAGAGTGGCCTCCAGTCAAGCGAGCAGATCCGAGGACAGGAGAGGGGCAGGAAACACTGATGGTTTGGTCATTTAACATTTTTCAACAAGAAAAAAATCCATGATTAAGAAAGTATTATAGTGATTCTTAATCACTGCTGATGATGTGTTCTGGATGTTTTAAGAAACCAAGCCAAGTTCATTTATATGGCACTTTTCCTACACAAACGCATACATACAAATTAGGCAATATTAACATTATATCTGGGTGATATTAATTACAATATTATTATTATTCAATTAAATATTGCTAAATTGAGAAGTGAGAAGTGGTCTGTATTTGTTGCGTTAAATGTATATGTTTTTTTAAAAAACACAAAAAAACCTCTGATATAGCGCCCCTGAAGAACAGAGGTTTAAGGGCCTTGCTCAAGGGCCCCAAGAGTGGCAGCTTGGCAATACCACAGCTTGAACCCTCAAACGTCCAATCAATAACCCAGATTCTTAACCACTGAACTACCATTTCTGGTGAATGTGTTTGTGGGAAATATTGTGTGATTTATGGCATTCATTTAATATGGTATTTTGGAATGTAATTGTTACTACACTTTGCGTGATTAAATGAAAAGGGAAAATTAATTTTCTCTTCAATATTCAACATTTCTATTTGTCACAAACATAGCTGTATGCAGAATACAACTTGAAGTGAAATGAAAACATTTTTGTGTGTTCAGAAACAATCAGTTTCCTTTTTTTCCTGCTTTTAAAATCAAAGTAAAAAGAATCGTCGCAATTGAGTCTTTTTTTAATTGCGAATTAAACTGCGAATTTAAAACGAATAAACACAATATACCTGGACCCAAAGAGAAATAAAAAATAGAACGAGAAATCACGATTCTGACACAATTTGTTAAGAAGAAATGACAAATGACAGAAATGACATTCTAAATTAGAATTGCAGCATTACATGTCATTACAGGACAGAAAAACAGTAAAGCACAGTGTTTTTTTTTCTAAGCTTGTTTAATATGTTTATATAGTTTTAGACAAATGCACACCCTTGTGAAGTTAAATAAAGTTTTTTAGCAAAGTGAAATCAGTAAAAATCCTTTGTCTGACTGTGGTGCATTTTATTATCAGTATCAAGTGTACGGTATATGGCAAAGGATCAGTGAACAATGGTGGACCTTTAAAACAATCTGCTGTGAATATTTCATTTTTCCAGATACATCCCTGTAATGCAAGACATAAATATGGAATTGTTTCCATGAAATACATTTTCAGAAAACTATTCAAAATGAATAACAGAGCAATCAGCTGCTAATGCTAAAATGCTAAGTGTTTGTTCACCTGCTCATCCTGCTTCCTACAGAAAAAAAAAAAATCTAATCATAGTGCAATTCCATTACAAGGTACACGCTTCCTTCATAATTCTCTCATAGCACCACCCCCCCCCCCCCCCCCAGAGTATAGAAATGCCTCCTAGATGTAGCGCAACAGTGTGTCTGTTAGCCAACAAAGAAAGATGACATTCCTCATATATTTATGACTAATCTGTAATAACTTAATGACTATAAATGTGCTGCTGCGCTCATTAAAGTTGATTAAACTCAGACGCTGTTGTGTACAAGTGAGCATGGGGAGAACTGTGTAGCGGTTGAGGATCTGGGACTTGACAAAATGAAGCTTGGGATGTTGAAATAGTGATTGAGTTAAAGTTTGGAGGGAAATTTGGCTATACATAAAAGGTAATGCGTGGAAAAAAATTTAGAAGGAATCTCCAACTTAAACTACCGATCATTACTATGTATTATATATGTGTGTATATTACAGGTGTAACGGTACATGTATTTGGACCAAACATTTGGTGCAGGGCTTTTGATTTGGTGCACATGTGTATGGAATCCACTATTTTTTACATGCGGAAAATCTGAGTTCGCTCATGAATTATTAAGTGGGGAGAATGAAAGTTTGTTTCGTCTGCGACTTTCCAGTTTAAGCGCAGTGTCACTGTTTTCTTCTTCTGGTGGTCTAGTGGTTAGGATGCGGCGCTCTCACCGCTGCGTCCCGGGTTCGATCTCCGGTCAGGGGAACCAACCCCAGCCATTAGGGTTGCACAAGCCTTAGTGCCGGTCCCAAGCCCGGATAAATAGGGAGGGTTGCGTTAGGAAGGGCATCCAGCGTAAAAACATGTGCCAAATCAAAACATGCGGATGGTCCGCTGTGGCGACCCCTAATGGAAAAAGTTGAAAGAAAATATTTTTTTTTCACTGTTTTTTTCCTTTTATTATTATTAAATTTGAAAATATATGCAACAATCCCAGGGGTATAAAAAAAGAAACTAGAGTTAGCGACCCATGGGAATCAGGCTTTGTGGACAGACATTGTCACCTGGTTCAACTGAAGGAAAATTGTAACGCTAGCACACCCAACGACATTTTATACAGTTGTGTTCCTCCAACTTTGTAGTAATAAGAACCACATACAGCTTGAAAAGTTTTTTTAATACGTTTGCTTAGTTAGTGTATGTTTACTGGAAAATTAATAACTTTTGCCTCTTTTTTACACCACGACAGACCACTGTTGTTAAAAGTCAACCTATAAACCTTTTTGCTATTTTGAATTGTAAATTTAAAAATCTATTGTCACTGATAATAAGAAGCTGACCAAACCCATAACTTTCTACTTGCTGCTCTCTGTAATACTGTTCATAAGGATTCAGTCCTAGAGATAATTGGTGTGCCTGATTTCTAAAAACAGAAGCTTAATTATTTTTTTAAAACACCCCCCTGTAGCCTTTATATCCTACTTATGCTATAGCCTTCTGCAAATCTCAATTTTGATTCACCAGTTCCTTTTAACACTTATACAGCATCGTTTCAATCTAACGGCTTAACAAGGTGTATTGTTGACAAGCGAGAAATAAAAGAAAAACCATGAATTGAGTTGTAAAATAAAATTTGTTGGTTTACCCATAACAGCGTGTTCGCCATCACATTTTATTCCTTACATATAAAACTTCTGAAGCGTTTCAAAGAGCTGATTGCTGAGCAGGTGTTCATTAATAGCTATTCGCTGCTTTCCTGGTGAGATTGGCATGTCGAACATGCGGAAAGGAAAACATTGACAAAATAGCATTTCTATTCTAGCGATAATTATCATAATTGATTGACATGATGATTTGTGGCTGCGAGTTGATGAAAAGTTTACTTCGTTCGGGTTATCAAATGTGTGATTTTGTCCAAAAAATGCTATATAGATGTTAAATATTAAACACTATACTGTATTATTATTATCATTATTATTATTATTATTATTATTATATAGAAGTTAATGTCTTTTTAACTAATAGTGTGCTTTATTAGCTTTGTGAAACTCTTCTGGAAAGATGTTTCACTAGATTTTGGCGTGCGTTTGTAGAGATTTCTGCAATTTTAGCCACAAGGGTGTTAGTAAAACCAGGTACTGAGGTAAAGTGAGCATTTCATAAGGTGTTTATTAGGGTTGAATTCTATAGCTGGCTTCTCAAGATCTTCCACTCCAACTTGTCATTGGTTCTCCATGTTCAAATCTTCCACATTCAAAGACGTTCTGTACAATTGTGTGCGTCCAATTTTGTAGTAACAGTTCGGAAAGAAATCCTTCTGTCACAATGTTTTCTTGTGTTTCTGCATTCATCAAGATTATTCACCTGGACCCTGTTTTTTTTGCGCGTCGTATACATCAGTATAAAAGCTGACTATTTTCAGTGTATGTTTGGACGATCGACTACACAGGATGTCTGTGTGAATGCAAATAAACCGTCTTTACCAAGGCTTGCGGTTTTCTGATTCTTCATCTCACTTCTGGTGAAACGTCGCATTTTAAATCCAGAAAAGATTTACAGCATCTTTAATAATCTGTCTGGATACTAAAACTGTATGTGCAATTTCTCATTCTCGGTCCTTTTTGATAAATGCATCTTTAAAATCATTTCTCACTTTTCCCTTGTCAGGTCAAGTTGCACCTTCCCCTGTTGACGGATGGCGAGTGATAGAGAACATCCAACAGGATCTCTTTGAAGTGCTCGACAGTCTCACGGAAACACATCAAACTCTAAAAAGGTACCTGCTTCAGCATTCTGTCATTCCTTCACAAACATCTTACAAATGAATGCCTGGTTTTAATGAAAGTGTCTGTTCGGGAACAGAAGTTGTATATCTACAGAGATTGTAGCGGGAAGTCGAGCAGCTGTTTGATTTCTTGATGCTGCAGTTTGTAGACAGACATATTAAATAAGCCATATATCATCGTGTCTTAATATTATTCTCCAGTCACTCTCTTCAGCTGCTCAATTGTTGATTTAGGCTGTATCAATTAGAAAACTTTTCCGAGCTTCAGTTTTTACTGATGCGAAAACCTACAATGCACTAATTCGTAATGATATGAATTGATATTTAAAATCCAAAATATGGATTCATATGTGCTTTTTGGGAAGATGTTCTATTAGATTTTGGTGTGTTTTTGTGTAGATTTGTGCTCATTCAGCATCAAGGGAGTTGGTAAAGTCAGGTACTGATGTGAGGGTGAGGTGAGGAGGCCTGTGGTGCTGCATTATAATTCATGCCAAAGGGTTCGGGTCAGAGCTCTAGAGCAGGCACTCAAGATCTTCCACTTAAACCCATTTGGACCATATCTTCATGGAGCTTTCTTTGTCATTGTCATTGTCAAATAGGACAGTGGTCCCCAACCCCCGAGCTGCAGGCCGGGCGTATCATTTTATTTTGTTGTATTTATCCGCCATACCTTAAAGGCCGGTCCGTGAAAATATTGTCTGACATTAATCCGGTCTGTGGCGCAAAAAAGCTTGGGGACCACTGAAATAGGAGACCCAGGCTGCAGAGTGTTGTGGGATCTTGATTGGCTAATGGAAAAAAGACTGCTAATTTTCGCATATACATCTGCACATGCAAGCATGCTGTGATGTAAAATCTGAGGGCTCCTATGCAAAATGCAGAATGGATCTAGTCTAGTGGTCTGAGAATGTCACAGTAGATCATAAATGTACATTGAATATCCAATTATGTATTCTATTTCTGCTTCGTTTCAGAAAAGGTGCTGAGCTAAGCTAAAAGAGCCCATTGTGTCATTGATTTTATTGATTACAAATAAAGAAATCTTAAAAAAATAAACTTTATGAACATGAGTTGTGTCAATGTGTGATTGTAATTATCACCATGTGGCGTTAGGGTTAGTGTAATGCATCATAACGTTCAGAGGTGTTACCAAATTACCAAAAAGTCAGATGGAATAACAGATCCTGCAAGGGACTTGAAAACAAAAAGGTTTCACAGATGTGATGTCCAATCTTGAATGAAATCAGCGTGAGAACAAAAAGGTTTGACTTGGTGAAACATTGGTGCCCTGCTCGAACTCTGTATTTATGTCTGAGCTCACGGTTAGGGCCGAGACTTTCTACACCATTCCACCATATTAGGTTTCCCAGCAGGTAGCCATTCAGAGAGAACAATTTTCCAGCAGTGTGGCGCAGAAGATGAAATCGAAAGTAGAGAGACAGGATGTTTTGTTAATAAAAACATGAGGTCTGTCTATCTGCAGATCAGATGGAGCCATGTCAAGAGGTTTTGGACAATTCAATTTGATGTATATACTGAAGTGCTTTCAACAATGGGCATTCTCTCAAAGCAGGTTTATAGAAATAAATACATTAAGAATATCCATTTTAAATTCATAAATTTGTCAGTTTATTTTTCAATGAGGTTTTTAATGAAGAAAAGATTTCGAAGCTTTTTCATTGCCTTGGCATTTTATATCAGATGGGTTACATAAAAGTTTCATTGATACCTTAATGGTTAAAGCTCAGGGTTACTGAACAGGTCTTTTTGTTTGCACTAAACTTTGCACTTTATGTTAGTTTTGGGTTTTGAGTAGTTCCATGTTTCTTCTGTTAATTTATGTTGTATAATAAAGCTGGGGCTGTTTCTAGCCTTTTTGGCACCTTTAGCAAGATTCCCCTTGTCACCCTCCCAATGGTGCCACCCTCCCACCACAAAGCTACACAGTCACACCGTACAAATCATTCACAACCTTCTATAACCAAATTAAACACAATTAATAATGATTCCATACTTGCCTGAATTTCAGTATGTAAGCATATACTGTATATTAAACTTTAGCAGAAAAACAAGTAACACATTTAAATGGGAGAGGGCGGTGGCGAGGGCGTGGGTGGTGGCGTCGGTGGTGGCGAGGGCGAGCACCCAAAGCTTTTTGCACTTAAGGCGCCTGGTCCTGGGGGAATTTTGTTTTGTTTCACTGTGAACTGCACTGTATATGGTTGAAGTAACAATTAAAGCCTACTTGACTTGATTGGCTACTCATGCTGTAATTGACTGGGGAGATGGTGTAGGTCGTCCTTTCCACATGTCCTTCCCACATGTATGAAAACACAGTCACTTTTGCTTCCTTGTCTCTTGGCTTTGTCATCTCTGAGACCAAAAACTTCTCGACCAGAGAATATAACTAGGTGTGTATTTGGATTGGAATCTATTGGGGTAAAATATAAAAACTGTCACCCACGTTTGTTTTGTTTTGTTTTGGAGAATGGGTTCGATGCAGCTCAGGAGGCAAAGAAAGGCCATAGGACTTCCTTATAAATGTATTTATTCATTCATTCATTCATTCATACATATTTAGTACCATTTTTACCCTCTGTGACCCCAAAGTGATCATGTTTATAGTATTTCTTTGCAATATTCTTTAGAAATAGAATAACAATAAAAAGCAAAAAGAACTTCCTACTGTGATGGGTGTAAATAAAATGAAAAATAAAACAACTCTTCATCATGCACCTCTAAATATAATCATATAGTGATATAGAAGTAGTAATGTTCATCTAAAACTACATTCAAAGCATAGACTAACACTGCATGCAGCTGCCTGCTGAATTGGAAATGAAAAGTGAAAAAAAAAATTCAGACAAAAAAAAAAAAAACATTTATCCTGCAATCTTTTATTTCCTTTCAGTCTGACTTGCTGAATCTTTTTTCTCCACCAGCCCTCCAGCCCTCCAGCCCTGTCTGATCCATCCCGATTCTCTCTCGATGCTTGGAACTTACTTCACCTATGAGACTCTTACGTGCATACTGAAGAGCCTTTCAGCACACTTAGTGCTGTTTGATTTTATAATACACATTTACAAAAGAGTAAGGACTTAAAACTAGCAATAAAATGTGTCACCAAAGGAGGACGTGTTTCCTTTTGCAACATTTGACTCTCTTTTCCTTGTGTTACATTAACACAATCCATCAAGAATGACTACATTGCAACCCTGCACCTTGGGCCTATTTAGAAAAAATGATCATTGCACTGCCTTACTTACATTTTTATTAGCACTGCCTCGCTTTACATCCCCGGCACAAACTGTATATTTAATGACTTTATTTATTATCGTATTATATAATTATTATATAATCAAGAACGGTTGTGTCACTTGGAGTTTTAAAAGTAATTATAAATGTCTCATCCACCATTAGATACTGTTTGGATTTTCTTTTTCAGCAATTTAAGCGCCTTCACTTTGGCCCTCACTTAGAAATCTCGGTGTGCACATTTAGCAGTTTTGTGATTAGAGTTTGTAATATGCTGTAATATGCATTGGGAATTATATTTTCATTTAATAGTTAAGGACAAAGTTTTGCCTTCTTTTCCTTTGACAGTTTTGAATTTGCGCTTGTACACTTATGACAGTTAACCTTTTACATCCTCGGCTTCATTTGCGAGCTCTCAGCTGCCAATCTATATTAGAACTTCGCAGTTTTTAATTTGGATTCTATTTCTAAGCAAACGATATGAGTGTTGGTAATTGGGTGTCACACAGATGACTTACATCTGCTTTGTTCACTCTGGCTGCACTGATTTACTCCTTCAGATTGACTTCAGGAAAAACATGTTGAACATTAATGCTGATTCAAGCCTATAAAAGGACTTTAAACTGATTTCAGAGATGTTGAGTGAAAGTAAAAAAAAAGCTGCAATTATAGCTTTCTGTAAGCTTTAATGCACTCTTTAGAGAGGTCCTGCGCCAACAAATGGTTTGATAATCATACTGATGATAGATTCATGAATTAAGAAATATGGTGTGACTAGCTTACTGTATGTAATTTATTTTTTTAACGTATTGAAAGCTGATACAGAATTCCGCAAACAAATCCTGTTTCAAACATCACCTGTACCTTTTAAACATCCCCTTCAATACACAGTCCCCATTTGCTGTTATAATACCCTCCACTCTTCTGGAAAAGATGTTCCACTAGATAGCCTTCTTGTAGCGATTTGGGCTTATTCTGGTACACGGACATTAGTAAAGTCAGGTACTGATGTAGGTGAGGAGGCCTGTGGTGTAGTCAGTGTTCCAATTCATCTCAAATGTGCTTAATATTTTGGAGGTCAGAGCTCAATTGTAGCCAATGAAGTCACTCGGTCATAGAAATCAGGCCATTACTGCTGTTGTGCACAGGATCGTTGTAATGCTGGTGCATTTGTGGGTCTCATAGTTCAATTAAAGGGAAATTTAATGCTAATAAACCAGATCTTCATGGAGCTCCATTTATGCGCAGGGCATTTTCAAGATCTGGTTTACATGCTTTGGAGAGGAAGATCTTGAGTGTCCTGCTATAGCTTAGATCTCAACCCTACTAAACAGCTTTGTGATGAATTGGAACGTTGTACCCCAGGCCTCTTTACCTCACCTACATCAGTATCTGACTTCACTAACACCCTTGTGGCTGATGAGCGCAAATGTCCACAAGCACACTCCAAAATCTATTAAAGAGGAGTCAGAAAAGTGTTGGGAATTGTAAAAGCAAATTGGGACAACATGTGGAATGCGATGCTCATAAAACAATACTGCAGTTATGACCAGGTGTCCACAAAATGTTGGCAATATAGTGCATGTAGCTAAATATTGCATAGTAAATGAAAGAATATCTGGTTTATACATTTTTTTTTTACAATTTGTTCTTATCATCTCAGCCAGTTGAGAGTTTCTGACCATGTGATCTGTTACGTTCAAGCAGGCACGTACGCCCAGCAAGAAAATGAGCTCTACTAAGATTCCTTACACTTTCTATCTGGGACTCAGTGGGAAATCGAGTAGATTGCACCGAAAAGCAAGAGGGAAAAAAACACAAATACAACAACAGAAAACACAGATAGTTGCATAGCGATGTGTTATATTAATGCGTATTTTATAGTCTCAGTAATGTGTTTGTTTGGGAGGCACGCATTCTAAAACTCGCGAGATGGAAACGTGTACAAGCAATAAACTGATGGTTTCAGAGTGAAAGGTTTTGAAGGATCGTTGCTGGCTTTTACGCAATTTTAATGCAACCTTCTATTGATTAACAGAGGACCTTTAACGTTTCTTCTTTATTAATCAAGCGTAATTAGCTACAGTTTTAGTATCATTTAGATCGATATTTTTGTCCGATTGAGATTCGTTTCTTCTTCTTAGCTAGCCACTGATGAAGCAACCGAAAAGCCAGGTCAAGGCGGAGTTCACTAAATAGGAATGAAGGAATTTGAAATATTTTCATTAGGTTAAAAACACCAGAGCGAAGCCAAGAGTAATGGCTACAAATGAATACAAATGAGGACATTAGGCTTTTGGCTCCTCTTCCAGTCATGCTGTTTTATCTGTTATTCTTTATCCATGATAAATGTGTTTCATTTAGCCAAGAATAATACTGTGTTTTTTTTTTTTCTCATTATGCAACTGGTGTTTAATGGGTGTTGATATGAAAAATGTAGCCTTGATGCTTAATTAATGTCTATTTCTTGCATTATATACGGGTTATTTCAGTGTTTGATTAGTTGAGGCGATATTTATGGGGCATATTATGTGTTACTGAAGCATGAACACCATACTTTTTTTTAAATATTAAAAATCACATAAAAAATAATGGGATATAATATGAATCCTGTATACTTTAAATACAGTATATCAAAGACAATTTGTTTCAAAATCCCTGATATACTGTAAGCATGTTTTATGGTATTTTACATTTTTACAGCTGTTATATTGTTTTGTGCAAAAACAAACCAACATAAAAATAAAGTAGACGGCTATAAATTCATCCAAACATTCATATCCATATACACACATTTTCTCTTGTCTGTTACAAGTCATTTTTTAAAACTACTGAACTGCAATATACCAAAGCAAACTGGAAAATTTAAGTTGTACACAGAGTCAATACCAAAATTCCCAACAATGTATAAGAAAAGGTGGTGTTTCTTGGTGTTGATGGAGATTCATTACATTCACGTTTGGTGGCTTACCTACAAAATTCCAGCCACCTTCAAAAAAGGCTTTACGTCCAAAATAACCAGAGGTAAAAAAAAAATCATAAAAAAATGCAGACTGGAACAATAAAACAAATCATTCAACAATATTCAAGTCACCTTGAATGTATTCCCTCCAGACCACCAGAGGGCAGCCCTGTTCATGGCCACCTCAGTTTTTTTCCTATTTCTTTACAAAACCGTTGTTAAATCAGTCCATTGGTTACAATGTTTGTATGCCGTTTATAACTTTTTGTTAGTTTTTTCCATGTTCCACATCCTAGCATAAACCTTACCGTAGCCAAATCCTTTCTTGCTCTTTTATTTCCTAAGTGCAGTCTTGATTCGTGTTGTTGTTGTTTAACTTTGAACATTTTGCATTTGCATCCTGCTACATTGCTCCGTGGATCTCCTACATGAGAATCCGGTCCTTCGAATAGCACTTGATCCAGCACAATTCATTACCAATGAATTGCATTGTACACCTATTTCATCAGTGGTTTTCCAGGGGAACGAATATTTCAGCAGTGATTACATGAAACTGTCTGACAGCAGCGCTACACTTATTTCTGTTCTTTTTTTAAATGAAAACTAAAGTAATAATGCACAAGGAAAATGGGCTTCCATCCAACATCTGATTTGTACATAACTGAGACATGCAATTTTGGCATTATATGCACACCTTTGGAGTGCGAGTGCTCTAGTACTTTTATTAAGCAGAAACCAGAAATTAGAATGCACTTTCCGTGGCTAATCTACCCCCCGTTTTCATTTCTTTAAAAAGAATCCTTTTAAAAAATCAATTTTAATGCCTTGTTTCGCTTAATTGCACCAGGTGTATTATATAGTATTTAGCATTTAATTTAAGTCACCTGTTCGACAAGACTTTCGATTTTTCACAATCAACTTACTTTTTTCCTCTCCCTCCGCCTTCGACACCTGCGGCTCAGCTCGGCCAAAACCACAGTGGGACATCTGCATAACTATTATTCATCAAATCAAGCGTTCATTCTTCTTGCACACCTGGGCATTTCCAGCAAGGATGCCCAGATCACCTGAAGCCACCAGGTTTCCACTGAAGAGCAATTTCTGGATTTTTTTTTTTGTATAGAAACATGAGTAAAGCTTTGCTCTAGAACATGAATATAATCATTATTATACTTTCATCTACTGATTTGTGTATGAAATTCAGGCACGACTGGAGCAATCTTTGTGTACCTGCAGACTATTTACATTTATGGCATTTGACAGACACCCTTAACCACAAAAGTGCTTCCCAATCCCTATCAATAATGATTTTGGTTTATTATGACACCGACTGAGAATAACATTGGTGGTTGGAGAAAAATAGATAAATAAAGTTTTTTTTTTTATTTATGTAATTTGGCTTACATTTATCTTATTCATACAACTAAGCAGCTATGTGGTTAAGGGCCTTGTACAGGGGCCCAAGTCGTGGCAGATTCTTGTGGCTGGGATTTGAGCTCATGACCATCAGTCCAATGCCTTTACCACTTAGCTACCACCTTCCCAAGTTCTTATTTGAGTATAAGAAGAAGAGATAGGACTTTAGACATTGTTTGAAAACTGCTAGAGGCTCAGGTGTTTGGACATCAGGTGGAAGCTTGTTTAGGTGCCAGAACAAAGCAGAGTATTGAAGCATATCATTCTTGTACCCCGAGAGCTATTGGAACCAGTATAGGAAGGAACTTGGTGAAGAGTGTGATCAGTGCTAGAAGGTAGAGTAATGCATTAAAATTTGCTTCATATGCTGTATCTGGATCCATCATAGGGCAGTAAATAGGGATATAGAGATATAGAGCATATTGTTGGATGAAGAAACCTAGATAAAAGTTTCTGCTATACCTGAGGATGCCCTCTACATCACAATATAATAATAGTAATACAACTGACTTTTCCAGCCATATGTTGTTTTTCTCGAAACAATTACCCCAAAATTGGATCAAAATTTCCCTTCACTTGAACTAGGAGACCCAAACCTGGTCCAACATGACATCAGTGGTGTAAAGTATTTGAATAAATGTATTTATTGGCTACTTTCTAGTTTTACAGAGTGTCAAAGAGATAAGCGACTTGGTTCTCTCTACTCAAGTACATTAGAGATTCAATATATGTACTTTTGCTACACTATATTTTATTGACAATGACCATTACCAAGAACATCTGCCATGGCTTATTTATTTTGTGGAATAATCGATATATAATTTAATTTACTCTGTCCATTGAATACTAATGGTTCTTCGACTTTGTGACCTGATCCCTTTATGACAGATTTCTTTACTACTTTGTCCTTTTTTTGACCGACTTGTTTGGTCTTTGTTTCATTCTGGCATGTTAAAGAGGATGTTGTGTTGATCTTTCTTTAATGCAGTGTTGGGATGCACAATTTGATTTGTATTTTAGGAACAAATGTGTCTTGGTTTCGAGTTCTGGTCCATTTTTTGAGCCTACATTCAACATAACTGAAATATTCGAGTTACTCTTCCAATTAGATACTCTAAAACTTTTACTCAACCCATTGGAATTAGTGACTTTTGACATGAAGTAAGTTTTGCAGGAAGTTATCTATACTTCTACTCAAGTACGATTTTCAGGTACTCCTTACACCTCTAATACACAAAACTAGCTCTAGGAAGATATGCTTTACATGAGTTGGAGTGGAAGATCTCAAGTGGCCTGCTATAAAGCTCTGACCTCAACCCTACTGAACACCTGTGGGCTGAATTCGAATGCAGACTGGACCCCAGACCTCCTCAAATCACCTACATCAGTATCTGACTTGAGGCTGAATGAGCACAAATCTCCACAAGCACACTCAGAAATCTATTGGAACATCTTCCCAGAAGAGTTTGGAACTCATTGGAAAGGGATGTTCATAAAACCCATACAAATGTTGTCTATATATTTAAAAAACGGATTTAGAAGTACAAATGCTTAGTGATAAATCTGTTTTCATTTTCATGAATGTGTAATATTCTTTTCAACACTTTTTTTTTCCAGTGACATTTTCTTTCAAATTATACATATATCTTTCAGTTTGTTAACTTCCAGGGACCCTTTGCAGTTCCATCCAGGGCTCTTGAAGATAATGAACAAGTGCGACAACCGTGAGAAAGTTCAAATCTTAACCGATGTGCTGGCCTTTCAGAGGGTGGAGAAGAAGCACAGAGCTTTGACTTGCTATTAACCGAGTCTTTAAGAGGCTGCGTTCTGCTTTCAAGTAACTCTTTTTTTCTCTCGAGTGTAGATCTTTTATATCCCCAAAGGAATCCTCACTTCTTTTTCTGTTGGGTGCTTTCTTCCTGGTTGGGTCTTAAAGGTCAGCACTGGTTTTAAAACGACCAATCAGAAGAGGAAAAAAAGACTAATACCTATTCTTGACATGTCCATATAGACAGTGTAAATACACACTGTAGGGTCAATATTAATGAGAAATAGACTTAAAATAGAGTTATTTTGCCTAATAATTAAACATTGCTTTGACTTTAAGGTGTTTCTCTTGAAGTGAAACTGTAGAAATGTTTGAGATGCAAAGCAACGGATTTATTTTGTGGAGATTTTCTTTGTTCTTCCAACTATTAATTATTGGAAAATGCTGGAACTGGATATAAGTACATAAAGTTTATTTTGGTAAAGCATCTCCAGATTCTGGGAATGTTTCTTAATGATGTTTTAATTGGCCTGTAATTTAAACTAGAATATTTTAGCAGTCTATGTGATTCATTTATTAGATCAACAGTTACACCTATAGTACTCTTTAATTGATTAATTTATTATTGAATGTATTTTACTTTTATTATTATTAGTAGTAGTATAATTATAATTGTAATTATTTAAATGGTTATTTGTTTATTGCCTTTTGATCACCCAAATAAATCAACGGCAGTCTACTGATGATGATGATAATGATGATGATTTTATTTTTTTATTATTATTGGTATTAGTAGGCAAGATCCCTGGTGGTCTAGTGGTTAGGATGCGGCGCTCTCAACGCTGTGGCCCGGGATTTGATCTCCCGTTGGGGAACCGACCTCAGCCATTAGGGTTGCACAAGCCGTAGTGCCGGTCCCAAACCCGGATAAATGGGGAGGGTTGCGTTAGGAAGGGCATCCAGCGTAAAAACATGTTCCAAATCAAACATGCAAATGATCCGCTGTGGCGACCCCTAATGGGAGGAGCCGAAAGAACGTTTATTGGTATTAGTAGGTGTGGAGTAGTTTAGTAGGTAATCTGAAATACATTTCTGGTTGCTGGTCTTTTTCTTCTCTTCTTCTTTTGCATAGTTAGCAGAGACGGTGACGGTCACAATTTTAGCATATCCAAAACATGGGCTGTACGATACTACAAACAGAGTATAATAGATTTTTTGCGATTACTCTGTCAAACCTTCACTGAGAAACCCCTAAATAAAAATAGCTGTTCTTTCTATGATGAGCTGTGCCATATTGCTACATCATTAACTTACCAATGGAGCTGGAAGTGAGCAAGAAAAGCCACTGAGCTACAACCGCTCACTACTGTGAGTCATACTACAACACTTGAGCAGTATTATAGGATGATTTGTATATAAATATTATACCTGCTGTTTTCCTGCTTGTGTGAAAATTAAGTGTAATATCATGGCAATTACAGATCATTAATAGAAACAGATCTTCCCACTGCAGTGTACATGAAATTTCCTGGCTGTTACAGAACCGTAATTTCAGCATAACTGCTGATGAGGGAAAGTCGCAAAACACACACACACACACAGCAGGGCGATTAACAGTCTGTAACAGGATGCTTTCATACTTCTCCTGTTCATTCGGGGGATGAAGCTGTGAATGCTAGCATGTGTTTTCACTTTGAATTTTATTCGGGAATGTGAAACTACGCCTTGGCCCACCTGCTAGCTTGCGTGGATGCGTGCGGTTTGTGTTTTGTGTCCTTGAAATTTTCTTCCTAAAGCTTTCACACACTCCCACACTGCTACCACAGACTCGCAGTCTATTTTACCTCATTTAATGTCTTGCGCCAGCTCTGTGGATGATGCAACACTGATCACATACATATAAAGGTGCTTTTATTTAATTTAGAGTGAATTGAAAAAAAAAAAGGATATCGGGAGAAGAAATTCCATTGCCGCAGACCTCGTGTACGATTATTGGGAAGGTTTTATGGCATTTGCTGTTTTTTATTGAACTCAAAATAATGTGCTTTTGTCAGCTATAGATGACTTTTTGATATCATTAAATGCATGCACGCTACCATCTTGTTATTAGCTTCAATTTTTTCTTACTTACATCCACATTGTGGCAGAAAAACAAAACCCGACCGTAGGATCTGTATGTGATCTTATGGTCTTTTTAAACATCCAATTCTACATTTAGTTTGCATTTCCTGTTATAATAACTTCCACTCTTCTGGGAAGATGCTCATTCACACATGAGGGGGTTAGTAGGAGGTCAAAGCTCATTGCAACCACTCAAGATTCTTCACCATATCCTCATGTAAACCATATCTTCATACCATATCTTATCCTTATCTTTCTCCAAATGAGCTCCATGAAGATCCACATATATTTACTATCGTTCCTACATTACATACATTCCAACATGATCACATCTACCTCATATTTATCGCACCTTAACTCTGTTCGGTTTACTCTTTATTAATGTTTCATGTTTTTCTCTTGCTGTTTCACAGTCTATGCACCTTGGTCCGTTGTGTATGTGGAAGAATGACAATAAAGAGATGACTGAAAACGTCATCAAGTGTCCCAAAACCTACATCTATATAGAATTCAGTGTTCCAAATGTCAAGTCAAGTCAAGAGGCTTTTATTGTCATTTCTACTTTACACAGTGGTACACAGTACACAGTAAAAATGAGACGTTTCTCCAGAACCCTGGTGCTACACTAAACAACAATAAACTAAACAACATAAAGCTACAACACAAGTTACATAAAGTGCAACCTAGTGCAGACAGTGCAGACAGACGACACAAGACAAGACACAAAACCCAATATAGCGCTGACCAGTAAACCTACTGTAAAAAAAAAACTATACAAAATATAAACTATATCCCAGAAGTGACTATAAACAGTGTAGTGCAAAAAAAATACAGCATCAGTCGAAGGTGCAAAAAACAGCATGTAAACAGTATAATACAATAAAAGTGATTATTGTGCAAAAAAACAGCAGTTGAGAGTATGGTATATTTATAGTTATATTATTATAGTATTGTGCATCGAGTGCAACCTAATGTAAACAGTGCAGACAGACGACACAAGACAAAACACAAAACCCAATATAGCGCTGACCAGTAAACCTACTGTAAAAAAAACTATACAAAATATAAACTATATCCCAGAAGTGACTATAAACAGTGTAGTGCAAAAAAAATACAGCATCAGTCGAAGGTGCAAAAAACAGCATGTAAACAGTATAATACAATAAAAGTGATTATTGTGCAAAAAAACAGCAGTTGAGAGTATGGTATATTTATAGTTATATTATTATAGTATTGGTATATGTATAGTTATATTAAACAAAACATATGACAGTTTTTAAACAGTAATAGACCTAGAAATTAATATTAGCAGGATGTTAATAAAGTCTGAAGAGCAACAATTATTTTGATTGCATGCTTATAGAAGTGGGCAGTGAAGAAAACACAATTAACTGTATGCTAAAGAGGCAAAAGGTCAAATAAACTAATATCAGAAATGTAATGTGCAATCAAATAATTAAGGGAAGAGAGGAGCAAAGCCAAATGTCTTGGCGATGGATAAAAAATAAATGTAAATGAAAACAACAATAACACTACTACTACTACTACTACAACAACTACTACTACTACTACTACTAATAATAATAATAATAATACAAATAATAATAATATTATTAATGCATTAGAGTATTTTTTTGATTGAAAATAATAGGGATGCAACTGCAATGTAAACAGGATGTTGTGTCAAGCTGAAATTCTGGTTGTCGGGTGAAAGAGTGAGTTAGAGGCACTTTGTTTAGAATTCAGACTGCTCTAGAGAAGACCCTCTGGTTCAGCGATGACCTGGAACTGTCACAGCTTGCTGGAGCTGAGATTGACAGGATGAGTGACGTCTGTACAGATCCTCCCTACACTACACTAAGCTACAGTACAGTGAAAATAACCCTTAGAAACTGAATGATGTACCCCATTTAATAAATCAAGTTAAATACATACAAAATGTATTAATTCATGTCAATTTATATTTTACAATGTGGTATTCGTGAAAATCTAAAAAACTATGGAATTCGAAAAAGTTAGTCTATTCTTCATTTATGCTCCCATTTCCATTTTTAATTGAATTAAATCCATTAAGTGCAAAAAATATTTTTCATATTTCTCTAGAGAAAAGGGGAAAAACTAAAGAATAAAACAATAAACATAAAATAATGAATAGTTAGTGTTTTTGTCTATAAGACCACGCTGTATTGGCTGAGCTGCATTATTGGAGGATTTTAGATGCTTTCACATTTTTGTGTAAACTGCTTTTATTGAGTTTTGTGGGTGTGGCCAAATGTGTCCAACATGCATCCACCCAAAATACTTTGCATCATTATATACTTTTTTATCTAGATTTTTTTAATAGATGGATGGATGGATGGATGGATGGATGGATGGATGGTAGGAGGTAGGAGGATGGGGTGTTGAAGGAAGTGGCATTCAAATAACTTTCTGTAAAATGCAGGTGAATGTATTCATTTTATTTATTATCAGATACAGAGATAAAAAAAATCTAACAATAGACAGACAGACAGACAGACAGACAGACAGACAGACAGACAGACAGATAGATAGATAGATAGATAGATAGACAGACAGACAGACAGACAGACAGACAGATAGATAGATAGATAGATAGATAGATAGATAGATAGATAGATAGATAGATAGATAGATATTTTGATCTCCACCCTATTGAACATCTTCAGGAAAAATTAAATGCTGACTGCACCGATGGCCTTCTCACCTCACCTACGTCTTTACCTCACTTTACCAACACCCTTGTGGCTGCATGATCACAAATCTCCACAAGCACACTCCAAAATCTGGTGAAACATGGAAAAATGAAGCATATTATAACAGAAAATGTGGACTTAATGTGGAATCTGATGGTCATAAAGCACATAGGAATCTTAGAGTCAGGTGTCCACAAACCTTTGTTTATATAGTGTGTGTAATTCTCAATTCATACTACACCTCTGTACTTATGAGTCATCAGGAAATGTAATCGGTTTTGTGAGAGCTAATGAAATGCGACTAGAATTTTTAGCTTCGGTTGACATATAAAAACATTCCCGCACAACACACTCCTATTAAAAGAATAACCACTGAAGCCTAATGTGTTTCACTCATCCTGCTTCATCAAACATACTCTATAACCAACCTCTCACGCAGAACAGCGTACGCTAAAGTCCTTGTGTATCAGTGTAGAAATAAGGCTAGAAAGTCAAGATGGTAGGAAATCTCTGTGAACATTTGTCGTATTGTGTCTGTGTTATATTTTTTTGTATTATACAATTTTACCAGGCAAACGACAACCGAAATCTGCGAACAAAACCCTAACGTTTGAGAAATCCTGTGTGTTTGGGGAAATGGTTTCTTTTCCAAAACGGCTCATTGTCACTGCGCGATTATTCAAATGTAAATGTTTGAGGATGTTTTGGAGTGTCGCTATTCATCTTTTCCTTCATTTGCATCTCCTCATCACCCTTAATGTAAGTAGAGCATAAAAGAGCGGGATGGGATGAAAATGCAGACAAAACAAACAGCGGAATGAATAACGTCCTGGACTCATTTGGTAAACAGAAAATGTTCTCGCAATCGTTGTTTGTGTCTGCTACAGCATCTATTTCTGTGTAAATGTGTGTGTATCAGTGTGTGTGTTTGCAAAGTGAGTGTATATGTGAAGGTTTTCCTTTGTCTAAACCTACAACACAAACACACTCCATCTTCTTTTTAAAGCTGGAGATTTAAAGCTAGCATCCTTCTCGAACAATGCTTGAGATTATGAGTAGTGTGTGCGTGCGTGCGTGCGTGCGTGCGTGCGTGCGTGTGTGTGTGTGTGTGTGTGTGTGTGTGTGTGTGTGTGTATGTGGGTGGGAGGGAATGTGTGGGTGTGTGTAGGCAAGGTCCTTTCCAGAGTCAGAAGATCACTTGTGAAATTGAAGCTCTCCAGCGTTTTTTTTGCTCTCCATTACAGCGCATCGATTTTCGCCCTCACACATAATCTGACCTCCTGATTCTCTCTCTCTCTCTCTCTCTCTCTCTCTCTCTCTCTCTCTCTCTCTCTCTCTTTCTCCCTCCTCCATCTCGATCTCTCACTTTCTAAAGTTACTACCCTGAACCAAAAGCAAAATCCACTCAGAGCATGAAATAAAGCTGTGCTTTAAGGGTTACATTGATGAGAAAACTCACTGTGATTTTTTTTCCTACAGAAATGACAGAAATCAAGGATCGATATTCTTAACACCTCATGCCACTTACTGATTTATCTCGTTCTTCTGGATAGAAAAACATAGAAAATAATGTACATGTAAACCTAATCTCTTATTTCAAGCTTTCTGTATAAGTATATAATGTAGTTTTATCTGACTATAAATAAATTCTAGTTACACACACACACACACACACATTTCCAAAGCCTTACTGTATATCATGATTTGTCATCTACTAGAAATAAAGACAGAAATCTTTTTTTTTTTACGAATCAAAAAACTCTCAGAATGAAGCGATCTGTGAACCATAAACCTTCTTTCGGCTTCTCCCAATAGGGGTCGCCACAGCGGTTCCGCATGTTTGATTTGGCACGTTTTTACGCTGGATGCCCTTCCCAACGCAACCCTCCCCATTTATCCGGGCTTGGAACCGGCACTAAGAGTGGCTGGGGCTGGTTCCCTGGCTGGAGTGTTATCTGTTATGAAACTGTCTGCCCAGTCACCACACCTAAATCCTATTAAACTGCTTTGAGATGAACTGGATTGCAAGGTTAGAAAGAAATCTCTGAAGGACACTTCCAGGGAGGTTTTACAGGAGCCATGGCGAAGTATTTCAGCCGAAAAGATTGTAAAGATCTGTATCAGCACACTCCTTCTCCATTCCTCAGGCATCCTCTCACCTCCAAAATCCACTTCCTGCTTCACCATCTCCACATCATCCACCCTTCTCTGTCTCTACTTTTTCTCATTCATTAGCTGCTTAAAATACTCCTTCCATCTTCTCAAAACCCTCGCCTCACTATTCAACACGTTTCTAGTCAAGCACATCCTTCCCAGTTCGGTCCCTCTGCCTGGCCAATCGGTACAAATCCTTTTCTCCTTCCTAAGTGTCCAACTTCTATACAGCTCCTCATATGCCTTTTCCTTTTCTTTTGCCACATCCCTCTTTACCTGCTGCCGCATCTCCTTGTACTCCTTTTAACTTTTCTCAGCTTTTTGCTGATCCCAATCCTGTTTCGCCTTATGCTTTCCTGATAAATATATATATAATTTTTTTAAAGTCTAACACAGCTTGTCCCCTCCCACCTTAAAACAAACAAAGAAACAAAGAATTAAACAGTTCCAAGCAAGATTACAATATATTAACAGCATTTCTTATAACATTAATAGTAGTTATTAAACACCAGCTTACTGGAGCACAAGCAGGCAAACATAATAAATTAATTGGTAAAAAAAAAAAAAAATCCCATTATGGCTGTAAAACAAATGAATTTGCTTCCCAGAAGGTAATTATCCTTGAAAATGTATGACTTTGGCTTTGTTTCTTCCTTGTGCTGTTTTGTTTCTCGGCTCATTCAGCACATAAGGAAAGTTTGCAGAGCAATCGCTTTTAGCGCTGCTCTCTAAAACCAAGCCCAGCGTCCGGAAACAAAAGCTAAAGATATTATACTTCCATTATTGTAAGCAAATCCATCAACCCAAATAAATGCTTCCCTCACAGGTTATTTTTGATAATTAATAGTGTTAAACACAGTGAGATGTCCAGGTGGGTTTAGCGCCTGTGCTTGTGTGTTACACAACTGTGGCTTTAAGCATTTGGGTCTCTGAAGAAAATATAGCCAGGATTGAAATGCCATTATTGAATATACATAAAAAATGACTCCGATGTCATTTTTGTCCTTCCTTAGCCACTCAAGGTGGATTGAAGCATTTATTTCAGACCCTCAGTAAGCCATTTTCACAGAAACACGATTCAATAATTCTCAGCTCGGCTTGTATTCAGCGTTCGTCTCCCGACTTAAAGCTTGAAATGTATTTTATACCTGTGCCATCATCTCTCGCCCAGGCTTCAAGCGCTTTAATGTGCGTTTCACGTTGCATAGCTGCTCTATCGACTTCACATCTGTTTACCCGCTTCCCTTCTGCTCAGCTCATGCTTTCTTTAGCTTCTAGCTCTCAACAGAGCAGTCATTAGAACATTTTACATACAATTCACCTGTCAGTGAATTAAGGATATTCGAGAAACAATGTGCGTTTAAAATCTAATAAGAAGTCAAACATTAAATGACATTACGGTAACACTTTACAGTAATAGTACATAAATAAGCATGTACTAATATGTCAACTAAATGCTACTTTATTATGAACTAAGCTGAGAAATGGCATTTACTAATCAAGAACTAACCTTAACTACACCACAAGTCACAAGCTAAATGTAACTGTCTTTATGAGAAAGAATATATATTAAAAGTCCATTATTTAAAATATATTAAAAACACCATTGGAAGGTGCTGAATTTTCCACCTCTTGAAACACACAAACGTGCAATAATAAACACCTGTTTTCACCTGATTATTCAGACGTTACTTTCCAAATTACAAATCAGCTTTACCCGACAGATGATGGTTTTCTCTGCTCTTTAACTTCTGGACAAACCACCAAATGGCACCTAATGATAAGTGATTTAGTCTAATGCTGATTTGTAGTTTGGAACGCAACGTCTGCTTTCTTCACCAAACCTTCACCAAACCCATAAGAACAATAAAGCAGTGCTTTGGGGGCCAAGACCATTATAAAGCCACTGTAAACACTCACGGTGGGAAGATTTGATGAGAAAAATCTGAATAATCAGGTGAAAAACAGGTGTTTATTATTGCACCTTTGTGTGTTTCATGAGGAGGAAAATTCAGCACCTTCTAATGGTGTTTTTAATGCATTTTAAATAGTGCAATTTAAATTCATATCCTTTCCCATTGAGCAAGTTACATTTAGCCTAACCTAAAGTGTTATCTATCTATCTATCTATCTATCTATCTATCTATCTATCTATCTATCTATCTATCTATCTGTCTGTCTGTCTGTCTGTCTGTCTGTCTGTCTGTCTGTCTGTCTG
>MU551707.1:7072434-7094934 GCA_024362625.1 Silurus asotus
GAAAGAAAGAAAGAAAGAAAGAAAGAGAGAGAGAGAGAGAGAGAGAGAGAGAGAGAGAGAGAGAGAGAGAGAGAGAGAGAGAGAGGGGAAACTTTTGCCATCTGTCAAATTCCTGTTACATGCCAAATCTTTGCACCAACCCTCACAGTAAATGATGGTCTGCTACATATGTAAATGCTCAGTGTTCCCTTTTGTTTTAAAATTACATAATAACCTCAGACGTTTTCATTTTGCTTTATAAGATTGCTCAGCAAACCCGCATACAGCATAAGACCTTTATTTTATGCAAAAAGAAAAGCTTTCTTGGATGCATAGACTTCCTGAAAGAGAACAGCATGTGCCTAGAGTTGAAAGAAAGGTCAGTCAGAGAGCAAGTTTTTTTGGGCACGTGTGTGTGCATTGGCATGACTTCTTTTAGAAATCTCTGCACTGTGTGTGTGTGTGTGTGTGTGTGTGTGTGTGTGTGTGTGTGTGTGTGTGTGTAATATTGTAATCAATAAAAAAACGATTTTTACAAAGGCAGCCAAAAAACAATAAATTAAATTTCCTCAGAATTATTACTCCACTAAGAAAGTTATGTAAAATGACACACAGTGTCGAAGAGAAAGAAAATGAGCCTCTCCTGTCATTTTACGGTCATGTAAATTTACTTGCACGTCTTTCCTTGTGCAGATTTACTTCATTATTTCTTTTGATTTCCCACGATCCTGTCTATGCCGCGCATCAATCCCTGCAGTAATTGTTTTGTTATTGCTTCTCTAAGACACGGTGAACAATCCGCATGAGCACCTATTGCTCTCTTGGTAATATCGTCTCTGATAGTCCATCAGATGCAGTGCAGTGTGGGCTAATCAAGACGAAGAAATAAAAACAATCACATCAACATTGACAGCAACCCTGATTTATTTGCAATAACAGATATTTTTGACTGTCTTTTCAGCAAAACAACGGTTTATATCAGAACACTCTATAAATAGAGTGTTTAAATCATAGCAAAAGCTAAAACTGCAGCCATAATAAAGTAACAATTCTTTTTCATATTAGCACAGGCTTATTTCTGTACCGTTATTATACAGTGTCTATCTATCTATCCATCTATCTATCTATCTATCTATCTATCTATCTATCTATCTATCTATCTATCTAGAAAGAAAGAAAGAAAGTAAGAAAGAAAAAAAAGAAAGAAAGAGAGAGGAGTAAAATAATAAATAATGTGGGAGACAGGGAGGGTGGGAATAAGGAAAAAGAAAGAAAGAAAGAAAGAAAGAAAGAGAGAGAGAGAGAGAGAGAGAGAGAGAGAGAGAGAGAGAGAGAGAGAGCAGTAAAATAATAAATAATCTGGGAGACATGGAGGGAGGGAATAAAAGAAAGAAAGAAAGAAAGAAAGAAAGAAAGAAAGAAAGAAAGAAAGAAAGAAAGAAAGAAAGAAAGAAAAAGAAAGAGAGAGAGAGGAGTGAAATAATAAATAATGTGGGAGACAGGGAGGGAGGGAATGAGAGAAAGAAAGAAAGAAAGAAAGAAAGAAAGAGATGTCAGTAACAGTTTGTACAATGAAATACTTAAGTGAGGCTGCAAGCAAACTACAGCAAATATTAAATAATAAACAGTAAAGAGAAAATTGTAATAATGAGATATATGATATATTGCATTCCACATTTAGTCCCAAATAGCTCATGTAATTCCCTCCACTCTTCTGGGAAGATGTTTTTCCACTAGATCTTTGAGTGTGTTTATGACTGCTGGATCCAGGATCAGGATGGAATCTCTTTGGAATCTGGTTTCATCCTTATATCATGTATAGGCAATAACACATACATTTAAATTGCATAACCTATTGTAATACTGCTTATGAACAATGTCTGAACTGCACTGAACTAAAGGTCGCTTGCTCGTCCCGAAATCCCAGCATGCACCTCTACATTAGCAGGAGATGCTGTAACTACACAGCTGTACTGCTGAGACACAACGATACGATGCCGCTGACTGGTCAGATATGAACTCACGCTCGACCGAGCACATTATTTCTTCGGTTATCGTCTTTTAATACTTTCTCCAACCCTGTGTTTCTTTATCGCTAAATGGCCGGCAGCTGCTTCTGTTTAATGACTTCCTCAGAGGCTCTCAGTTGCTCATTTATTCATTCATTTAGCATCCCAAACCCAAAGCAGCGCTCTCGGAGACAATCACAATTCAACCAATACAGCTAAGTAATGTTTATTGGCTGCTCAGTTTCCTCTCTCTCTCTCTCTCTCTCTCTCTTAGTCACACACTCTAACACACTCATAGTGACCCTAAGACACATTGTCTCTCAACCACACACACTTACACATGTCTGCCTTAAGTTACAATTCAGTCTATGCGTTGCTTTCTAGCTTATTAGTGATGTGTGTGTGTGTGTGTGTGTGTGTGTGTGTGTGTGTGTGTGTGTGTGTGTGTGTGTGTGTGTGTGAGAGATGCTTCCTTGTAAAAGCATTTTTTATTTTTAAAATACAAAAAGACAGTAGTTTATTTAGTTTACATGGTGCAACTGCGGCATTTTGTATTTTTTTTTATCCAGTTAAAGTGAAGGTATTTTTTATCCTATTTTTATTTATTTGTATTTTATTTTTAGATACATTTCGAGGTATCTTTGCACAACCCTGTACTAGATTTGGAGTCTTATTCTGTGAAAGACAGAATGTTAATGTTTAGATAATAATTGGAAGCACAATGGGAGAGAAAATACTTCTATAAAGGCTGAATACATTTTTAAAATCACTTGTTTAAAAAAAAAAAAATTCTATGTATTATTGATATTTTTTATGTGAGAATCGATCCATTCAATACAACACAAAAGTATTTATACAGTATCATCCAGTGGCGCTCCATAAATTTTACACATCGGCCTTCGGTGTTGCCTTACCTGAATTAATCCACCTCTTATTACCATCATTATGATGGCACGGTTGTAGTAACCATCAATATTACACAGAAACGCAGTATAACAGAGCGCTGCATCACAGGCAGGTTTCTCATGCAGCGAGAATGAATTTGTTTACTAAAGCAAGAAACGCGATGAACACAATGCAACAAGTCTCCATTAACCGCAGCCGCAGCTGCACCGTCTGCATACGTCAACTCTGTGGACTTGAAATTGAGGCAAATTCTGGGTTTTTGTGCAAATTCTCCATGAGAAGGAAATGCAAAAAAACAAATGGTTCAACAACTGTTATGATCTGTTTTGGCTAACCTGAAATCACAATGTCAGCTTTTCTTGTACATGTATATCTGCGACCAAATCGATTTCTTCTTCTCTGTCAGCTTGTGGAACGAAAAAAAAAAGGCTATTAAATCCTACACAAATATAACTGAGCTTGTGCTGTTTGCTACAGATGCGTTTCGCAAGCTCTGAATAGTGCGCTCTCTGACCATCCAATCAAAGGACGTGAAAATCAGACGTGACTGGACCCCTGCGTGGGGGCCTCGAAGTGATCAACTCAGTCTGGTTGGTTAAAGCTTCAAGTATAAATATATTAGAACCTTGGACTGTTCATTTCTGCTGGCATTGAGGCAATACATGATGTTACGGCTGAAATCTGATTGAACTTGGATGTGCTGCTTTGGACTATTGAAGATTTCTTCCACTTTCTTTCCGATATAAATTTCGTTTTTTTTTTTTCTCTTCTCATCATCACAAAGTTGTGAGTTCAAATTCCACCAAATTCAGCCAAAAGATTTGAGTTTTCCACAAGGACAGATCTGAAACCTATTTACAACTCATTAGCAGGGATCATTAAATCTGTGTGGCTTGCAGAGATTTTGGAGCCTCAGGGTGTTTTTTTTGTGGCATCAGCCATTAGCTTTCTTCGATAGAAGGTAAATAAGCTCAAAGCTGTTTGATGTTGTTGAGTTAAAACGTGAAGGGCTAATATTTAATTGTGTAAATATTTATAATTAAGGCTAATCCAGTGTCTAATATGAATCCTTGGACAAATCTGTTATCACTAATAAGTGGATTTTTGTAGCAAGGAAAGCACCAGTGCAATTCACTTAATGAAGCAAGGCCACTGAAATCAAGTTTGCACTTATATATATATATACAGTACAGACCAAACGTTTGGACACACCTTCTCATTAAAAGAGTTTTCTTTATTTTCATGACTATGAAAATTGTAGATTCACACTGAAGGCATCAAAACTATGAATTAACACATGTGGAATTATATATGGAATTATATACATAACAAAAAAGCGTGAAACAACTGAAAAATGTCATATTCTAGGTTCTTCAAAGTAGCCACCTTTTGCTTTGATTACTGCTTTGCACACTCTTGGCATTCTCTTGATGAGCTTCAAGAGGTAGTCACCTGAAATGGTCTTCCAACAGTCTTGAAGGAGTTCCCCGAGAGATGCTTGGCACTTGTTGGCCCTTTTGCCTTCACTCTGCAGTCCAGCTCACCCCTAAAACCACCTCGATTGGGTTCAGGTCCGGTGACTGTGGAGGCCAGGTCATCTGGCGCAGCACCCCATCACTCTCCTTCTTGGTCAAATAGCCCTTGATGCCTTCAGTGTGACTCTACAATTTTCATAGTCATGAACATGAAGAAAACTCTTTGAATGAGAAGGTGTGTCCAAACTTTTGGTCTGTACTGTGTATTTATATATATATATAGGCTTTCAAATACACTCTATGGACAATAGTTTGTGGACAATTGACCAGATGTGCTTTTTGAACATTCCAAGTGTGTGTGTGTGTTTTGACATATTATACAATTGTGTGCCTCCCTTTTTGTGGTACCAGTTTGGGAAAGAACCACATGTGGCAAAAAATTCAGATGTCCCAATTATCCAATTTATTTTTTATTTTTTTAAACGAAAAAAAAAAAAAAAGAATTCACTATACGATATTTAATCTACTGTAAAACCTATAGTAGTACAAATAGAGTTACATAAGTATTGTACTGGCAAACATGAACAGAATAAACTTTATTTATATAAACTATTTCTCACTTGTAATTTTGGTTAAGTGATCGCTGCACCACTCTGTACTCTGCCCTCTTCATCACCTCACAAAGAACCTGGTCAACAAGCTAATAAAAGTCATTTATCATGTCTAGACATGTCCCAGGTTTAAAAAAATATCACAGGTCAAACTCCATGATTCTGAGTGAGTGGCTCTGATAGTAATTCCAGCTGCAGGGGTGATATTAATCAACAGGTGCTTGTGGTTATAGATTATAGTGGGTCAGTGTGACATTAATAACGACAAAGCCTTAAACGAGCCTAGACACCATCATGACATGGGCTACTACAGTATCTAATAAAATTTTAAAGTGACCCCATAATATGCAGTTCAAGAAAATGCAGTCATCAAGCATACTCTCTGACAACTCAAGCCATTTAAGGTGTACAAAAAAAAAATAAAAAAATAAATATATATATATTTCCTGTATGTTTGCAGTCATATGTGTGGTTTATACGGTTTATAAACAAACCGAGAAACACATGACACAAAAAGACATGTGGCATACCTTGACGTATACCAAGTGGGCGGAGCTTAAGGCATTGAAACCAGATAATTTGTGAGAATGGACGTAATGAATATATATATATATATATATATGTGTGTGTGGCAACAGAAATTTTTTTGTCATCGTAAATCGAACCGTCAGAACTTGGGGACAATTTGTGCTCACAATTGTTAGCAAAAGAAGAAGCTTTACGTAGCATAACACTGCTGGTGTATATTATCCTCGTTCCGCTGCTCAGGTGCTTGTTCACTCTCTGTTGGCAGGACTTCCTCTAAATCCAATTCGTCCTCTGCAAATGACCCAAAACAAAGCTGCTTGAGTTGTTTCCATCTCCCACACCACCCCACTGCTGCACTTCCTCCACTGGCTTCCGGTAGCTGCACGCATCAGACTCAAAACCCTGCTGCTTGCTTACAAAACCAAAAATCGACCAGCACCTTCTTGCCTCGAAACTCTCATCATTCTTCACACTGCACAATGCTGCCTGAGATCTTTTTACACTGCTCGACTGGTCCCACTATCTCTCAGGGTAAGAGGTAGGTATACATCAAGACTCTTTTCTGTTCTGGCACTGTGGAGGTGGTGGAATAAACTTCCTCTAGATGTCCGAACAAACGATGGGTGAAGACGTACCTCTTCCTAAAACACTTTAACAAACACTTATTTATTTATTTATCCTATTAATTTAAAAAAGAGTGTGTTTTAATTCCTCCTATCAGAGTTTTAGGCATTTTTTTTGCAACCTAGTGAAACAGTGTTGATTTATTCATTAATAGAGACTTCATTGCACTGGATAAAGGTGTCTGTTAAAATGGCATAAATGTAAAATAATAAAAAGTTATGCATGTTTCATTTTCTTCTAGAAATTGATGCAAATTCGAAATTGAAATATATTTATTATTAAGGGATATTTCACGACCCATTGCACAAGATGGAGGGGAATAATTGCTCGATGTGAAGCTCTGTAAGGTAATAAGAAAATATTTGCAATTGTTGTCTCACCTTGTACGCAACTTTAAGCTACTATGGCCCCAGTGGTCTATAAGGCAATGCATTCTTTTACAATAGTGGTAAAAGACTCTGGGTTGCTGATTGGAGGGCAGGGGTTCAATCCTCGGTATCACCACGTTTCTCTGCGTAAATCAATGTATGACACAAATAGTGCTGTGATCCCAGCATGCATCTGTCTACTCTTGTCTCTCTTTATAAACTCCCTAAGAGACTCCTGCTTGATTTTGACTTGGCTTGTGGCTGTAGTTGTAAGATGTCAGCACGTCCTCTCATGTCCTCTGTGGGTGTTGCCTCGAGACCTATCTGTCATCGTCTCATCTGCTGTCAGGCCAGACTGCTGGTCTATCTATACACGGTACATTATATTTCACATGAATCCACAATACAAATTCAATTGAATAGAGATTATTTGGAAATGTACACCAAATGTCTAACAGCATAATAAAAATCAGTGTAACAATTAAGAAACTACCTGAAGTGTTCAGAAAGAGGATGAAAAAATCCTTTTTAGAAATAGGTAAAGAAATGATGTCATGAAGATATGTGTGTTGCGTTTAAGGTTTGAATTTCACCTTGTATATATTGAAATGTAATATTCTTGCTTCCGGAAAATCTGCTTGAAATCTGCAGATTGAAATCTGTGTATTTATCTGCAGTTTTAAAAACATGCTCCACCACCTACTATATATATGTATATATATAGAGAGAGAAAGAGAGTGAAAGAGTGAAAGAGAGAGAGAGAGAGAGAGAGAGAGAGAGAGAGAAAGAAACCATGGCTTAAACTAGCCAAACCGCTACTTCAGTTCTAATAAAACTAGAGCCTACTCATAGTGTGGGCATGGGGCAGCGTGATTCGCACCCCAATGGGCTTCTATTAGGAGATGTTGCAGTTTTTGGTCACAAGGTGCAATATTATTTATAGAGCTAAAAGAACCTGTGATTATTATGAAATATAGGTCATTTAAAATAGGTAATTAGAATTTCACACGGAAATTAATCTATATGGATCACTACGAAATCTGTCTATGTTAACCAGTTGACAAACTGACTGTTTTTCTTCTGTGAGTGTGCTCTCTAGTTACAATGTCTCTTGTTTGCAGTGTTATTTTTAGCCTATGATTCAACTTGTTTACATGTATGGCATTTTGTTAGATGCTTCTCTCCAGAGCACAATGTCATTTTTACAACTAAGCAGTTTAGGGATAAGGGCCTTGCTCAAGGGTCCAGTGGCAGCTTGGGGGTGCTGGGATTTGAACTTACAATTTTTCAATTAGATGTCCCACATGTTAACTTCATTTGGAAGGTTCCAGTTTTACACCCAGAACTAAGAAACCCATATAGCACAGTATAACTAGACATCTTGCCTTCTACCCTTCTGATTTTGTTTACCAGGCGCTGCTCAGTCAGTAAATCCAGATCCAACATAATCCATTTGAAGTAAGTTTATTTAAATGAACAGCGAGATTTGTCTACAATGTACAGTCTGGACCAATACAATAATTATAGACATAGAGTACATCATCATCATACCATTGCATACCTGTACCATTATAGCATTTTACATGCTTATTACAAAAGAACACAAGAAAAAGGACCATATTGTAAATATAACGTGTTTAACAAATGCACAGCATTTTTTTTCGTTTATGAAAAAGCACTCTGGGATGAGTGCTGAGAAAGAAAAAAAACACTTAAACTAGTCAGGGATATACACTGTGATGATGTGAAGTTCATCATCTGGCCAGTATAGATCAATATCATGATTTCTTTAAAACTCTGAGTGTTTCTCGATTGTCCCATAGATTCGTGTGACCTCAAAAGATTCAGATCTAAAAAGGACTCAGGCACCAGGTTTAAGTTTGAGGTCTTGGATTGGACTTCTGTCATGGCCTCTTGTTGTCATCCAGAAGGAGCTTTGGAAACTTTTTAAAACTGCACTTCTTGCACAAAGGAGATTCGTTTGACAGCGTCAATTCTCAGAACTCCATGACTTGGTCTTTATATTCTCCTTTTGCACACAGGAGGGGCAGAACGCCAGGCCTAAGTCCACCAAGTGCCTGTAATCCTCATTTCTGTTTATATCCGTCAGCACCTTTATGACCACGCAGTTTCAGGATCGGCCAGAAATGAATAACCCTCAAACTCTCAAAGCACTTGCTGAAGCTGCCTTGATATTTCACTGACAGACAGAAATAGATAGAGAAAGAGGAACAAAAGAAACACTCCAGGAAAGGGAAAAAGGGACCAAGAATTTAAGAAAGTACTGACAAGAAATCAAGAGTTGCAAAGGAAAGGGGTTTCGCTTGTTCCCGATCTTCAGTGAGAAGTCTCAAACAGTCTCATTGAGACATCTCATATCTCATATGAACCACTCCTTCTTGTTTTCTTCAATAGTCTCTGTAAAAATGGGCTCTGCGCTAATGATGGCTGTGTCCGCTGACTCGAATCGTTCTTCTCCCTTGGACTCGTTGGTGTGGTAGGTTCCCTTGTGGCGGAACATGTAGCGAATCAGGAACACCAGAGTGCACAAGATGGTGAAGATCACCACAGCAATGATGCCTAAATTGAGAAGGAAAAATAGAGATTCTCAGATTCGGAAGAGGAACAAGCGAGGAACTATACAGATATGAGAAGCTCAAACAGCCTTAAACAGTATTGTTTGGAATCTTCTTACCACCAATCACTGCTGAATTCCTGTTAACTCCATCTGGTACCACTCTCTCTTCATTGAATGGGAAATCAGCACCTATAGAAACCACCATATTATGCTATCCTAAGTAGTGGCATTTACAAACTTAATTCCAACATAATTTGTATGAATTATAAAGAAGCCATCGTTTTTTGTTTGTTTCTGTACCTGCATTCAGGTGCCAGGGGTCAGTGTTAGTGGACATGGGTGAGACCGTAAGGGGAGACGCACCGCAGTTGGACTCGACCAGCTTGCCCTGGTGTGACACTGAGACGGTGTTCCGTAAACGAAGAGCCGCCTTCAACGGAGCAATGCTGTTAAACTGCACTTGGGACAGACAGCCTACAAAGCCGGGAGTGTTATACTTCTCTATCAGCACTGGGTCAATGGGACCAGATTCTGCAGGAGACATTAAAAAAGAATTATAAATGGAGAGTGTGGTGTACTGCACGATGTATGAGGGGCCAGTGTGATTAACATGTGTACTGAACTTGACTGGGACAAAGGCTTGGATGTTGAAAGGATATTTTAAGAAACAGTTCCTTTGTAGAAAGATTTTTTTTATGTCCTACATCTTTGAAAATGCTCTTACCAAAGACTTTTCCTAGGAAGAGCGTTTTGACCAAGTTGAACTGGGTGTCTGAGGAATCAGGCAGGGTGTAGCTGACCAATGGGTAGTGATCCAGCTATGTGAAGTACACACACATGGATAATCATTATTATTATTGTCAATACGAAGAAACTTTGCCTCAGGGCAAACGGTTTGTTACACAGATTCTGGATAAAAAGGTTGGATAAATAAATGAATAATTAAACTAATCAACTCTGTGGATCTCGCTACCCAGGATGTCACTGCATCAAGTAACAAGATTTTATAGCTTTGAATGGATTTATCTTTAAGGAAAGAGGAAACTAATGGCTGAGATTGGAGTCACTATGAAAAGCATTCTTGAGGTTTCAAACTCTTTACAAGCTGCCTGGCTTTAACAATTCCTGCTAATGAGTTGTAAATAAGCCTTGTGGAGCATCAGAAAGACTTTTTTTAAAACCATTTTTATAAAGGTAAAACAAGAACTAAGCAAGTTCATCCCTTCTGTACTGGTACGACTGTAACAAAACCGGAACTCTCACCTGGACTTGGATTTCTCGTTCTATTCTTGTGACGTTGACACTGTGGGGCTGTCCATTGGCCAAATTGCGCTGGTCCAGATCGACAGCGAAGGGTTCGGGTAGACCCCCGAGGTTATATCGCAGCTGGAGAGAACCTGACCAAGAAGGATAGGAAGTGTACTTTTATCAGCCATGTCTCTTTTTTCATCTCATGCCTCATAATTTCTTTATTATTAAAAAGAAACAGGAGCCATAATTCATTCAGTGGTGAGTATACTGTGGGAGAAAGGATGCGTAGGCTAACAGGGGAAAGGAACGCATTGATTTTGAACTAAAAGCATCAAAGTGCTTTTGAAGTGCCTTCAATAATCCTTCGATATTGTGCGAAATTCTGCGAAAGCTTGCAGAAACAAACCCAGGAATATAGAAGCAGCTTGTATTCATATGGAAGTACCATTCGAAAAAACGTTTGGACATCAAAAATGTCAATAAAAAATAGAATGCAATGATTTGCAAATCTCATCAATCTATTAATCTGCAAATATATACCTTTTAAAAATAAAAAGAAGCTTATTTTTTAATTAATGGCTGCATCAGGTCTCAAAAAAAGGCCATGAAATTGTTCCACAATGTCTTTCACAGATTGGTGAAGCTTTACTTTTAAGAGACTCTGCCTCTCTATTTATACCCAACCAACTTACTGACCTGTTGTCAATTATCCTAATTAGTTGCAAGTTGTTTCGCCGAGTGTTTAATTTTTAATAAGACATTTGTTGCCCCGTACGAACTTTTTTGAGAATTTAATGCAGCCAGTTTATTTTCCCTACAATGGCACATTAGCTGAAACATTTGATATGTTTTCTAGGTTTTATTTCGAAGAAAATTTGCATTAATGAGACTTTTCATTTCCAATTTTTTAATTAAAACAAAGCTGGAGGCACTCCATTGTCTTTATGCACGATAATGACATTTTGCATTCACTTGAACTTGGAAACCCAAAATATGTTCCAGTATGGCAATGCCCCTGAGCACAAAATAAGCTCCTTAAAGATCTTGTTTAATGCTTTGGTGAGGAAGATCTTGAGTGGCCTGCTATAGAGCTCTGATCTCATCACTACTGAACAACTTTGGGATGAACTGGAATGCTGACTGCACCCCAGGTCTCCTCACCTACATCAGTACCTGCCTTTCATAATCCCCTTGTGGCTGATGAACACAAATATCCATAAACACACTCCAAAATCTAGTGGAACAACAGTTAAGTTGGTTTCACCTCATATTTCTCTGGTTAAGCCACTGAATTGTTGATTTGGATGTATGATTTTGGGTCATTGTTGTGCTGAAAAGTGAAGTTACATTAAATTTTCAGTTTACCAGTAGACACCTGAAGCTTTTGCACTAAAATCAACTGATACTTGCATCATATATTTGTGATTCCCTTCAGCATGATGACAGCCATGGAGCCATAATTCATCATGGTGCTACCACCATTTTTCATTGTTTAAGTGGTCTCTTTTTTTTTTAAACCAAAGATAGCAAAATAAATCAAAATAAATTCTAATAGGTTTCTAGGGTTAATTTTATAACAGATAACAATCCCAGAGATTTAGGCAGGGGAAATTGTATCCTGTTAGTTTTTTATTATTTACAAATCCAAACAAGTGGATATCTAAATGAAAGTAGATGCCTTGTTGTCTAGAATGGCGTCTTCCTCTTTTCTGTATGATCAAACATTTTGGAGTATTTTAACTTGTTGCTGTAGCTATACAAAAAAAAAAAATCCAAGTGGTCCATTTTGCCAGATCCACAGACTTATATGGTTTAAATGATTTGTTTGGTGAAAGCTGATTGGTTTGGGAGGATCATACCGTTCCGTCGCATCACTACTGCCATGTAGTCATGGCTCCTTGAGCTGATGTACAGGAGAATGCTGGGAGTGCTAGATGTGCTAAAGCTGAAGGTCATGGTCTCCTTAGTCAGGTTCATATCAGTTGACAATGACTGGCTCAACTCCTTTCCGTCCATGCCAGCAACTGAAAAGCTCACTTCCGGGACCAGGTTATAACGGACCAGCGTTCCTGCCTCGAAGAAAGCTCCTACGTCTGTAACACAAACACACAGCTTTCTCTGTGAGACAGCAATCTAAAAGTGAAACATGGTGGCAATTTTTTTCATTTTTGTAAATAAAAGCCTCTTCAGCACCTTTAGTGCAGAAAGGTCCCTCATAAGCCGTGTTGCTGCAATCGCACGAGTAGCCGTTGTATTTCTCCACACACTTTCCTCCGTTGCGGCAATACATCCCAAAACTGGTGCAGTGACCCGAACAACCGGGTTTGACTCCAGGTGTGACATTTGCTCTTTCTTCGAGGTCTAAGGTCACACCGTTCATCTTTAAAGAGCGGATACATCCCAAGAAGCCTCTCTGACCTCCTGCGGCACCTGAAGCATTACCATTGGGGAAAAATGCCAAAAAATGTATTTTAGTGTTGCAGAAAAGACACCCCATGCATCACATGTTGCTGAAAAGACTTGCTCTCAAGTTGAATTTAAGACCACTATATACCAATCCCAAGGCAGTTACCATAATCATATTTCAGATTCGCCTTTCAGGGCAGCTTGTTGGCCCAGAATAGCGTCAGCATTTTTCCGTACTATGATTGGTTGGTCAGAGGGAAACTGTTACAGCCAAGTTCGACTGCCAAAAACCACATACTTAAAAAACAATTTCAAGAAAAGCTAGACATCGTAAGGAGGTCGGTCAAACCCTGAAGCTAACTAGCTTGTCTCAGCCTGGGAAAGGGTTTGTTCACCACCTCAAGACCAGTGAATATGAGCGGTACCACTGGATTACAGCCTCTGAAGAACGGTGCAAACTATGAGTCCGAATCTCTGGTGAGTAGGTTGTATTAATTTACATTTCTTATGTCATTGTTTTGTTATTAGACAAATATTGATTCTGAACTGTTTCAGATGATGTAAGTGCACCATTGAAGTTGTATAGTAGTGGTTTGGAGTCTTAACTGGGATTCTTGCTTTAGTAAAATGGTATTTACCATCCATATGTGAAATCTCTCTCTCTCTCTCTGTAATGCCACGTGTTGTTATATTGCGTTGTTGTATTGTTTAAGAATTAGAAATACTATTCGTAGTTACCAAAAATACCATTTGTAGTTTGTAAAAATACCATTTGTGGTGTGTTGTAAATCTCAGATTTTGTTTTGCCCATGCACAAAATAGCATATTTTATTTTTATCAAATATTATCGAATATTATTTTAGATATTATTTACTTAAGCAGGCATGTTTTAAAAAAAAATCTTTTAACATATGTAAGCAGTTGATTTCACAAACATTATAGTGATAAACTGCGTTAACAGAAAAATGATAAGCAATTTTATGTTTTGCATTTCTTCCCCCAAACTGTATCGAAATTGAATCGATCCTTGATATATATATAAAACAGACTTACAAGTATTGATGCATTCATACTCCAATAATGCAGCTCGGCCAATGCGGCGGATCAGCTACCACAGGCAAAGATTCATTTAATTTTAAAGAGTGCCATTTCTTTTTTCTTAGCATTGCGATTGCATTCATGCGTGCAAATGAATTCTTTTAACTTGACATCGAAGGGCAATTTGAAGTAACTCATGCCATTTATACAATCTGGAGTCGAGGTTCAGCTCATACATAAATGTACACAACTTCAAGAGCTTTAAAGCGTGACATTTTGTTCAGACTGATTCCTTGTGTAAATCCCCTATGCATGAATTCACATGTCTGTATCAAGTTATTCAAAGAAAGTCATTTAGGTTAGAGCTCGTAGAACAAAGAATTCCTGTGAAAATACTACATTAGCACACTTTTAAATACAACCGCATACTTTCACCCACTTACTAAATCAAATATTGACATTGCCGTACTTAATGCAATACTTAATACAAAACTATCGGTAAAAAGTACAGTGTTGAAAGTTATCAAAGCGTCGGAGTTCAAGTTCTATGTAATAAATTCAAGGCTTTAATAAGAGGATACTCTGGTATATTCAATGATTTCCGCCTCTGAAGGACATCAAGTGCGTTTTGCGGCGCATTATAACTTGACTGGAACACGTCCAGGTCTTAATAAAATCAGGAAACTATAATTACAGTATTTCTTAGGGTTCACACCTTTTTAATTCTTTTTCAGCTCACACGTAATTTGGCAGCATTAAAACGTTTGTACTGTTTGAAAGTTAAAACAGGACATTAAGGACAAGAAAGTATATTTTTTAAAGCTCAAAAACCTGATCTAATGCCAATATCAATGCATGATTTTAATTTAATTAATTACTTGGATCATCCACCGCAGTGGTGGATGAAGTACTCAAACCATAAAGTTGAGGAAAAGAGAGAGAGATACAGTAGGTAAAGAATTACTCCATTAAAAGTAAAATTGCTCCTTTTAAACTTTAACTTGAGTAAAAGTACGAAAGTATTTGCCCTCAAATTTAGTTAACTAACCAAAGTACTATGAATTAATATGTCTATAATGTCCTATTATGTTTAAAAAACTTTCTTTCGGCTTCTCCCATTAGGGGTCGCCCCAGCGGACCATCCACATGTTTTTACGCTGGATGCTTTTTCTAATGCAACCCTCCCCATTTATCCGGGTTTGGGACCAGCACTAATGGCTGGGGTTGGTTCCCTGATTTGGGATCGAACCCGGGCCGCAGCGGTGAGAGCGCCGCATCCTAACCACTAGACCACCAGGGAATGTCCTATTATGTCTATAAAATATATATACAGTACAACCTTGAGTAACCCCTCACGAATTGTAAATGTTCTGTACTGTAAACTTAACAAAAATTGTGAATTACTTGTCATAACTGTTTTTTTACTTTATGGTATTTACTACTCAAATTGAATGATAACAATAATAAAATTGTTTAAAAAAAACGAAAATAAAAAAAAAAGAACATTGTGAAATTGATTTCTGACTGACCTCTTGACTTAAAGGAACTGGTTTCGAGATCTGAGTACAGAGAGAGCAGTGTGTTTAATGAGCACATTGATATGCAGGTCAGACTTCTCTCAGATCTAATCTTTGAAGGTGCTTGAAGGCCAAAATGCTTTAAGGCACAATTGTGTGTAAATGAGGCAGTGATACGGGATCTAATCAGAGCTGGATTTTTCGCTGGATTTTGCGAGCGTAGTGCTTATTTCACACGAATATAAAAAGTTATTTCCTGCCCACATCGTTCTTAATGCACCGAATGATTTGAGGATAAAAAAAAAAAAAATCGCCACTGCCAAAAAACTGAGGATTCTGTCGGATTTCTGATAAGTTCATACCTTTGTGGCCATAATGTGGAATTTCTTCAAAACATTTATGATTCATTATGTCTTATTTGTTATTGGTGTCCTGTCCAATCAAGCAATGTTATTTTATATTATATATAGGTATTTTTTAGCCATGTTACAGTGCCCCCTGTAGCAAGAGCCTTATTTAAGGTCCAATTGGTGATACTGGGGACCCCCAGACCTTCGGATCAGTAACTTCGAGCTTTAAGTGTGTTTGAGAGCTTCTTACCCACATACAGCTGGCTGTACAGCTCCAGGCGTGTGTGTCCCTGTGCAGGTGCTGCTCGGACCTGCCTGTATTGCTGATCCAGCTGGAGCACAGCCTCTTTGACGTTCCTCTCGGCGCTGACTCGATGCCACTGGTCGTCGTTAAGCGGCGTCGCAGACTGAACGTTCAGCTCCACCGGTCCGTTCCCCACGTCGAACGAGAAGGTAATGACATTGGGCGCTGAAGACAAACAAGAGGGCACACGCTCACTGAGCCAGCCTGGCTGATTTATCATTCTCATCATGTCTCACTATTGAGGGAACTCGGTTAACGTCTCAGGAGATGTAAGATATATGGACAGTGTTTGTCATTTCCTGGCCTGAAGGCTCAGTCATGCTACTATTGCCTCTATCATGGCTTTTTGATTTAAACCCATATATCTGATGTGCTAATATCCTGACTCCCTCAGCTTTTAGACACTTTTACCACAGCAGTTTGGGTTTAAGTATTATTTCTGTAAACACCACTCGTGACAATGGGTCAACACGAGGTGCTCATATCCAGGCCTTTTTTCTTTTATCACCATCATAAAGAAAATCAGTGACAGTAACTTCTAATATGTGCTTCCCCTGAGATACATGAAGCCATCCAAGAGAATCTTTTAGAACTGTTATTGATGTTGCTTTAGGCAGCATAGCATATTAAGATACTAAGAAGTGCTAACTGCCCTCTTCTGCATACATAAGCTCATAGACAGTCTTTTAGCTAGTGATAAAATGACTGACAGAAGAGAAAAAGTAGTTCCTATTTACTTCTGTGTAGAAACTTATATTTCCTGTCCACTTAAACTGCACACATATAAAACACATGACCACTTTGGTGTCTGTGAAGGAACAAGCGATTGTTAAAAACGATTGAAGGAAACCTTTTAAATAATAAAGTCTGAGTTCACTTAATATGAGTTTACTATTAGGACAAAAGTTGTTGGACATCTGGGAAGATGTTTCACTAGATTTTGGAGGGTAATTGTGTAGATTTGTGCTGAATCAGCCACAAGTGTGTCCATAAAGTCAAGTATTGATGTAGGTGAGATGAGGAAGCTTGGGGGTGCAGACAGAGTTTCGATTCATCTCAAAGGTGTTCAACATGGTTGAGGTCAGAGCTTGATAACGATCTTTCACTTCAACCCATGTAAAGCATATCTTCATGAAACTGGCTTTGTGCACAGGGACTTTGTCATGCTGGACCAGGGAAAATGTTATGTTACCATTTACAAAGACATCCAACAAAAGGGTGTGCCTCTAATTTTGTGGTAAACGTAAACGTTTTGTCATCAAAGTTGACGTGTTAGAAGCAGTAAAAATGGGCAAGCATAAGCATTTAGGTTTGACAAGGGTCAAATTGTGATGGTTAGACGACTGGGTCACAGCATCTCCAAAATTGCAGCTGTTCCCGGTTCCCTGCATCCTGTGGTCAGTATCCTCTAAAAGTGGTCCAAGGAGAGGGACAGTGGTAAACCGGTGACAGGGTCATGAGCGTTCGAGGCTCATTGATCCAACAGGTGAGCTCCTGAGGCTCAAACTGCTGAAGATCGGGTCGGGGACTGTTTTGGCAGCCAAAGGGGAGCAACGTGATATTAGGTGGTCCTAGGTGGTCATAATGTTATACCTGGTACTATAGGTGTATCATCACTAATAAGTGACGAATCATAATATCCAGATAGATTGATTATATAGAACTGTAATAAAACAGCAGAACACATAATTTGACTGGTTATCAAACAGACAGCACAAACATCAGTCACCACTATTTCATAATCTCGCATGAAAATTTCAACTTAAATAGATTCGATTTATTTAAAACGTCCACCATAAACAGCCCAGAGCTTCGAATTGACCAAAAAGTCTCTACAGAACACACCAGTCGCAGAGCAAAGCAGGTGGTGATATGAAAGCAGCTCTGATCAAACCTGGGTTTAAACTCATATCAAACACACACACACACACACACACACACACACACACACACATGCTGTGAACATTCTTCCAGCGCTGTAACACTTTTTCTGGCAGAAGCGCGGCTTTATTTCATGCTCTGAGTGGATTTCGCTCACGGTTCAGGGAAGTAACTTCAGAAAAACTGAAATCAGGAGGTCGGATTAGGAGTGAGGGCTGAAATCGATGAGCTGTAATAGAGAGCAGCGGAGAGCTCTTGAGAGGACACCCTACTACTCCTACTACTACTATACACACACACATACATACCTGCAAACCTTCTGGTCTTTAATACACTCCCTGATCTTAAGCACATGGCCTTTAGGGGGTCCAGCTTCTTCGCATATCTTATAATTACACCAGTGGTAAATATCCAGCTTTGAAGAGAAGATTTTGTGGGTGTGTGTGCATGCGTGTGTGTTTGTGTATGTGTGTGTGTGTTAAAAGTTGACCTTCTTTCACATCCAGAGGCAAAAATGTTTAACACACACACAAGTTTGCTCAACATCATTCTTTAATGTGTATTTTTATATTTGGTGTTGTGGTTGATGCTTATTTTTTATTGAAAAAAGAAAACACTACAGTATCAGCAAAAAGACTGTAGTTGAGATGAATATGCTGTTAATAATATGCAGTATAATATTATACATAATTTACAGTAATTTTAGGTCATATTTAATATATTATTGAGATTTGCTGCATTTGGCAGACGTCCTTATCCAGAGTAAGTTACAGTTATCTCATTTGATACACACGCAGGTGAGGGTTTTTACCAGATTGTTTACCAAGATTTTGGAAGGTGAGAGGATGCCTGAGGAATGGAGAAGGAGTTTGCTGGTACCGATTTTTAAGATTAAAGGAGATGTGCAGACCTGCAGTAACTACAGGGGAATGAATCAATTGGTCACAACATGAAGTTATGGGAAAGAGTGAAAGATTAGTGAAAGCCAGGCTGAGAGAAAAAGTGACCATCTGTGAGCAACAGTATGGATACATGCTGATTAAGAGCTTTACAGATGCAAAATTTGCTTTTAAAAAGTGGATAAAGAAGTATAGAGAAGTTGCATTGTGTGTTTGTGGACTTACAGAAAGTGTACAACAGGGTGCCGAGAGAGGAGTTGTGGTATTGTATGAGGAAGTCAGGTGTGTCAAAGAAGTATGTGAGGGTGGTGCAGGACATGTATGAGGACAGTGTGACAGCAGTAAAGTGTGCAGTAGCTACGACAGACTGGTTCAAGGTGGAGGTTGGACTACATCAACGATCGGCTCTGAGCCCGTTCCTGTTTGCAGTGGTTATGGACAGATTGACGGACGAGTTCAGACAGGAGTCTCCGTGGACTATGATATTTGCGGATGATATTGTTATTTGTGGTGAGAGTAGGAAGCAGGTAGAGAAGAGAATAGAAAGGTAGAGGTATGGGCTGGAGAGAAGGGGAATGTAGGAAGGAGTAAGACAGAATACATGTGTGTGAATGAGAGGGAGGGCAGAGGAGTGGTGCAGTTGCAGGGAGAAGAAGTGGAGAAGGTGGAGGAGTTTAGGTATCTGGGGTCAACAGTGCAAAGTAATGGAGAGTGTGTAAGAGAAGTGAAGAAAAGAGTGCATGCAGGGTGGAGTGGGTGGAGAAGAGTGACAGGAGTGATTTGTGATAGAAGATTATCTGCATGAGTGAAAGGGAAAGTTTTTAGGCCTGTGGTGAGACCTGCGATGTTGTATGGATTAGAGACAGTGGCATTGAGTAAAAGACAGGAGGTGAAACTGGAGGTAGCAGAGCTGAAGATACTAAGATTTTCATTTGGAGTGGGAGTAAGGCCAAAGAGGAGGTTTTTATGGATGTGGTGAGGAAAGACATGCAGGTAGTTGGTGTGAAAGAGGCAGATGTAGAGGACAGTTTTATATATTATATATACAAGACAAAAAATATTAATTAATAACCATATACTGTATGAAGTCATTTGTATTTATTCCTGAATTCATATGTAATGGTTTTGCAGTATGCGTGTAAGAAATGACTGCTACTGTTAAATAAGGAAATTGCTACTGTTATGTACAAATCTACCACTCTGACATTTTCCAATAACATTTTCCAACATATATTCTCTTTAATACCGCAGCACTTTAAAGAACATTATTGATTTTTTTTTATAATTATTTTATTACTTACCATTTACCCTCCCTTCATTCACTACTGTTACAGAAAATCCACAAACGTTGGGAGGGTTTATGGCCAAAAGAAAAGAACAGTAAAAACAACAGTGGCTCTTTGTTCAGCAATAATTCAGTCATGTTACAAATCTATATTGTTATTTCCCCACACACATAAATTAAATTCTAATTACTAAATGTTTTGTACTAGTTGTAATATTTATTTTTGTTTTTATTTTTTTTTTGGAAGTTGGGAATTTTGCTGAAACATGGCAACCATTCTCCCAATCTTCCACCAGTCATTCTTTGAGCTTTTTTGCTTCATCCTTGGGGATCCTGGTCCATACTGTACATCTAATATAAAGCTTTCTGGCAAACAACAAAAAAGAAAATTCCCAGAGAATTCGTATTTCTTTAAATGCAGTATCTGGTCAATACAAATCCTGAACAGTGAACTTAGCAGCGGCTCTTTGGGAGGTTTAAACTCACTAGTACAGCGCAGTAATCAGTTCAAAAGTAGAATCACTTCCTCAAACAAACACCATAAAACATATATAGTAGGTATATTGTTGCTGCAAAATTCAGAATTCCACTTCACTCTATTGAATTATAAATGTATTATAAACTGTCTGACATTCATCTACACTCCTAGGCTAAAGATTATAGACCAAACTGACACAATATGACTATTTTAATGGTCTTAACAACAAATTATTGTTTAGAAAATGAAAAAGAATGCACTCTTAAAACCTCAGGTGCCCCATTTGTTTTTTTCCTTTTGACTTTTCTACCCACAGAGATTGAGGCACACAATTGTATTGGGTGTCATTGTATGTGGCAACATTTAATTTTCTCTTCATTTGAACTTCAAACCTGTCGCAGCATGACAATGCCCCTGTGCACAAAGCCAGCTCTATGAAAAATACACTTTACATGGGTTGCAGTGGAAGGTCTTGAGTGACCTGCTATAGCCTTTGTGTCTGAATAAACTTTCTTTCGGCTTCTCCCATTAGGGGCCGCCACAGCAGACCATCCGCATGCTTGATTTGCCACGTTTTTACGCTGGATGCCCTTCCTAGTGCAACCCTCCCCATTTATCCGGGCTTGGGACCAGCACTAAGGCTTGTGCAACCCTAATGGGGTTGGTTTCTTGATCCCCTGGGATCGAACACCGGCCGCAACGGTGAGAGCGCCGCATCCTAACCGCTAGACCACCAGGGAACCTAGCCTTTGTGTCTGAATAAGAAAATAAATCTCCATAAGTACACTCCAAAATCTAGTAGAACATCTTCTCAAAAGAGTGAAGGTTATTATAGCAGCAAATAGAGACCAAATGTGGTGTCAAATCTTTTAGTCAGGTGTCCACTAACTTTTGGCCATAAAGTCTATATACATCTGGATGTAAGATAAATGTGCTGTTCATATTCACTATTCAAATCCTCTGTGTGTTCAGAGTATAATAAACTCTTCCATCTCTGCCTGCTGTCTGGGTTTTCTATACTCTTTCTGTCTCTGCATCCTTTTTGGAAGCTAAAGACAGTCTAATGCAGCAGGATGTGAAAATAATTGGCAATTTACAGATCCACGGATACAAGTTTGGACTGTGACAAGGTCGCGCTTTGTCTCTCTTTTTCACACCTGCAGTGAAGCGAGACGCAAAACTAGTCGAGAGTGGAAAGACATACACTCGCTGAATATGGATCTAGCGGTGTTTTGTGTGTGTGTGTGTTTGTTCTGTGGAAAACTTGGCTGTAAAAGTGAAATCAGGGAGGTTGAAATTTGCCTACGTTTGACCTCTACACTGTTTTATTCTCACTCACTAAAACAAAAATGAATGACCGATATGTAGATCTGAATCGATTTTATTTATAATTTGCATCTAATATAAAAGTTTTTTCTCTATGCAAATATACATACAGCTGGTTTACAAACACTGTGGAATTAAGTGTAACATTTTAACTTATAATATCTCAAATTACTACTGTATATAGTCTTACTAAAGTAAAGAATATGAAGGATAAAGTGATGAAAAAGAAAATAGGATATTTTACAGATCGGTTTTTAGTTTCGGTATCGTAGTTTCACTGTTTCACTGTTCGAATTGTAGCACCATATTAATGCACCACTTTGAAAAATAAGCCACCACTTTATACAGCAGAAAACATGGCATTTCAAGATCTCGAGATAGATTTCCCTTTACGGGTTCGGCTCATCTATTGTGTGGTAAAGAGTGTGGAAGACAAAATGCCAGCATGGGGTGAGGGAAATGATACTGAATGGCTTTGAAGAAGATGGAGTTTTATACACATTTTATGTGCTTCTCCTCCATCCCACCGTACGCTAAAGAAAAGAATCGCAATTTTTCGAAATCTATGCTGTGATTACGCTTTAAAATGACAGTGCATGTGAATGCTTCAGTTGATCCTGAATGAGATTCTGAGCACAGCACCATTTGGAAATAAATGTTACCTAAAGACAGCAATGCAGCAGTGCT
>MU551707.1:7099934-7173174 GCA_024362625.1 Silurus asotus
TCGTGGTTGATGTGTGCAGTGATGGGTGCTTAAATGCTAAACTGTTTATTCACGATGTGGTCCTGAGCCATTGTAGTAAACCGTTGATTTTAATTACAGTCCAAATCGATCCTCAGATATCTCTGGTAATTTTCACTACAACAGTCTTGTCTTGGGAGATGGACATAAAGAAGTATTTTCCCATTGCGACTTTTGCAAATTATTGTAATTGAACAATTTAACGCATTATATCTCAAGTTTTATTTCGCAGCAAAACCTCCCCCCCAAAAAAACATGCCATTCCTCACTTTTTTGGTTAAATGAGAAAAAGGGAATGAAAGAATAATCCTATGATTCTGGTGAGAGTGTGTGTGGAGTAACCGTTCTCTTCCTGTTGGTATGTAACAATAGAAAACGTGTTAAAAAAAGGAATGATGCAGGAGAATAGGAAACGGAATTGCATACAATTTTACTTTGGATGCTTTGTTTCTTCAAAAGCAAGTACTTTTGGTGTTAAAAAAAAGACAGGAAGGGTGGGGGAGGTGGGAGTTCAGTGATGAAGGCTTTGGGTAACGGATTGGAAGGTCAGAAGTTCAAGCCCTGGTATTGCCATGCTGCCACTTTTGGTCTCTTACGAAAAAGGAATTTTAGTGTATTGTTCTTTACTTTTTTCACCACTGAACCTACTAACTTAAAAATACCCTACTGTACAGCACCATTTGTTAGAATTACAGCTTTATATTTATACTTTATTCTATACACTTTATACTAACAGTATGCCATCATATACTTTATAACTTACTTAACTATTGTACTGGTGTTAAAAGAAACATCCTATTTTCCTCCAACACAGATTCCGTCTATTAAAATTCACCCAATTTCCCATTAAGATTAGAAGAATGTCTTCCGCCGACTTCCTCCGAGTTCCCTTTAACTTTTGCGCTATAAATCATGAGGCCATCATCGGTTTTGACACAAGCTTGTGTCTAGCTTAATTGAACTCTTATCAGCTGCTGCGATTCTGAGCTGTGGGTTGTGGCTTCATGTCGTCTCGCTCTCCACTGTACACACAGGAGAAAGACTTTTTGCAAAATAACCGCTAAGAAATGTATATAAGATATTTGCACCCCGTATGGCAACACGCTCCATGGCATCCTTCATTATTGGTATATGTGCATAATGATATATCCGTCATGTTGAATGCTCAAATCTGATTGGATTTAAAGCCGTGCATTACTTTTATAGAACAGCAAAGTAACTCGGTTTGTACTATGAATGTCAGGTTGATCCAATATTAATACCGTTGTTGTATTGTGTCTACGGTAATAGCTCATGCATGTGGAAATTGTGATGCATGGTAGATAAAGATTTAATGTTTTAATAAGTGGATCCTGATTCGACTACCGATCTCACAGTCGAACCTTATAGGTGTTATAAAACGAGGACGCCATTTTGGTTATATGGGGGTGCTCATGTCATGATTACACGTAGTACTACCAGTTTTCTCCCAAGAAGTTAATATACAGCCTATTAGAATATTGCTGTAAATATCCATGTTGCGCTGTACTTAGAGCGCGCTCGCACAGGCAATTCAGCCCATTTCATTTGCCGACATGCAAAATGCAAATCCTGTCTCCACTGTGGCCTTTCTGCAGTTATTCAGCTGTTATTTTGGGATTATTGATCCAAACTGTTTTTATACACTGTCTTTCAGAGCTTTGTGTCATGTTCTGTACATCGTCGCTTTGAAATGTGATGAGGAATCATTTTACGTATGTTTATCCACATTGCCATTTATCTCAACTTTCTCTCTAGATGAATGAGGAAAAAACTTTGAGAGGAACCAGACTCAAAAGGGGAACCCATCCCCATTCGGGTGATATAACGAGTGTGATTATAAATCTTAAAACAATACAAAACACTGGAGAGTGAGAACTAACATGAGACCTGGAGTGTTTGTGTGATTGTGAGTAATGTTCTTTCTTCAGTCTTAAACAGCCAGTTGACGTTGTGGAACCAGGAGCTACTGAGCAACTGATAAAATAGCTCAACATTTCAGATCATCAGAGTTCCAACACCAACTTCTTAATGCCAGATCCTATGAAAATTCGAAGAGGTCTGAAGCTGATGAAAAACTAGCAAACTGCCTGAGAGCTATAGTGGGTTGAGTAAACCATTTGATGAATCAATGCAAAAAGCATAAATAGTTTGCTATTAAAACTGCCTAAAAGAAAAATATTGTCATTTTAAAGTGCTGTTAGGGAGAAATAGTAAATCAGACGGTTTAACTTACGGTCTCCATGACAGTGCAGCGGCCCCACAGTGAGCTTGGCCTCTGATCCGGGTCGATTTGTGTCGCCTACTGCTACCTCGCTTACGGGTAAGTGATCTTTATAGACCAGAAGCCCAGAATCCTCTCTCCTGTCAGCAAAGAAAATGTCAGATTATTTAAAGTAATTCATAAAAAAACACATTTTTACACACAATTAAACTTAATAGTGCCGCATTACAATCTTAATCGAACCAAAAACATGTGTTTTAACACAGTTACATTTCTAATAACATAAAATAACCTTTGGCTTGCTGGTCCTGAAGATGGACCCTTTCATATCATCCCCTAACATCAGAAAAATGCTACAGAAGTCTGAACTTCAACACAGAAAAATTCCAATTGACAGTTCTGCTTTTAGCTTCACTAATGCTGTACTGCACCTCACAATAATTCTCCATCTAACAGCTAAAAACTTGCATTCTACTCCAGTTATCTGTGCAACTTTCACTTGCACTCTTAGAATTATAGCACTGAACTACCCATTAGCCATTGCACCCTCATCTGATTTGGTCCCTTGACAGCACTCATTGTCTTAAATTTGTTGTTCCATGCTGGTGGTTGACTCATATGCTATTGTTCAGTTTTTATAAAAGTATATTCGCCACTTGCCTACGCTTTTTATTACATGACATTGACATTATTTGCTCATCGGCATCTATTGGATTCCACTCAATTTATTTACTGAATCAGATTACAAGCATCATGGTCACCTTTACCTCAACCCACTACATTAGTATCTGATCTGTAACCTCACACATCACCTTACTGTTTCATTGAATTGATTTGTTTTCGCAGTTCTGATTGGACGGTAACTGCATGCCATTGTCTCTCTACCTGAACTTCTGATAGAGAACTTGAACATAACCTTACCTGAGTGTGTATGAACGTTTTTATTTGTATGAATGTTCTCAGAGCTTGAAAGTAAAGAATTCAGTGTAATTTTACTGTACTGTACTTTACTGTACTGTTTAGCTTTACTGTAATTGAGTAGTTATTTTGTGTACGTTAATTTGTTTTAAATAGTTTTCAAAATATATATTTTTTTCTTTAGTATGTTTTGTCTAAAGTATCGCATTTGCAATCATATCCGTTACTGAGTAAAACAAATAAAAAAAAATAATGCAAATTGGGAATTTGTTACTATTGTTAACTTATTGTTATTGAAACTATTGCATTGATTGATGGGCGGAGAATAAATGTGCTTAACTCCCAAGAAAGAAAGATGGAGACGGACGAGACAGACGCCATCGATTCAGAACGAAAGTTGTTGAATGTGTGCGCTCACTGTCTGAATTCTGAATCTGCATTTGTGATTTCTCTTATTATCATAAAATACATAATTTAGATAATTTGTATTTTTTTGCTGCAAAAGCGCATAAATGACTCGTCATTTGGTATTGCAATTGAATTTGTAAAGGTGTTCCTTCAATTAAAAATATCTAGTGTTTGTTGATATCTCCTTTTTGAACTAGGAACATTTTAAATGAGCTACATTTTACTTTTACTTAAGTAGATTTTTAGACCTTTGCCTTTGTAACTTTGCCTGTACTTAAGTAAAATTTCATTGAAGTAACAGTACTTTTACTTAGAGTGGAATATTTTATTACTCTTTCCACCTCTGCATGTTTTTACGTACCTCGATAACACAAATAAAGATGTACGGTGCATCAAATGTGATATATTTAAATATCATTCAATATTTAAACATTCATTAAAGACCAGTTATAAGAGAAACTGTATTATAAATACATTCATAATGTATCATGTAAGAAATAACACCTTGATAAAAGGAAAACCTACTCTGTCATTATTTCACCTTATTTGCATTTAGTTTGCTCTGATGTTTAAAAATTAATGAAATTAATTTTTCGGATTTATTTAGTATTTGTCCAAAGGTAATGTATCCAGGGCACTATGAATATAGGAGCATGGAAATTTGTAGAAGTTGTATAAATGGTGTTCCTTGACAGCCAATCTTTGGGATTCATTAAGACAAAAAAATTCTTCCTCAAGACTTTCCTGTTCTGCAAAATCTTACTACGAACTGCTATAAATTGTATACACTGGAGACTCCTTCCAAACCATACTAACAATTACTCGTTACTTGTTCATTTTTACCAAGTTGTTTTTTTGTCCACCATTTAAATCCCTCGTTTCTTTAGAGCAGAAAGCTGAGCCAGATACATACGTGAGCTGCTGAATGAATTAGAATGAATCATATTAATGCATTTAAAGTGAACACTTCTTCCTCATTATGGAGGCAAGCGTCTTTTAGGGCAGGACATAATCTGAAATAGATTCAGTTAAAAATTGAAGAAACTATTTTGACATCAATCTGACAAGGTTCCATGCTTGTGTCAGTGAATCAGTGTGTGTCCTCACCATTGTTTCTGATCGGCGTCGCAGTTGCACTGGTGTTTGGGATCGACGCAGTTGTGCTCGATGCCACAGGAACATTTCTGGACCCCTGGCGCAGAGCCACCCCAGTAGAAGTGCTTCTCATTTCCTCTGCCAACCCACCATGTGTACGGAGTCCCATCTGTAGATGGGAAAAATACAAATATACAAATATAAGGTCTTGTGTAGTCCATGCCTGGTGGGTCAGAACGGTTTTGCTTGCCAAAGTGACCTTCACGATTTAAGGCCATGTCCACAATAAAATGTTTCCATTGGAAATGCATATGTGTCCTTTTTGGCCTCCTATCTTACATAACATTGAACTTAGAGAATAACTCCATCCATCAGTTCCTAACACACCCCTTTTCTCATTTTTGCCCATGTTCAGCTATTGGACACATCAAAGGACACATGTCTCTCTACAACTCCAGCCTCCGTTATGACCTTCCCTCAGGCTTCAGACCGCTTTGAAGAAATGAAGTGCGTGTAAACACGAAAAAAAAAGAGGAATAGACTTTAATGAAAAAGTGGATGACAGCTTCATTTCTCCATCAGAAAGATCAGAGAAGCAAAAAAGGAGTTCCTCAGAAGCTCTCAGTGTTTTGCTTGTGAATCATTTAGGAAAGTCATGTCTTCTTCCTGACCATCTTTAGCTCTATAAAGAACTATTAGAAGCGAGAGAAAAAAAAATGAAAGGAGCAGTTTTTCCTTCAGGGAAAGAAAGAAGATAGTAGATCAAAGCTCAACCCATGAGACTTATCACACTCTGGAAATAGAACATGTAATAAATGTCATGCCACATGATCCAAAGTGTCAATAAGTCTGTATCTATGATTAATTGTGGCCAAAACTGGCATGTGAATTTTGACTCTGACATTCCTTCATCATAATGATAAAACTCAGGCTCTTTATGAGCCCTAACCAGAGATACTTGGTTTTAAAATCCTCTGAACAGGCAGCTATTTGGGATGAACAAACAAACAGTAAAAAACATAACAAAGCATAAAATTAACAATATATGGCACAAACAGGAAGTAATATTGTGTTTAAATCGCGGGGTTCAAAGCATGGGAAAACAGTAGCGGCTTATAGTCTGGAAAATACGGTACATGGTTTGTGGACTCTGTTTTTGAGTCTGGTTCCTCTAAAGGTTTTGTCCTCATACCATCTCAGGAAACATTTTTTTCTTCTTCTTATACAATCTTATAACCACTAAACTTATACATTGCATCTTCATAACCTCTTTATCACTGTAAAGCTGATATGGGACAATGTCTACTGTTAAATGTGCTATGCTGAATTGTATTGGATATCTGATGATAAAGAGGTCGCAGTCTTTCCTTGTTAATATGGAGGCAGAAACAAATAGACTCCTGCTACTTATTATCTCAATTTGCCCGTCTGCCTTGCCTAAAAAAGAAAAGTGAGCACTGGTTCGCTTTGTGCGCAAGAGAGCAAAAGGAGCATGCCTTCAAATAATTAAATGACAAAATACCGAAACAACTTCTATTGTCTGGCAACCATCCAAAATGCATGAGCTTCCCATGCCAGAGGGTGAGCATACATTATCCAGGAAGCCTGCTTTGCTCGGTTTGCTCTGCTCCACCCAGCAGTAGGTCCCTCATTAAATTGTCAAAGCAGAGAGCCGATGGCAAACCCAGAACGAAGAAGAAAGTACTAAGTTGAAGCATTTGCACTTGTCTTTTGTCCTGTGATCTCATGTCCAAATTAAATAAGACACTAGATGCTTGATGTATGTTCAGCAGAAACATATTTTCGTGTTATTTTGTCTGTCCCAACAGAGACAAGAAGGAAAGGGTGGACGGAAGAAGAAGAAAAGGCGAAAGAAATGGAACATCATGGAGGAAGAGCAATCGAGTCGGTTATACACAAACCCGTAATGCGACTCCGCAGAAGCAAAACCATCTGCCTCGCCACTTACGGCCCACTCACTGTCACGATTCAGCTCAGTGGCTTACTCCTTCTGCCATCAGCTTACCTTTCGTCTTTCGTATATACCCTGGCCAGCAACCGTAGCTTCTAAGCGTTGCCTGATGGACGAGTTGATAAACCAGAACAGCAACTCCACTGTAGTCTTTTGACACGAGTTTTATAAATATTACACAAGATGCTGTCGCATGTTAACAAGTGCACTTTGCTAGTCAGTCTACAAAATTGGAAATCTATTAAAAAGCAACTAAGCTAAATTCTTGCCTCTGGATATCTCTCAGGACCTCTAGGAAATGGTAGCTTAGTAAGTTAATGCTCTAGATTACTGATCGGAAGGTTAGGGGTTCAAGCCCTAGTATCACCAAGCTGCCAATTTTCTACCCTTAAGCAAGGCCATTAACCCTTTGGGCTCCAGTGGCACTCATAAATTGATCCTTCGTTCTGATCCCAGCTTCCTAACATTTTAGTGTGCTGTAATGTAAAATGTGACAAGTAAACAAAAAAAACATATAACACAATACAATATGATGTCTCATACACCTTCTACTACAGATGTAAGCAAATCAATTTTGCACATGCAAAGTTTTTTATTATTATTTATTATTTCATAGAAGCTAGAATCTCTGGGTGAGACTAGTGGTGGGCTTTAGGATCACTCTAGGATCCATTTGTGATTACAGGGAAAGTGATGTTCAGGCTCAGTATTTTCACTTCACTCACATACACATTTAGACCTACGTATTGGATTTAAAGCATCCCTCTGTTCTCTTGATCGTTTTATTCTGGGACAAGAAGAGCTTAAAGGAAACACTTCAATGCCATGGCCCTTTGACACTTCTACCGGCTTTTATGAAATAAAATAGAAAGTTTTGGCACCTCTAAGAACATAACCCTAATTTAATTAAAAAGCATGCAGTAGATCAAGGGCAGTACATTTTCTTCATGTTTCCTCATGTTTAGCCAAAGCAAATCAAAATAAGAAAAAAGAAGTATACTAATATCTAAAATCCAAAACCACAGTCTGTTTAGCATCCTAGGAAATGCAGCATGTTTGCTCCATTTTGTTTGCTGTTGGACAGCTGTTATACAGTTGTGCAGCTTTTCTTAACTTCTTTCGCATCTTTTTTGTCTTTCGGTGCCATTCTTTGTGCCAGTGGACTGACATTTGGCTGATGAAGAGCTGTGGCTTCCACTTCAAAACACTGATTACAAGTGGCAGGTGGATATAACAAATGGGTTCTGTCAGAGGGAACGAGGCCATGAGAATTTGAGTGTGTGTGTGTGTGTGTGTGTGTGTGTGTCAACTAAATGAAAATGAGAGAGCCATAGTACATGCACACACATTTAGTAGGTCAGCGCTCATGACCTGAGCCTGCTTAGTCTGTGATAATTTCGTTCTCTGACCCCATTTACAAAGAACCAAAGGCAAAAACAGCCATATCAGACTGTGTGTTTCTAAATGACTAAATGAAAACACACATGGTGCATGACATTTGTACCTTTGGAATTCCATGTGTGTATTAGTTCTCCAAGTTTTAATGCTTGCAATGTTTTATGTATTGATCGACATGCACTTTTGGCCATTTGTAGTCACACTATATGAACAAAAGCATTTAAAAACCTGACTTTTCCAGCCATGTGTGGTTCTTTCCCAAACTGTTGCTACAAAGCTGTACTAAATGCCTTTAAATGCAGAATTACATTTTCCCATCACTTAAACTAGAAGACCCAAACTTGTTCCCAGCTCCAAAGTCAGCTCCATGAAGATATGGTTAACATGGTTTGAAGTGGAAGATCTCTTGCTCTGACCTTAACCCTAATGAACACCTTAGAAAAATATTGATTGCACCCCAGGCCTCCTCACATGTGTACCGAACTGAAAGCCCTGAAAGATTTCTGTACAGATACATGTATATCAACGGAATATCAACATATCAGAGCATAACAAATGCCGTCTTTGGTTTCCTGAATTTATATGCCTGTATATACACAGATCAGGCATAACATTATGACAGAACATTATAAGTAATTAGGCAGTAATTAAACACTTTATCCTCAAAGTTGACGTGTTAGAAGCAGGAAAAATGGGCAAGAGGCCAAGGCAAATTGATGGACGTGTTGAGCAAAGATTAGCCCGTGTGGGCCGATCCAACAGACGATCTCCTGTAGTTCAAATTGCTGAAAAAGTTACTGCTGGCAGCAAAAGGGGGACCGAAACAGTATTAGGCAGGTGGTTATAATGTCATGCCTAATAAGTGTAGATACGTATGAGGTGATCTGGAAATACAACTTGGATTTTATTATTAAAAGTGCTACACAAAACAAACTGAACTGAACTGAATTCCCCAGATTCTGTAAATATCCTTTACACAGACCATAGAGAAAAGATCAGCATCGAACGAAATGAACCGGGACCCAACGATCCGTTCCCCCTGTGCGATCTGAGCATATGCGAGATGGTAGTAATCTCAGACCCTTGCTGCTTTCATATTGTGTTGCATGTTTTAAACAGTTTAGAGCAAAACTGGTCCTCGACGGGAGTTGGGTTCTTTTTGCGACAGCGACATACGGAGCACTTTTAGCCCTTCAGGAACAAGATGCGAGCTTGAATAAATGTTCATTTTGCACTCTGTCTGATTCTCTCAATACTCAATACACAGATGGCATTACTGTCAGAAAGATTAACATGGACAGCTTTTCGGCTCGTCGACGGCGCGGGGTGCTAACGCGTCCGTGACACCGGCTAGACTTTGCACTAGAAAACAGGTTTTTAAAATGTGGCACATTCACGCAAAAGAAAGAAATTGCTAAACACTTTTCCCACGGGCAGAGTTGACATGAAACAAGATCCATGACCTACAGTGGCTGCTGATGCTTGCTAGTCATTACTGCCGCATGCTCTGATGTGCAACAGCTTTCATCACAGCGACATAAAAAAGTCTCTGAATGCGATTCTCTAAAACTACTGAATTTCTCCCTGATCCTCAGCACCGAGAGAGCGCTCATGAACCTCTTAACACTTCATAAACGGAGCGACATTGCGTTTACTTTGTTCCTCGCTTCCCAACGTTTTGCTATATTTCATCTTAATCCCCTCTTTATCTAAAGGTAGCAGCATTATTTGAATGTGTGTGTTGTATTCATTGATATTAAAAATCTATTATCCCGCAATGTGGCATTTAATTCTAAACAGACAGGAACATTTTCTACTTTAGTATACTATATACTGTAGAGTTTCCAGATAGACTTCGTGTTTTCTTGCATGCATCGCTACCAGAGTTCAACTTTTTTGATGTTGAGTTATAAACAAAAATAAAAAAATCCTAATAAATAAATAAAAAATACTTTTTTTTAGATTACTGGTCAAAAGGTCAGGGCCAACATGTCAGATTGATGGTATTTGGCTTTACGTTATTGATTGGAAGGTCGGTGGTTCAAGCCCCCAGAATCACCAAGCAGCCACTGGCATTGGCCCAAGAGTGGCAGCTTGGCGGTACTTGGCGGTACTTGGCGCTGTATCATGGCTAACCCTACGCTCTGACTCTGGGAAATGTGCAGAAAAATTCACTGTGCTGTAATGTATTGTGTAAGAGCCCCCTTTACCCTGACTTTTTTCCTTTTCCTTTTAACATTTAATAACACCATCATAAGAATACTGAGTTGGATGCGAGTGCACATTTAATTAGCGCAAAACACAAATGCAAGCTAAACATCGAGTGCTACAAATGACACAATCTAAATACTAATGCTGATTTGACATTTATCGCATTTTCGCAGATGCCTTTATCCACAGCGACTCGCAATTATTTCAGTTATACAGCTGAGCAATTCAGGGTTACGGCCACCAGTGGCATCTTGGTGGTGGTGGGATTTAAACCCATGATCTTGTGTTTAGAAATCCAACATCTAGCTACCCTACACTCATGTCATTCATGCCAAGCTGTTGATTACAAATACATGACAGATGCTAATTATTTTTTTGTACAAAACATGTTTCAATGCATCTCAAAGTTAACTATATGAAAGATTTCAAATTTTCGTCATGTCTATATTATTACAGCTGGAATTGTATGTTTAGATATTAAACTATGTTAATATATTTCAATCAAATGCACTAAATTCATTTAACAAAATAGAGGTTGTATAGCTAGCCAACAATTTGATTAAATCATGATATTCATTCACCATTGAAAGAAATTTGATCTGAATTATAAAATCATTTTCTGTAAATATGTTTTAGAAACCCAAACGTTTAATCTTGGATCTTTTTTTTCTGGTTTTCCCAAACCACCACACAACTATTACAAATTACTCTGGATTTCCAGACCACAGCTCTGACTATAGAGAGTTGTAGTGCCAGCAAAATGTCGTTGCATAAACCGCACTTATTTATTATATTGTACCTTCAGCAAAAATAAAAAAAACAATGTTTTTTCTACTGCATTTTGTCTTATTTCTGTGCAAAATGGTAATGATTGTGCACTGGCTATGCTGATGCTAAATCAACAAAAGATGGGAGCATTTCAAAGCTACAACAGACAAACATCCATGGTAAGATGAACATGGTGCCAACTGCACCATCATCCTAACTACGTGTAATAAAGATTGCATAATGAAACCCACCAACAACCTGCTTCAGAGCTTGGAATGTAAGATAGTAAGGGCAAATAATAATCTGGTTAGATTTTTTTTTATCACCCTACACATGGCTGTTTACATCATTCAGGAAATTGGACAAGGTTTTTATTTAAATTAGATGAAAAGAGATTTGTGGGGTTATTGGGCACTGCATTAATCAGCATTCATTAACATTAAATATTACCCAAACCCTCGATTCAAACAACAGGTCTGATCAAAAATAAAACCAGATGCCAAGTCTCAGTAAATAAAAGTGTTGTAGGACTATTACAAACAAGTGTTATAACACTACACAAAATCAAACAGAGGCAAGATGATGACCTTGTCTGGGAAGTAATTCTTAGTTTAAAGCTCCTAGCACACACAAGCACAGCCGACCATGTTGATAATAAAGCAGTGTTTGCTAGCTTGTGAACCATTTGAAGCCCAAGTGACACCAATGTCACCTATCACAGCTAAACCGATATGTATTGTAGATATTGGCCGGCGCAAGCTAAAGGCATGGAGATGGGACCTTCATAACCGTAACAAACTTATACACTAGTTCAGCGGTCCCCAACCTTTTTTGCGCCACGGACCGGATTAATGTCAGACAACATTTTCACGGCCCGGCTTTTAAGGTGTGGTGGATAAATACAACATAATATGATATGATACGACCAGAATAAAAACTGGTATTTTCTAAATAAAATAATAAACGTAAATCGTATTCGTGATCAACATGTTCGATTGGGCACGTTTTACGCTGGATGCCCTTCTTAACGCAACCCTCCCCATTTATCCGGGCTTGGGACCGGCACTAAGAGTGCACCGGCTTGTGCAACCCTAATAGCTGGGTTTGAATGTGTAAATGAGTGTATAATGACCTAAAATTTGATTTTTGGGCTTGGTGTCCCATTAAGGGTGTTTTCCAAATCTCAAACCCATCTTCCCCAGAGCAGGATCTGAATCCATTTAATATAAAAATAAATAAATGAACAGCACAAAACATAAGCAATCAACTAGCAATAACAAATTCTAATTCATTTACTTGCAAGTTCCCCTTCAAGCACTGAAACTGAACCTCATGTTTTTCTGCATCTTTAAATACCACGCAATAAAAAGTGACTTCTGGTCACCACAGAAAATATTGCATTTTAATCCACTGTTTCCAAAACCTTAATTAGGTTTTCATACAATTTGTCATTTTACATGCATATATTTAACAAGCGACAGTGCGACTCCTACTGTAAGAACAGCTATTTTTGGCACAACCTGCCCTTGTAGACACTCATCAGATGCTTGTGGAAAGCAACTTCTGCTGAAGCCTTTGGTTTTTTTGTATCCTCTAATGTAGCACACATACTACAAGAAGAGAATAAAAGCACACTGATGAATGCACTTAAGTTGGAAGAATGTAAAAAGCACATTATGAAAGGAGGGGTGTGGGTGGGGGGTTGTAATTAGCCAAAATTGCAAGGAGCACACCTCAGTCTGACTTTTATGCAAAATAAATATAAAGTACAAAGTGACTAACTGAGTGACTCAGCTGTTTGGACAACAAGAAAAAGTTCATTCCACCATCAGGGACAAACTTACACTTATAAAGAACATCTTATTCATTTTTATCACCACATTATATGTGTAAAGCTGCTTTGAGACAACGTTCATTGTTAAAAACGCAATACAAATAAAAACGAATTGAATTAAATATTGCAAAAACCTTGACGGATGTCTTCGCTGTCTCTTGAAGGATAGCGGGTCAAGTCGAGCCATTTGTCATGGTACAAAAGAGACATGGAAGAACACAGGGAGCCAGCGAAGCAATGGGGCGACACTGCAATGGGGCGACACTGCAATGGGGCGACACTGCAGTGGGAGAACCCTTGCAAGGTTAAAAACAAGTCATTCATCTGCATTTTGCATTCAGACGCGGGAGTTTGATGTACTCATGGGAAAACCTGCCAGAAGTAAGTTGCAATGTTCTGACCTTGAGATGACAAGGGACAGAACAAATTCTGAACCTCCTTCATTGGACAAAAATGGCTGCATCCTCTGGATGCTTTAAAAGAAAATCCATGATTGAAAAGCTCACAATGTAATAAATAACCCCTACATACTGAAAGTATATGGTACATTAATGTTAGCAAAATGCTAAAGGCAATACTGATTATCCAAGATATGTGCTTCGTTGTCAGGGACACACTCTAGATCATTATGGTTGTACAAGCAAAACTGTTTTTTTTGTGCTAGCTTTGATTTAGCTACATTTTAGCATGGGCTGTAAACTGGGCCACACACACTTGCACATAACCTCTATAGTATATATTTTTGGATCATAATACAAGTACATAATTTCCATTAAGAGGTCAAGAAAAAAAGTATCATACTCCTGGGAATCTTTCTCTTCTAATTTAACAAAAATCACAACTGCCAGGTAGTACAGGAGAAACCATATTTTTTGCTGTGATGATTGCAAATATTAGCATATTGGTCCCAAAATTCTCATTAGTTTCTTTTCTGACAATAGCATTTTAAGATAGGAGTGAGCTTTAAATACAGATGGCACAAACACCAAGATCTTTTTGTATTGATGCTAATAACTTGTAGGTTAGCAAATGTTTGAACCATGGTGTCTACATCGTCTGCATTCTGAGCAGTAACTCTTGGCACGCTATAGTTTGAATTTAATGTTGTTAAACTGTAAATTTAACAGTAATATCTGGATGGGTTAATTAGATATTTTCTGCTGTGAAGACTGCAATTATTAAAGTATTGGTCTTAAAACTACCATATGTTTCTTTTCTGGCTACGAGACCTTGAGCTAGACATGAGTTTTAAATATATACGATACAGCAGTCTGACAAACTAACAGCAAGATCCTTTTGCATTGATGGTAATAACACAAGCACAATAGCACAAGGCAAAGGGCATGCTAAATAGCACCCTTGTCCAGTAGGTACTCGGTCTGCCCTGGGGTCTTCATTCATTTACTATAAATGTAGCGGAAGCTAAAGACAAGGCGTCCTTGCTCAGCAAGGCTTTGAATTGCTTCAAGCCCACTGTTGCTCCAGCTGTAGTAAGAGCTAACAACATGAAACCATTTTCAGACAATTCTGATTTTTGAGAAATAGCGGCTCCCCCAATTATATATAATGACCCATTTATGAGACCTATTTAACTCAGACCAAACAAGAGGTTGTACAATGTACAACAGTTAACTGTTGTTTCTGTGATCCAATTTGATTATATTGTTAAGTTATGTCAGTTTGTACAGATTTCAAATGGGACAAAATATTAATGGAATATCAATAGGATGGAAAGTAAATAAGCTCCAAATAAAAATGTAAATGAGGCTAAAAATCTTTTCATTTTTATGCGTAAAAAAATATAGGAATGTAATCATTTTCTGATGTTTTCGTGCGGACAAGTGATTTAAAAAAAAAATGCATGAGAATGCCAGCACAGCCGAAGAGCATTTTAAATCTGAAAATGCCGTATACAGATCTTTCTGTAATAATGTGAATGCAGGCTCTGTGAACTTACTTTGTTTTAAACGGATGCAAATTGAAGATTAACCTTTGAATTGCACATTTACAGGTGAGAGTGTTTTGTCAAGGGGTAGATAATGCAAATCATATAGAATAAAATAATAACTGTGAGCTTATCTGTGCAAGAGGCCGTGGGCCATTTTGAGTGCTGGTAATTATTTCTAAACCCATAAAGGATGATCTGCATTTTAATACAGCTGTCATTTGTCTTGGCACTGTAGTGCTTCAGCAGGAGCTGATTGCTATGACGACACAGATTCCGTTCATTCTCTGTTCTCTCCCACCTCCACTGCAGTGCTATAAAGTTAACAAGAGAAGAAACAGTATGACTCATTCATTTATTCAGTCATTCGTTCATAGTCTTTCTGGGAAAGCCAAACTACTCTATCGCAGATTCTACAGAGTATCACTTCATATGGAAATATATAATAACTTAAAACAGTCCTAGGTCCTAAGCCTGCCCTGTAGTCTTTGTTCAATTGCTACAGCATCCATGTCCAACAGGTACTTGGTCAGACCTGAGGTCTCCATCCAGTACTGGGAACTAACCACAGGGAATCTTTGTCCAGCGGATACTTCGTCTGCCCTGAGGTCCCCTTCCAGTCACTACAGTTTTACTGGGAACTAACCACAGGGCATCTTTGTCCAGCAGATATTTGGGTTGCCCTGAAGTATTCACCCATTTGCGACAGTTTTAGTGGGAGCTAATCACATTGTATCCTTGTCCAGCAGGTACTTGGTCTGCCCTGTGTTCTCCATCCAGTTGCTACAGATGTAGTGGGAGCTAATCACAGGGCATCCTTGTCCAGCAGGTACTTGGTCTGCCCTGAGGTATTCTCTCAGTCACTAAACTTGTACTGGGAACTAACCACAGGGCATCTTTGTTCAGCTGGTATTTGGGTTGCCCTAAAGTATCCATCCATTTTTAACAGTTGTAGTGAGAGATAATCACATTGTATCCTTGTCCAGCAGGTAATTGGTCTGCCCTGTGGTCTCCATTTAGTTTCTACAGTTGCTGTGGGAGCTAATCACATGGTATCCTTGTCCAGCAGGTACTTGGTCCGCCCTGAGGTATCCTTCCAGTCATTACAGTTCTAGCGGAAGCTGACCACAGGATATCCTTTTTCAGACAATTCCAATTTCGGAGATTGAAAGAAGCAGCAGCTCTCACCAAGGTTGTAACTGATTGCCAGCCTCTTCATCTACACTCAGACAAATGTCTGCAACATGTACTGTATGTGTGACCTTAATAATGGTTTCTAGCCAAGCTCTGGATTGATTGGGACATCACACTAATACAAGTAGAGGATCATAGTCCACCTTTTATTGTCCTCTTGAAATAAAGAATATATGGTTTACTAATTATCCATAAAACATAATTACATGTAAAAAATTCTTTTTTAACACTTCCCTCAAGAGTTTTGGGATCTTGCTTAATCTGGGATTAAGCAAATTGAAAATGGAAAAGATCCATTACTTAGTCATGTTATATATTGAACTCTGGTGGCTAATTTGCTTTCCAAATTGTAGTATAGATGAAAGACAGCAGAACTGTACAAATAAAAAACAGTAATTTACAAAAAGTAGGCAATGCATCTGACTAAAATTTGTTTTATTTATTTTTTCTCACCTGTTTGAGACTGTGAAATTATAAATGTTTTACAATTTTATTTGTATTTTTTTTTTTTTAACACACACAGTTGGTAAAAAATTACTCCAGTAAAAATAAAAGTTCTCCCTTTAAACTATTATTTAAGTTAAAAGTACAAACTTATTTGCATTTAAATAAACTTAATCAGAATCAGAAAAAAACTTTATTGGCAAATATGTTTGCACTTTTACCAATTTGTCTTGGTGACAGCAGCTTCCAGTTGCACATTTTTATAATAATATAAATAAAGTATTATTGCACAAAAAAGTACAGATTTAGATTAGTAAAAGTAGTATTGCACAATGTGGGGAGCGTTTAACTGATCCTGAGGTAGACTGCCTGGGAAAAGAAACTTTTCTCATGCCTGGCGGTCTTGGTTTTGGTGCTCTGTAGCGTCAGCCAGACGGCAAAAGTAAAAAAAAAAAACATATGGCTTGGGTGCGAGGGATCCAGAGTGATTTTCGGAGCCCTTTTTTCCCACTCTGGATGTGTACAAATCCTGTAGAGTTCCTGTAGTTCCAATAATCATTTTAGCCGTTCGAACCATCCTCTGTAGTCTTCTGATGTCTAAATCTGTAGCTGAGCCAAACCAGACGGTTATCGAAGTTCACAGGACAGACTTCATGATGGCTGATTAGAACTGTTCGAGCAGCTCCTGTGGCAGATTGACCTTCCTTAGCTGGCAAAGGCCTTTTTTTTAACAATGAAGTCACTGTGATTGTCCCACCTGAGGCCTTGAGAGATGGTGGTGACCAAGAATCTGAATGACTCCACTGCTGCCACAGTGATGTTCATGATGGTGAGTGGGGGGCAGAATTTATTTTCCTAAAATCCACACTCATCTCTGCTGTTCTGAGCGTATTAAGCACCAGGTTGTTTTGACGGCACCAGACAGCCAGCTGCTGCACCTCACTTTTGTATGCAAACTCATCACCATTATCAATGAGGCTGATGACTGTAGTGTCGTGTGCAAAATTCAGGAGCTTGACAGAGGGGTCTGTAGAGGTGCAGTCATTGGTGTACAGGGAGAAGTGCAGTGGGTAGAGAACACATCCCTGGGGGGGCACTGGTGCTGATAGTACAGCTGTTTGACATGAAGTTCCCCAGTCTCACTAACTGATGCCTATCTGTCAGAAAGCTGGTGATCCACAGACAGGTAGAACTAAGAACAGAGAGCTTGCTTAGTTTGGTCTGGAGGAGTGCTGGGATGAATGTGTTAAAGGCTAGCTGAAGTCCACAAACAGGATCCTCACATAAGTCCCTGGTTTGTCCAGATGTTGCAGGATGAAGCGCAGTCCCATGTTCACCGCATCGTCCACAGACCTGTTTGTTTAGTAAGCAAACTGCAGGGGGTCCAGCAAGGGTCCAGTGATGTCTTTCAGATAAGCCAACACCAGTCTCTCAAATGACTTCATGACTTAAGTATCCAAAGTACTATGATTTATTATGGCTATAATGTTCCTATTATCATTTTTGTCACAAGACTCTTTGTTTAATCAACTCAGTTTATGTGAAAAGACTCTAACTCTAATTTTTATCCACTCGAAAATAAAAAGGAACAACTGATTTTGCTAAATGTAGTTGAGTAAATGTAGCCCAGCCATTAGGGTTGCACAAGCTGGTGCACTCTTAGTGCCGGCCCCAAGCCTGGATAAATGGGGAGGGTTGTGTTAGGAAGGGCATCCAGCGTAAAACATGGGCCAAATCGAACATGCGGATCACGAATACAGAGGATCCGCTGTGGCAACTTCCTAATAGGGGAAGCCGAAAGAAATCATAGTTGAGTAAATGTAGTTGAGTAAGATATTTGACTTTGAAATTTTGTGAAGTTCACATAAGAACTTTGGGATACTTTCAGTATTTTAGGATAACAAATACTCATGCAAGTCACAGGACAAGTGGAGTTTTTAGAAATAACACTTGGACAGTCCACACAGAAAAATTTACATTGACTAATAATTGTGAAAAAAATCTTAATCCCCATACCTGGAGTGTTGAGTAGGCGTGATGAGCGGCAGGTGTAGGTGATATGCTGTTCACAATGCTCTGCAACATCTGTAATAGCACCAATCTGATCCGAGGTGGCACTGTAGTTCAGGTGCAGCAATGTGCGCCTGTCCCTGGTTGAACCCGATATGGCTGTCTGAGCCGGCAGGTTGTTCACCACCGTTGTCCACACTTTGTCCTCTGGAAATGCACACGAACGAACAACTATTAAAAGACATTTAAAAGACTGAAGCATTTCTAAAAATCTCCAGCGAATGCTAAAAAATACTCTTTATCTTGTGGTGGATAAAGAGGTTATTCCAGGAACAAGTGTTATTGCTTGCATGGAACAATATGTGGTGATGAATTTTCTTGTGAATGAAGACGTAAAACTCGCAAATATCTACAGAGGATTTCAAGCACAGTAAGGTGATGAAAAGCTCAGCCACAGTAAGACATTTAAATGGTGTAAACGTTTTTAAAGATGGTCTTACATCCGTCAGTGAAGATCGTTGTGATTCCCTGACAGTAAAGTGACATACTGACAAATCTTTCTATGCCGAATCTTTTCAGCCATTAGTTAAATGCTGGGATAAGTGTATACATGTAGCAGGAGAGGATATAAAAAAAAATAAATGCAGTTTCTACTCTTTGAAATTTGTTCCTTTATTTTTTTAACTCGAAAGTCCCAGTTTGACTTGAAGTGGTTCATGCATTAAGTAATAAGTCCAGTTAGACTTTTAAACCTTAAATATTAATAATGAACTATCTAACATAGTAAAGTGAGTAACAAAGTAAAAGATTAATTTGTACTAAAAAGTACAAACTTGAGCTTGAACTGTACAAAAAAATCTGGTGGGAGTCCCATGTACTTAAAGAGCTGTCGATCCAAATCTCACTAGCCAATGAGAGTAAAACATTGTTAAGCCCCACCTACCATGATAGGTTTGTAACAAAGTGGCTAAAGTAAACTTGTGGAGCGTAAAGGATCCCTTTAAACAGTAAACAATTCAAAGTCCAAACTATGATTAGCGAAAAATGACACTCAAAGAATGCTGTTTATTTGAAAAGAATAAGTGTTTGTTTTCCGTTTCCCTATTTTCATTGTATATCTCAGTTAATTCCTTGGAATATTACGATCATCAAAAATGTAATTGAAAAAAGTTGGATTTTCATATGGTTGTTTTCAAATTTTACTAAAAAAATATTAAATTTTTTACACACTTCAACGAGTTTTCTTAACCTCCAAACCAAGTTTTTGTCTTGCACAATTTCACAAAACTCTATCTGTAAAAATTTACCACTAAGCTTGATTTAATCAGTGTCTTATCACAGAAATTCATCAGACTGTTCAAAGCCATCATGTCTGCCTTAAACTGATAACATTTCATGGGCTGAATCCACACCCCCTCATATTGACTAAGCAATTTGTTCAATGTTTCATATTATTTCATATTATTTCGGGAGCAAAATCTCTGCATTGCCACAGGGACGCATTTCCTTGGTAACTAATGTACAGTCAACTGTTTGGTGTGTTAAAAGATGAAAATAAATTGGCTCAGGCGTAAACATGCTTGAACATGTAGAAATGGAATTAATTAGCGAGTGTAACTTCTGAGCATCTGTGAATTCAGTCAGGACTCCCCATTTCATGATTTTTAATAATATGCACTAAAACACTTTCAAGATATAGAAATCATAAAAGCAACAATATGGAGTGATGTACATATATATATATATTGTACAGTATAGTACAACAAATGAATGCAACAGCAGAAAAACAAATTATTAAATAGTACCTATACTATAAATTACCTGTCATCTTGCAAATGACTCTGAATGGTCCTAAAGGGCCACTGCCATCAGGATCGATCCAGTAGACATCCGAAGATTTCCCCATGTGCTTATAAGCCTCACATGACTGCTCATAGATGGCTATGAGATACAAGACATTTTAAAAACCTGAACATGCAGTCCAATCTTAGAACATAGCATGACCAGACATGACAATAATCGTGAAGGGTTATACAAATTTTAAAAAGGAAAAAAATTAGTTTAGAAACAAGTCTTACCTTCAAATTGTTTAATAGATCAGTACTAAAATCTTCCTGTGAATTCTTATGCTATAGAATTCACACAATAATGGAAAAATTGTGGACACCTAATGATAAGATTTGATTGTTCTTTTTGAACACCCAATTCCACATTTATTTCCCATTTGCTTTTATAATGACCTTCATTCTTCTGGGAAGATGTATTACTATATTTTGGACTGTGCTTGTAGAGATTTGTCGAATATTTTTGTGTCCTGTTCTTCTCCCGTTAGGGGATGCCACAGCCAATCATCCGTCTCCATACTACTCTGTTTTCTTCATCTGACTCTTTCAAAGCAACTACCTGCATGTCTTCCCTCACCACATCCAAAAACCTCCTCTTTGGTATTCCTCTTTTCCTCCTTCCTGGCAGCTCCATCCTCAGCATTCTCCTACTGTTATACCCCATGTCCCTCCTCTGCACATGTCCAAACCATCTCAATCACACCTCCCTCACCTTGTCTCCAAAATGTCCTACATGTGCTGTCCCTCTAATAAACTCATTTTCAATCCTGTCCATCCTCGTCACTCCTAATGAACATCTCAACATCTTCAGCTCTGCTACCTCCAGCTCCACCTCCTGTCTTTTACTTAATGTTGCAGCCATCAAATTGAATCGAAGTTTTTTTATCAAATGGCCTACTTTTTCCCTCACAATTATATATATTTTTAGTTTAAAGTTTAGTTTAGACATGTTTTTAGTTTTATTATGAATAGAATATGGATTTATGAGAATGCATTCTTTTTTTATTCACATTTTACACAATGTCCCAATTTTTTAAAATTGTTGTATACAGAACATGGTTTGTTTCTGAGAAGTGTAACAGCAATAATAAGTACAGTTACGGTGATTCGGCAGCAAAACAAGATCAAGTGTCTATTGATCATAAAATAAAAGCAAACTCATACTGTAGAGCATTTGTTTTTATTTTATTTTGCCATGCCATATATCTTCTATTATTTTACCATCATTTTCCAATAATCGTCTGTGTGGAATGGGTGAGGTTAGAAAGTACCCACAGTAGCCTCACATTCCTTTACAGTTTACAGGAGTAAAACCAAAGATGGACGACTTTTGTAGTAGTCCATCCACCACAAGAAATGACATACTAAGATGCTTTTCTAATCAACACAGTTAAACAGAGTGGTAGAGTTGATCTAGCTCGAATGCTGTTATGATCCTGATTCAGCATTCTCTCTATCAGCAAGGCATTTCTATACACAAAACTGCAAGGTGTTTTTTGTTTTCCGCACCACTCGTGTAAACCGTAGAGACTCCATTGTGGGCATGAAAATCCCCACTGTTTAAACTGTGAAATACTCAGGCACTAATAACCTTCTGGAACAACACTTCCAATGTTACTCATCTCTCTTTTTTTTTTTTGTTTTATTCAAATTTATGTGAACAAGTGTGCTGGGTAAAGATTTTCCACAGAGAAAAATTTTGATATTTCGGTTAAACGTGAAATTTTGACGTAAGTGGTTGATGTACACACGTGTTTTTTTTTTTATATAGACACCAAATGGATACAACCAAAAAACAAATTTTGGCACTGTCTGTGCTTCAAAGGTCACGGCATCTTACGCATTAGCAATGCTAATTTTACTGAAGCCTCTACTGAATACTCTGTGTCACCTACAGGATCAGCAAACACAATCAGCTATAGCTTATGATTTAAGCCATTAAGTAAAGATATCCTGGGACTTAAGTTCCAAGAGTGTGTGTGCTGTACGTACATGTATGACAGGTGGCGCCGGTGTATCCAGTGCCGTTGCATGAGCAGCTAAACCTGTCCCAGTTCTGAGCGCACCTTCCTCCGTGCTCACAGTGATTAGGCAAACACCTGAAAAAACACAACGAGAAAAAAACAGCAAAATGAAATTTCACATCGCACACAATTACAGCTTTTTCCTTATGTTTAATGTCACACCACTTCACCAGCCATCTACCACCAAGTGTATACCAGCCATCTGCTCTACATGCTTTACTTTATTGAATTAAAACCTGGGTTGCATAACCAAAAAGACGTATTCATGCCTGGTATACACTTATTAAGACCTGCGTCTTGTTATTAAGGTATGCTCAAAGCATTTCCTTGGGCATTTTTTTAATAAAAAGGCTGCAGTGGCTTTTCTTTATTAGAGATTAAAAGACCCGACTCAGGTAGACCTTATTAAGAAAAAGTTGATTTATTTTCATTTTCAGCAGCTCTTACAGTAGTTTTTTAGACACAGTTTATATGAATGCACAAGTCTAATATTGTTTTTAAAATTACAACAGCGACCTGGTGGACACTCCTCATACAATTATATTAAAAAAAGAAACAAAACGTGTAATAGCTGATAATAGCTTATTAGGCAGTCAAGCACTGAAGGTGTATAGTCATTCTATTGTTAGTGTAAAGCGCATTGTTATATTTTAATCTATTTCTTCTGATTATAACATTATATTACATTTATATTTATTGTATTTGGCAGACACCCTTATCCAGAGCAAATTATTTGTTATACAGCTGAGTAACTGAAGGTTAAGGATTTTGCTTAAGGGCCCAGCATCAAGCCCAGAGGTCCAGCAACTTATTTACTGATCTATCACTTCCCAGTTTCAATATTATTATATTTCATTATGTATTTTATTATTTTAATATTGTTATATTTTTATTAGCACACAGTTGCAATTAATATGTTTTTATCCTCTGCCTACAGTGTGTACGACAAGCAATGAAACCATCAAGGAGAAGTTGTGAAATTTGGCACATTGTTTGGGCGAAGTCAAGGGAACAGTCCCACAAAATTTAGGCCAAGTGCTGCGAACATTGGGTAAAATTTGAGCTGGATTAAAATTTCATTGATCCAGAAATTTTATGGTTCCAGAAAACCATATCATTTTTATTCTCTTATGCATTTATACTGTGTGTATATATAATAATAATAATAATAATAATAATAATAATAATAATAATAATAATAATAATAATAATAATAATAATAATAATAATAATAATAATAATAATAATAATAATAATAATAATAATAATAATAATAATAATAATAATAATAATAATAATAATAATAATAATAATAATAATAATAATAATAATAATAATAATAATAATAATAATAATAATAATAATAATAATAATAATAATAATAATAATAATAATAATAATAATAATAATAATAATAATAATAATAATAATAATAATAATAATAATAATACAGTTTTCTGTGATTACAGGATTTAAGGATGTTTAATGAACCTGAACTGAGTGAATGGAAATCATTTATATATTCACATATTCACATCTTTTATGTTTGTTTGTGGTTAAGTCATAATAAAGTGTAACAAAGTTAAAAGTGGAAAAGGATTCAGTGCTTTTCTGTTTGCATTAATTACTCATTTTCAAAGATGCTTTGTACTGGAAATCAAATATGGCCAAGAAACATTTTCCAAAAAAAAGTTTGTAGGACATAATGAATAGTTACGTGTCTAAATACTGGTATTACAAACAATCAAAGAGGGTAAAGTTTGGGTTAAAGTATTATCACCACAGCAGTAAACACTCCGCTTGGCAGACCCCGATGTACATCCTACATAGCAAATTGTAAATGATCAGCTATTATTTAATGAGAAAACAAACCCAAATAAAAGCCAGAATAAAACAAACGTGACCTGCGGGTCCTGCGTTTTAGTCGATGTGTCGAAACAACATTGACATCTTAACTGATGAAGAGAAGCACAAAATCAATAGTGTTGTAATGGGCGCCTGAGTCCCGATAATGATTTCGCACCTGAACCGGGCGAGTGCCAGAAGAAAACGATGGGAGAACGCATTGACATCCTCTTATCACATCGGTTATTATAGTAAACACTGCGAAAGTGTGAAAGCTCATCAATAAACTTAGATTTTAGATTACTTCAGAGAGAAATCAAGTAAGGACTGCATAAGTGCAAGAACTTATCCTGATCTTTGCAAGAACTGATCTTTTGAAGTGTATTATTTTCTACACCTTTATATGTATATAATTTATATTTTTCCCCCAATTATACGCTCATAAATGTCTAGGGTTCTGAGGTAAAAAAACCCAAATATCTATAATTCTTGTGAAAAATCATATTTATTGATATTTTATTAGTTCCTTAAAATTTGATGGTGAGGTAAAAATATATTCTTTAAATAAAAATAATTTATAAAAACATGCATATACAGTGAGAAAAAAAAAATATTGGGACATCTGATTTTCCAGGCAAACTTTTACCACAAAGTAGGAGGCACGCAATTGTATAGAATATCTTTGCTTGCAGAGGCATTACATTTTCCTTTTACTTGAATAAGGAGACCAAAACCTATTCCAGCATGAAAATACCCATGTGTACAAGCCAGCTTCATGAAGATATGCTTTACATGGGTTGGAGTGGAAGGTTTCAGCCACAGAACTCTGACCTCAACCCTACTAAAGACCTTTGGTTACTGCACCCCAGGCCTTATCACCTCACTCTACATCAGTACCTGACTTTACTAACACCCTGTGGCTGAATGAGTACAGATCTCCACAAACATACTCCAGAAGAACATCTTCCTGGATGAGTAGAGGTTATTAAAACAGCAAATGGGAACTAAATGTGAAATAGGATGTTCAAAAAGCACAAGAATCTAATAATCTGGTGTCATTAAATATTTTTGTGATAATAATTTTTTTTTTTATTGTTCTTCTAATGCTTTTTTGAGCTCTGGACTAACAGGCAGCTTCACATTGTGTACCATCATGACATGATTCTGCTTAATAGTGTTTCATGTGTTTTTGTTGTTCCTGGAATTAAGTGTTGATGTATCTTATTAATAACATTTGTTAATTGGCGTGTTAAACGGTGCGTTACTATGGCGGCACGTAAGCGTGATAGACTCGCAGCTTAGAAACACATGTCAAGCATGAAAGACACGGGTGAGAAATGCATGAGTGATCCATCAATATATGGGTAATGAACGTGAGTTAAACCGAATAAGCCTTCTGGATTTAACCAGCTGTTCTTTGTTTACTCCTCTGCTTTCAAAATAGACTTGCCAACAATGAGCAACCTCACGACGATTACGTTTTATTCTTTCGTTAGCCGAATGCACAGTATCCGAGTAGCTCCACGGTCATCTTCTGAGGAACTGCATCAAAAGAGCTAGTACCAAGGTTTAATTTGGGAAGGTGGTAGATCAATGGTTAAGCCATTGGACTTTGGATTGGAGGTTCAAATCCCACCACCACTGAGCTGCCACTGCTGGGTCCCTGAACAAGGCCCTTAACTCTCTCCTGCTCATTGGTACGTTTCTCCAAATGAGGGTGCCTACCAAATGCCTTCCTTTGCTGTTTATTACATATTGGATTTTGCACTGTTCTATCACTTTTCTTTCCTTGCAACATTATAAACCAAACCATAATATCCAAAATTCCTTTTTCTTTCTGGAGTCCACTTAAGTCTCAAAGGGCTTCACTTCACTGCCAATGAATGCAAAGTTCTTCTAACAGATCATATATCTATTGTGACCAACAAGGTTTCTTTCATCCACGAGGAACAAGGGCTCACTAATTGGCTTGATGTGGATGAAAACAATGCAAAACGTACACTTTTGGCTTCAAAGGCATCAGATCTCAAACCAATTATATACCAACTGGGAGATTTAAGAGCCACGTGACAGACAGTGTTTTCTATCATCAAAGCAATGAAGGAGGCAGTATCTTTTGGAATAAATGGTCGTTATTGCACCTGTATGCAGAGATTCGTTGGCAAAACACAGAGGAGATCTTTTAATGACTCAGTGTAGTATTATACTTAAAAACCTTATGTTCATTATTTTTTACCTTTCTGTACATGGACAAAAGTATCTTCCCAAAAGAGAAGCAGGTGCCCAGGAACTTTTGTCCATACACAGTTATGCTAAGTTTTTAATACTAACAAGTATTAGTATAAGTGTGTAAGCAGCAGTGTTGAGGATAAAGGGTAGCTTTCAGACCTGTCGATGATGGCGCACGTGTCCAAGCTGACATTTTCAAAAGCTCCCAGCATGCCCTGCTCCACAGCCACCAGGTCAGCTAGCTGATCGTCCACCTGGATGAGCTGCATGCAACCTTGGAACGAGCGCTGCGACGGAGACGCCTGGGTCTGCAGGAAATAACCTGCACACAAACACATGGTCACATTTACATGGCATCCATAACATTTCCAAAGCATCTGTTTCAGCTTGCATGCTGCATGTGGATTCTTATCCCTTTCTTATCTTAGATTTAGATTAGAAATTTTATGAAAGCAAATATTTCCTTTAATTCATTACAAATTTCTGGAGGAAGGTTTAAATCTGGCCAGCTGCTCACGATGATTTTCGAAGGTTTTAGAAAGAAATCAGACAATATTGCACAAAGGCATTTTGAGTCTCAAACTATTACCTGGACCATCTGTTGGCTTTTCTGAAATAGTGGTGTCTGACTAGTGTAACAAAAATCAATCAATCAATCAATCAATCTATCAATCTATCAATCTATCAATCTATCTATCTATCTATCTATCTATCTATCTAAATACCAGTGGTCCCAAACACCTGGGCTACGGACCGGCACCGCTAAATTTAAACCACCAAGCGAGCAAAATGAACAAAAAACAACATAGTGGATCCATGTTTATTATTATATTTAGAAAATACTATTTTTTATGATACGAGCGGCATAAAAAATATACCGCTCGTATATTTTGTTGTAATTATCCACCACACCTTAAAGGCCGGTCCGTGAAAATATTGTCTGACATTAAACCCGTCCGTGGTGCAAATATTTTTGGGGACCGCTGGTGTAGACCTCAAAATTTAGCTCTTGTCAAACTCACGCACTTAAACTTGCCCATTTTTCCTGTTTTTAGCACATCAACTTTGAGGACAAAATCATTACTTGCTGCCTAATATATCCCACCCACTGACAGGTGCCATGATGAAGAGATAATTAATTCACTTCACCAGCCATAATGCTATGCCTGCTCGATCATCGGATTTGTGCTCATTCCGCCACAAGGGCAAGTAAATGATGTAGAGTGAGGAGTTCCTTCCAATGGAAACAGTTCGGAGAAGAATCACATATTGCTGAAAAGTTCAGGTGTCCAAATACTTTTGCTTGTATATTTAGCCATGGTGTTCTAGCAAGGCCATTTTGTTGTGTTTTTACCGTCTGTTGGTGTTAAGAGACTACTTAATTGACAATAACTATCGCATTTAATTAAATATATATTTAATCATATCTACAGCTCTATCCAATCAGAGCTTCAGTGACAGCAACTGTACATCATCACAGATTTCTCAGTGAGCTGCTAATGAAAAGTTGTGTAATGCAACGTGTCCTCTCTGTAATAAAACCCTATTGTATCCATTCCTGCACCATGTTCATTTCAGCACACAATGTTGTTATATTTTCTGACTCTTCTTTCGGTTTGTTTTTTTTTCTGGCTAATTTCATCATGCGTTGGCCGGCAGGGTAAGAATAAAAAGCAGCATATTAAAATACACTGCAGTTGTCTTGTCTGAGTCCCTGCGGTTTGGACGCTCACCTTATCAGTATGCTCGTGATTACTTCGCAGTGTGAAACAGAAACAGGTGTTTGTGACAGATAAAGCTGCATTCTTCGCTTTTTATATGCACCTGATTAGAATTCTCGTCACTTCTGCCTTCACTTGGACGCTTAAATGTCCGTGTTATAGCCTTGATTTGGTTTTCTTCTTTACCGCTATGTGATATGTGGTTACACCGCTGGTCACGCAAGGGCACAGAGCATGATGGAGAGCTGCTGTGGACATTTTCATGCTAAATACCGCTATAAACTACGGGCACGGTTCGAGTGTAAAAATTCATTCGGGAATATTGGGTGGAGATTAGTACACTATAGAATTTAAGAATCAAGGACAAAAGTCAGTGCTCTCATTTATCAAGCTTTGAATCATTTCAAGAAAAAAAAAAACGTATTTTCTGGACTATAAGCTGCTTCTTTTTCCCAAGCTTGGAACCCCACGGCTTAAACAACTAAGCGGCTAATATATGAATTTTTCCTGGGTTTTTCCCGGTTTCACAAGCTTCCTGCCACCAAAAAACTGAGACCCATAACATTAGACCAATGAAATTGCGGAACAGGTTCAGGTGAACCAATGAAACTCTTTATATTAAAATTAGATGCACTCCCACTGAATCGGGCCGCACCACATCATATATATGGATGGTGTTCCTCTGATGTTTGACCTGCCGCTCACTTTTCATCATGTTTATATTTTTGTCTGCTTGACAGGACCATACAAATGTGTGCATCTTGTATTAGAGCAGTTAAAATGTGATGCTTTAAAAACAATTCTTTCATACTGACCACTAGATGTTCAAGGCACCTCATGGCAAAGAACTCTAAAGATTTGAGAATTAGAATTGTTTGCTCCACAAAGATGCCTAGTCTATAAGAAGATCGTTAACACCATGAAACAGTACAGTGGCCAGGGACAAACAGAGGTTTTCCAAGACGGGTTCCACTCAAAACATGTCTTGCAAGGGTCTATTAAAGAAGTTAAGTCCTCGTGCTGTGAGACAGGTGCAGAAGCTGCTTCAAAAAACAGATGCATGAGTGCTGCAGCATTGCTTTAAAGGTTGCAGAAGCGGAAGGTCAGCTTATCGGTGCTCAAACCGTACGCCGCACATTGCAACAAGTCGGTTTGCCTGGCTGTCGTCAAGGAAGCCACTTCTGAAGCTTGATCACAAGAAAGCCTGCAGACAAGCTGAAGCTTTTTAGGAGCATGAATTACTGGAACCATGCCCTGTGGTCTGATGAGACTGAGATAAGATCCTTGGTGAGGAGTATTCAAGAAAATTGTGTTTTGCTACAGCCAAGCATGGTGGTGGTGGTAACACCATGGTCTGGGGCTGCATGAGTGCTGCTGGTACTGGGGAGCAGCGGTGTGTAAGCACAATTTGCTTCAACATATTGATTACTGCTTAGCTACACTCACTTTAGACTGCTCTGCTAAAGGTTCCTATAGATACTATCATTTATTCCCCACATCACACTTTTGTTAAGTTCACCTCCATTTGCTCCACTGTAGCTGCAGACTTAAAACACAAACACTCCTCTGCCTCTTAACCTTATACCATCCTTTTAGTCCTATACTGCACCACACTGCATCTTCAACCAAGTATGATTCTATTAGACATTTGTATTTCTGGGTCTGTTCAAATGATATTTAAGAAATTATATCTCCATGTGGTTAATACATTTTTATATATTTTTTACTCCCAACAGAGTTTTTAGTCTGACGGTATTTTTATTGTGTGGCCTAATAAACCATTATCAGAATGCATTTATTGACAGAGACTTCAAAAATATTTGTAGATCACACTGAATAAATCCATCTCCCAAATACCATAAATCCAAATATAAATTTATCCTACAACCAGCATTTTTAAAAATTACCTACGGCAATCAGAATTCCCCACCGAGCTGCTGTTTGCTTCTTACAGACCATGTAACCCTGCTACCTTTATCAGAAAGCTTGAGCTAACAGTAAATGTAAGTGATTTAATTACGCCTACATTCCCTTAAAGGACAAATAGAGCTCGTTCCATTTTCAAGAAAGGAAAAATCAGTCGTAAACAAATTACGGCACAAGGATAGATCGGCAAGGAGCTAAAATAACAGTGATGCAAAGGGGGGATTATTGATTGATAATTATGACCGCATCAGCAGTTTGTAGAGCAGTAGCGAAACATTCTACAGGCAGGCGTTTATAAATAGGTATGTCCTCACTGTCTATGGTCAAAACATACACATTTTCGAGAGAAACTTGCAAGCAGCAGTGGACATTAATGAAGTAAAAGTTTTCACGTATCTGTATAATACTGAAGTATTTCCTTTTAGGAAAACTTTTACTTTAACTTCACTACATTATGAGCAATCAGTGATTCAAATCTGGTGAGTTTGAGAGGAACAAATGATGGAAGAAACTCCTGACTCCAACTTGCCACAACATCTGTGGCCTAATTTGTGTGATTTTTTTTAAGTAGATGAGCATAAGATTTGGGCTTATGATCATTTTAATAGATATCAATCAGTGTTTGACTCAGTAGATAAATACATCAATAGATGCCGACCCTGCAAACATCCTGAACCATCTAAAGCCATTTGGATTACACATAATGTGAAGTTTGGACATTGGACCTTTAAAATTGTTTATAGGCCCTGGCATTGCGAAGTTATTGTTGAATCTCTGATGATCTCAAATGTTGAGCTATTTTATGAGTTGCTCAGTAGCTCCTGGTTCCACAATTTCAACGAACTATATAAGACTGTAGAAAGGACATTACTCATAATCACACACTCCGGTACTCATGTTAGTTCTCACTCTCCAGTGTTTTGTATTGTTTTAAGATTTATAATCACACCCTTCATATCACCCAGTTGAGGATGTGTTCCCTTTTGAGTCTGGTTCCTCTCAAGGTTTCTTCCTCATTCATCTAGGTAGTTTTTTTCTTGCTACAGTTGCCCCAGGCTGCTCATCAGGGATAAATACACATCATTCACTTTCATTCTTAAGTTTTGTAAAGCTGCTTTGAGACAATTGTGTCCAGTGTGAAAAGTGCTATAGAAAGAAAAACTTGAACTTGAACTTGAATTTGAATTTCAAAGCAAAAACCTTTGTACTTTTACTCAAGAGAAAGTTTAAAGGAACACTTTTACTTTAACTGGAGTAATATTTTACTGAGTGTATATTTACTTTTACTTAAGTACATGGTCTGTTTACTTTGTCCACCACTGCTACCTACGTACTTTGCTTACTTGTGATTGCTTAGGCAACAGCACATCCTGGCACAGGAACACAAACAAGGGTATAAATAAAGAAACAAATAATAAACTAGCACGGAAGAGGTGAACACAATCAGGTAACAAACCAAAGACAGGACAGAGGGTGGAGATCAAAACAAAAAATAAAATCGTAACCCAGAGGAACAGTAGAAACAATTTTCCAAAATGAAGAACTGTTAAATGTATATCTCATTTTTACATTTTTGTTTTGTAGGTTTCTTTACTATATTTTTAGAGGAATTGTTCAAAGTGGCCCACGTTCTTCCTTTTGCTTCTTCATATGAATGCATTGATTTATTAAATAATTTAATAAAACAACTAGCTAGCTGTCAAACTATCATGGAATAAATCGATTTTCTCTTCATCCACTTCAGCAAAATGAATACCCCATTTCCATTTTCCATAAGTCTCACTTAATCACCCACCTCCGAAGTGGTACGTTCCTCCGGTTGTGATCTGAAAAGGTGTGTTGGTCCTCACAGCTGAAGCTTCATCCCCATCCATAGTCAGCATGGCAAAGTTTTCCTTGGCCATGAAACGAACCTCATGCCACTCTCCATCATTCAGCTCCGAACCTGTAACAGTGATAAGAAGCAGAAAGCGCTCAGCTCAGTCTCTCTAATTTTGTCATGTAGGTCAATGGGTTGATAAGCATCCAATTACAGGGTCCTTTTTTTTATGCCATGACTGAGATCTGAAAGGATTCGAAACTCATTTGACTGCTTTAAGTGATAATTCATAGTCGCTTATTCGAGTTATTCAATCCTGAGACACCAGAACACAATCAAAAACAGCACTTTCTATTTTAATTAAAGTTACAATAAAAAAATTCTGAAAGAACATTAACTCACTAAAGCTCCTTGGTGACCACTTTGCCACTGCCACCTACTGTAAAAGAAGATTGAGTAATTACCTTTGGTTTTCCTCTCTCTCTCTCTCTCTCTCTCTCTCTTTCTCTCTCTCTCTTTAGACAGGACGCAATCTATTTCCCAACCCCTGCCACACTATTAGAGTTTGGAAATGTGTCTAATGTTGGTAGTGATACATAGCACTCAGTCTCCTCGCTCATTTATCCATCTATCCTTCCATCCATCCATCTCTGCCACTCTTTTATTGTATGCTTTTTTGTCCCATTTAGCTGGGCACGATCTTCAAAAAGAATGAGAATGAAAAAAAAAAGACCAAAAAATTCAGTAAGTTTTTTAAATGAATGATGATAGTATAAAGGTAATGAGATCTGTAATGTGATCTGCTCATGATATTGAGTGTATGAGATTAGATAGTACACTTCATAGTGTCATTTTATTAACTCCAATTAAGACTTGGGGGGGAAATGAAGAGTTGCACCTTTCAATATCATGAAATCCAATAACTCATGGAATGGAAGGAAAAAAAACATACCTTTAGGATCAGAACTTTGGAATGGAAACTACTGAGAACAAATAACGTTTAACCCAAGAGACTTAAAACTACACAGTGCAGATACACTCCATTACTCTTACATTTTCCAATGAAATTTCTACTGTCTTAGTTAAACCCTGATGGTTCTTTACTGAGTAAGTTATTGGTTTGAGTAGAAACAAATTAAACCATGATTTCATTAAGAAACTGATTTTTCAGTCTGCACTACTGCACACTTCACACACAGTTGTAAAAAATGTATATAATGAAAAAGTGGCATTTAGATTTTTCTGTGAAAATGTATAACTTGCAATATTTCTAGATTGATTGATTGATTGATTGATTGATTGATTGATTGAACAGTTGCAGGCCAAGTACATGGCAAATATACTCTTTAATGGCAGAGGCCTCAACCAGAAGTTGATCTAAGATAATACAAGATAACTTTTACATTTACAAATTGACATAAGATTGCCTTTGTTTGCAGCTGATAGATAGATAGATAGATAGATAGATAGATAGATAGATAGATAGATAGATAGATAGATAGATAGATAGATAGATAGATAGATAGATGTGTTTTGTATGATGATGCATCAATAGTGGATGGATGGATAGATGGATGGATGTTTGGATGAGAAATTGATAAAACTGTACACACCAAGCATCTGTAGAAACAAACCAATAGGCCAAGGAGAAAGTTTGGGTTTTGGGAAAAAGTTTTTTTTTCCATTTGAACTCTTAAGCTTAACAGATGCAGGTGACATTCTGGGAGAATAAATACCCAGTTGATAGATCAGTCGATACGTTTTCCACCAAGCATCTCCAGCTCTGATGCTTCCTCTCCAGCATACTGCTATAAAGAAGACTGCACTGGCTACTACAGGCTGTTGGAGGGTCTCCACCATCTTCCATCTTAGTTTTGACATGTTCACTAAGGGTGTACTCAACTTGTTGGCAACTATTTTGACAACAATTGTGAGGACAGTAAATCTATACTGCTATACAAGCTGCACATTGACTACTCTAATATATATAAAAGTTTCATTTCTAAAGTTTTGTCCCTTGAGAAGATCTACTTCTGTGAAATACTGCACATGTAAACCTCAACAGTCGAATTTATGGATTTCTGAAACAAATGGGGTTCAGGTTTATTTGTTTGCAACTGAAACTTCTGTGTGCCCTAATAAAGTCAATCACACATCTTCAGTCAATAAGAACACCTCAAAGTCTTAGAAGTTTTTCCACTTCATTTTCCACACTTCGATTCTGTCGATCAAAAGCTTCGCCTGTGCTATCTGCTCTACTCCAGAAGCACGTAGGTGAGCCACTGTAAAGCCGGTGTTAAAGGCTTTGCTGCGAACACTACGGAAAAACAACAATTTGAATCGTGAATCCGTTTCCTGAACAGAAATGTCGCAGTGATGCATAGTGTCCGTTTGGTGTTAAAAGAACACAAAGGATCCTCCAGGCTTCCGGTGAATAATTCAAGCCGATGAATGCAGGAAGTGGAACACACAGGGAAAAACGTTACGTTATGTTCTTGGCATCCACGGATTCACTGTTCTGCCAAAAAGATTTACTGAATGGTGTGAGGTAGGGGTCCTGAGGTATGAATAAAAAATGATCCGCTCAGTACTGGTCTTATGCCATATAATGGGTGTTCAGAGCGAAGGGAATGCAGGAAGGTTTAAAAACGAATAAAAGCCAACCATTTACATTTCTGACATTCAGTATACGCTCTTATCCAAAGCGACTTATGGTTTTCTCATTCATACACCTGAGCAGTTCAGGGTTAAGGGCCTTGTTTAAGGGCCCAGCAGTGGTGGCTTGGTGGTGCTGGGATTTGAGTTCATGACCTTCTGAGCAGAAGTCCAACATATTAACCACTGAGCTTCCACTTCCCAAATCCAAAATGCAATTCATTAGTCGAGAACAAGGTCAGGCGGAGGGTCAGGCGATCAGCAGACACCATGCGCAAGATAAAGTGGCTTTATTGTCATTTGAAGCAAATACAGTGAAGTACGAAACGACGTTCCTCCAGGATCGAGGTGCAACATAAACCAACATAACTTGCGACATGATGACACAAAACTAACTGATCCAAACTGACACACAGGACTACACAAAGTGACCACGAGCAATCAACATTTAATGATACACAACACTATAACAATGTAACAATACCACAAAAAAATGTGTGTGTGTGTGTGTGTGTGTGTGTGTGTGTGAGTCCAGTCTCTTATTGCGGAGTTTAAAGAAACAGTTACGTAGTCTGCTCTGCCTTTCTTACTTTCTTTCTCTTTCTCTCTCTCTCCTTCCTGCCCTTCTTACTATTTCCTTTTCCTTCCATCCTGTCCTTCTCTCTCTCTCTCTCTCTCTCTCTCTCTCTCTCTCCTTCCTGCCCTTCTTTTCTATTTCTCTTTCCTTCAATCCTTTCCTTCTCTCTCTCTCTCTCTCTCTCTCTCCCTCTCTCTCTCTCTCTCCCTTCTTTCTCTCTCTCTTTCCTTCCCGTCCTTCTTACTATTTATTTTCCTCCTTCTCTCTCTCTCTCTCTCTCTCTCTCTCTCTCTCTCTCTCTCTCTCTCTCTCCTGCCTCTTTTCCCTTATTAATTTGTCTTTCTGTCTTTCTTCATCCTTTTACTCTCACTCTCCCTCTTTCTTTTTTGCCCTGCCCTTCTTAATGTTCCTCTCTTTTCTCCCTTGCTCTTTTTATTTACTTCTTCTTTTTGTCTCTCTTTCTGTCTCTCTGCTCTCTCTCTCTCTCTCTCTCTCTCTCTCTCTCTCTCTTTTTTTCTCCTGCCTCTTTTCCTTATTAATTAGTCTTTCTGTCTTTCTTTATCCTTTTACTCTCACTCTCTCTCCCTCTTTCTTTTTTGCCCTGCCCTTCTTACTGTTTTTTTTTTCTGTCTCTCTCATTTCTGCTTTCTCTTTCTCTCTCCTTCCCGTCCTTCTTACCATTTATTTTCCTTCAATCCTTTCCGTTTCTCTCTCTCTCTCTCTCTCTCTCTCTCTCTCTCTCTCTCTCTCTCTCTCTCTCTCTCTCTCTCTCTCTCTTTCCCTCTCTCTCTCTCTCTCTCTCCTTCCCGTCCTTCTTACTATTTATTTTCCTTCCATCCTGTCCTTTTCTCTCTCTCCCTCTCTCTCTCTCTCTCTCTCTCTCTCTCTCTCTCTCTCTCTCTTTCTCTCTCTCTCTCGCAGTTCCCAGTCAATGGAAGGTAAAGTGTTGCGTGCCAGCAGCATTCATCTGTATAAGGAATATTTCTCAGACACTGATAAATATCACACGCAAAAGAAATGTTCTTTTGTCAGTTCTGTGTAGCACGTAGACATTCCATATGATCCTCCCACACCTCTTTTCACGCTGTTTAAAAAAAAAAAGCTGCGTACTATTTAATGTAATGTGTGTGAACCCTCTCAAACGTTGTCTCAGTTGTTAAAAAATTGTTAATCCCTTGTGTCGATCGTGTCGGCTTCAGAAAAAGAATTGTGGAGACATTTTCAGGTGCTAATGTGTTTCAAAAATCCGTTTTCTTCAAGACTCGTGTGGGTGAAAGGCACCGAAATGGGAATGCTAGAGAAAATGATGTGTGAGCTTGTTAGCAGCGAAGGTGCAAAAGTGGGGAGAAATCAGTCAGTTAGCGGGTGACGCTATACCAATGATCGTGTCAAGTTCGGTCTCTAAAATTAACACGCCAATGATGCAGATCACTTTTTTTATCGGACAAAAATATACAGGAGCATCTCGATGAATTGTAATATCATTTAAAACTTGATTTATTTTTTGACAGTGGCCTTCAGTTCATCTGCATTTTTTTGGTCTCTTGTTTCTCTTTTTTCTCTTGACAATACCCCGTAGATTCTCTAATGAGGTTCAGGTCTGGTGAGTTTGCTGGCCAGTCAAGTCAACACTGTGGTCAATTAACCAACTTTTGGTGCTTTTGGCAGTGTGGGCAGGTGCCAAATCCTGCTGGAAAATGAAATCAGCATCTCCATAAAGCTGGTCAGCAGAGGAAAGCATGAAATGTTCTAAAACCTCCTAGTGGACGCCTGTGCTGACCTTGAACTTGATAAAACACAGTGGACCAACACCAGTAGATGACAAGACTCCCCAAACCACCACTGTGCAAACTTTACACTGGACCTCAAGCAACTTGGATTCTGTGCGTCTCTTCTCCTCTTCCAGACTCTGGTACATTGATTTCCAAATGAAATGCAACAAAATGTCTTTAATCTAAAAAGATGACTTTGGCCCACTGAGCAACAGTCCAGTCCACAGACCACATTTTTTCCTTCTATTCAACTTTCCATGAATGTGTTTGGATACAGCATTCTGTGAACAGCAGGTTTTTTTAGTGGTGACCTTTTGTGTCTTATCCTACATGTGCAGGATGTCAATGATAATCTTCTGGACATCTGTCAAGTCAGCAGTCTTCCCCCATGATTGTGTAGCCAGAACCAGACTGAGAAACCATTTAGAGGGTCAGGAAACCTTTGCAGGTGTTTGGATTTAATGAGGTGATTAGAGTGTGACACCACGAGTCTCCAATATTGAACTTTTTCACAATATTCTGATTTTCTGAGATACTGGATTTGAATTTTCATTAGCTGTAAGCCATAATCATCAAAATTAAAATAAATAAACACTATAATTATATCAGTCTGTGTGTGATGAATCTATAAAATGTACAAGTTCCATGTTTTGTATTGAATTACCAAAATAAATCAACTTTTTAATGATATTGTAGAACTACACTTTCTTTCGGCTTCTCTCACACATGTTTTTATGCTGGATGCCCTTCCTAACGCAACCCTCCATTTATCTGGGCTTGGGACCGGTACTAAGGCTTGTGCAACCCTAATGGCTGGGGTTGGTTCCCTGACCAGGGACCTTTTTTTTTTTATAATTTATTGAAATGCACCTGTATATTCCAGTAGAAGAATCTGATTAGTTTCAGATCAAGTACAGAGAGCAGTTTTGCTCAATATGTGTGAAGAGAGAGCCCTTTTTAATTTTTATTTTTTTTATTTTAACAAACTTTAAAATTTTGGTTAACAAAAAACAAACTACAAACCAAAAAAAATACATAAAAAAATGTGTATTGTGCCACACATTATCCAATTCATTGCAAAGATTATTTATTCAGCATTTGTTTTTATTTATATTCATATTACTACAGATGTGTATTCTTAGGCTTTTAACTGGACATTTCTCAACCAGCCATATAAAGAAAAAACCTTGACCTGAGTGGTGCAGCAGGTTGTTTTGTACCAGCAGCCAGACTGGACAACTCATCACTTTACTGGGATTAGGTCATTGAATAACAGCTCAACTCGAGTTGTTAACCTACCATCATCATCCACATCACATATCCACTGCCCTTTTGCTGGCATTCATTTATATATATATATATATACACACACACACACACACTCCTGATCTCTAAATGTGAGTGTATGTCCACTTTTGCTGCCAGAACAGTCCTGACCTGTCAACCATGAACAGAATTAACAGTAATCACTTTTCAAGCAATTTAAACCTGTCGCTGGTTAACCACTGTTCCTCTGACCCAGTCGTCTAGCCGTCACTATTTGGCCCCCTCGTCAAACACGTTTAAATCCTTACGCTTGCTCATTTCTCCTGCTTTTAACACATCAACTTTCAGGACAAAATGTTCACTCACTACCTAATATTTCCCACCCACTAACAGGTGCCATGTTGAGGAGATAATCAGTGTTATTCACTTCAATGTTATAAGGTCATAATATCATACCTGGTCAGGTTTATACTGTATATACTCAATTCTGATTAGCTAAAAGATACAAATAGTAGTTTATTCACCATATTATATAATATATTATATTATGTAATTATGAAATACTGTAACCATAGTAACCTGCAGTCAAGGTACAGTGAGACTGCTATTTTAAACATTTCCTAATCATTAATCAAAATTAATACTGATTTTTTAATTGCAGGTTACACAATGTATTTCAAGTTAATGTTTCATTTGAAATAGAGAAGCAGCACAAATTGAGATCAAATCAAATTATTATTTTTTGCAATTAAAAATGCCAATTTGGTTCACCTGAGCAGAAAAAAAGCACACAGAGCCTATTGTATACATTCAGACTTCTGCAAACAAACACCATCAAAGCCGGAAATTGGAGGGCTTCGTTAAATAAGGAGGGAAAATACTTTCAGCTGCACATAGGAATCAATGTGTTGTAGAGCATTGGGTAAACTAAAAAACAAACCAAAAAACCCAAACTGAAATTGAAAACCAATTGTGCCATTTAAAATGCCACTTCCTGCCACATGTGCACACAACAGTGTGTTTCAAACCTGGCACAAAAACAGAATTACGGTCTGAAAGATTGCTGTAGGCTACACTACCTAAACATTGTACTTTCTAATTAGAATGCAGTATAGTGATTCTAAACAGGTTCACGAAATGACCTGGGCTGTGAGATGTTCAGAGAACCAAATATTTACCATCAAAAGAACAAAGCCTACCCAAAAGCCTGAGGGCTCCATTTATTACAGAAGGAAATGGTTTCAGTTATACCAGCGAATCAATATGTGATGAAGCCCTGGGTAAACTAATACAGTATATGTTTCGCTCAGTTGCGTCCCAGGAAACGCCACTGACCTTGAAACACACAACAAACATCCCCGAAATATACAGAATAAATAAAGTCAAGTGCAAGGCAAAAACAAAAGTATATACTATTGCTGCATAGGTTTTTTTCTCTGCGCTGTTTGCACTAGGTTGCACACGATGCACTTTATGTGGCGAAGACACTTACGTCCTTACTCTGTGTTCTCTTATGTAGCTTTATGTTGTGTGTTGTAGCTTTATGTTGTTTAATGAAGCACCAGGGTTCTGAAGGAATGTTGTCTCATTTCACTTTTTTAACATTTTTTTAACACACTACACCTGCACACTAAATCCTGCAGTGCCAGACGTGTCCCCCTGCTTAAACCGATGTCCAAACACATCTGAAGTTTGCTAGAGAGCATTTGGATGATCCAGAAGAGGATTGGGAGAATGTCATATAGTCAGATGAAACCAAAATAGAACTTTTTGATAAAAACTCAACTTGTCGTGTTTGGGTTAGAAAGAATGCTGAGTTGCATCCAAAGAACACTATACCTACTGTGAAGCATGGGGGGGGAAACATCATGCTTTGGGGCTGTTTTTCTGCAAAGGGACCAGGATGACTGATCCGTGTAAAGGAAAGAATGAATGGGGCCATGTATTGTGAGATTTTGAGTGAAAACCTCCTTCCATCAGCAAGGGCATTGTAGATGAAACGTTGCTGGGTCTTTCAGCATGACGGTAATCATGCTGCCCGGGCAACGAAGGAGTCGTTCAAGCATTTCAGGGTCCTGGAGTGGCCTAGCCAGTCTCCAAATCTCAACCCCATTGAAAATCTTTGGAGGAAGTTAAAAAAATCCATGTTGCCCAGAGACAGCCCCAAAACATCATTGCTCTAGAGGAGATCTGCATGGAGGAATGGGCCAAACTACCAGCAACAGTGTGTAAAAACCTTGTGGAGACTTACAGAAAACGTTTGATCTCTGTCATTGCCAACAAAGGGTCTATAACAAAGTATTGAGATGAACTTTTGACCAAATACTTATTTTCCACCATAATTTGCAAATAAATTCTTTAAAAATATGACAATGTGATTCTGGATTTCTTTTTCTCATTTTGTCTGTATAGTTGAAGTGTACCTATGATGAAAATTACAGGCCTCTTTCAACTTTTTAAGAGGGAGAACTTGCACAATTGGTGGCTGACTAAATACTTTATTGCCCCTATATATATATATGCACACACACACACACATCCCACAGAAGCTTAATCGGATTGAAATCTGTGGAATCGAGATTCCAAATCAACACTTCAGATATTTATATTCCCTAAACCATTCCAGACAACTTCTGGTTAATAATTTAATAGATGACTATCAAAAAAATCTTTTAATGGTCTAGTGGGATGGGAACTATATTCGAGCAACACAATTGACTGGTTTTTATAAGTGTTTGTAGACTGTCAGCATGTTTCACCTGCTTCATGAAAAGCCTCAAACCATTGCTTCTCCTTTAGACAACATTTTCTCAGAAAATACAGCAAAATAGTAGTTCAATAGTTAAAGGAGGGTCTGCAGTTCGAGCCCCAGCAATTGAGAGCAAACAATTTTGTGCCCTTATCCCTCTCTGCGTTGGGGCCCTGTGTCATGGCTGACCCTGTGTTCTAACCCCAGTACAAATTTCATATATATATATATATTGTATTATATTATATAATATTATATTATATTAAATATAATATATATCTGTGACAAGCTAAATCCCCTTTTTTTTTAAGCTCCAGATTGCACAAAAAAAGTCATCTGTACCTGACGTCATGTCCACACTCGAGTTCTTCTGCTGCGTGATGCCGAGGTGTACGGTGACTTTGCCGTTTCTCAGCGTGAGCTCCAGCATGCCGTCAGCCAGTGCGCTGAACACGAGCAGGCCGTTAGAGCTCCACGTGCGAAACTGAAAGCTCACCGACAGCATGTTGTACTCTCTTCTACCTGGCAGCTGCAGGAAACTCGTTGTGTTGAAGGACACAGGGAAGGTGTGAGATTCCACGCAAGAGAATGTCAAATTGCGCTGTGGAGGAGGAGAGGGGGAAAATGATAAAAGCTATACATCACGAGGTACCAAGACGATAATAACAAACAAGCGTCAAACCATCAAGCGAGTGTAGATATTGAATTATAATCACGCTTTGTTATGTTGTAGACTGGAGAGACAATAAGCAAGGCAAGCTCGAGGGTAGAAACAGTGTGTAGGAGGTTTAGATGCGTCCCATTCGGTAAAACATCTCTATTGTGCAAATGCAGTGCTTGTATTGCATATATAAAAAAAATTGTGAAATAGTTTGGGGAAAAAAAAAAACAAATGTAAAAGATCTGAGAAAACAGAGTTCATCATGTTGTGTGATTTTGTAAGATAAATAAAAAATTCATAAAAAAAATCCATTGAGATTCCAAACTTGAGTTATTTTGCAATAAAGTGATTTTGACAAATAAAAATGTTAAAGAAATGTGACTTTTCTTCTATGTGGAAGTGAACGCATTATAATATTCTTTTCTTTTTCTTTTTTTATGATCATGACTCCTGACTAAATCTCTCCTGATCTCGACATAACATTGTTTTCTGGTTAATAAGACTTTTCTTCCTAATTCCCTCAAGCACGCATTGGCGTCTGAAATACTTATCAGGAGGAAACGATATCTGTTATGCCAAGGTCACGAGAAAATTATGAATGCTAGAAAACAACCTTTGTTTTGTCCAGATCACAAGAAAGCAACTTTTATTATGGCGAGAAAATGATGTCGGGATCACGAGAAAATTGATCATAAAAAAACAAATGAAAAAGAAAAGGCATGCCCTCTTCAAACATCTGTATGTTTCCCGTGTATGAATCTCAAATATACTCTTCTATGAGTTGTGCTAGACCATATACAGGCACAAATTCAAAAAGGTTCAGAAGCTTTTGAGCACCACTCTAAGCAAAATACAATAGTGCAGGACGCCTGTGGAAAGATTTGGTACTCACAAAGCTGGATGTGTCCACTTTCTTTCTTCTGGCCAGGTCGGTGATGTTTTCACCATTATAGTTGATGCTCTCTATGCAGCCTTTGAAATTCCTCCTGCCTCCCGAGATGAGTTTGCCCGAGTACGGCATTCCTCCAAAACTCAACTGCAAGTGCAAAAAAGACTCACTAGAAAATGTGTGAATAATGCTAAAGGTTCTTTTTTTACCATATGTGTGTGTATGTGTGTGTGTGTGAGTAATATCAACTAGTTCATAGCCCTGCATTTACAGTCATTCAATTGGCAGCAATATTATTAGCAAGAACCGAGTGTTATAAATGTTTGCTTCAAGTGTAATTATATTAATAATGTGAGAATACATATGATGCCGAAGTGCTGAAGACACATGAGTCAGCTGACATATTGGAACATATTAAAGGGATATTCAAAGAGCACTGAAAATGTCTCCCGTTAGGTCGATCCTTATTATATTGGTTAGGAAATCAAATATAATGGTGTGTAAAGCTGGAACTGTACACAAAGCAGAGTTACTCTTACCAATGATCAGCATGTTTACAAATGTTTTTTCTCCTTTCATACCACAGCGTTCTGCCAAGTATTATGAAACAATAGATTAAAGAGCAAAAGGTTGTACTTTTGAATTGGTCTATAGTTACATTTATTGGCATTGAACATCCATTAAACAAGGTAGTTAGTACGTTTGTTGGTCATTAAGTTGGTTAGCAAATACGTTAAAACACAAAACTAGAATACGCAAAAAAAGCCAACCACCCTTGCGACTGGGACCTCATGGTGCAAGGATAGAACGCCTGACCCCAGATCAGAAGGTTGGATATTCATAATCACATCAAGCTCATCAGTTAAACTCAGTTAAGCTCAGTTCAAGCCCATCATTGCTAAAATGCCACTCCCTCTGTGCTCCAAAGATGCTGTATCATGACTCTGCGCTCTGACCCCAAGCTACCTAAGATCGCTGAGATATGCGAAGATAGAATTTCACTGTGCAGTAATGTGACGAGTGAAAGCCCCTTTCCTTTCCTGGAGACCTTTGCATCCTATTGCATGGCAAACAACTGGAGACACTGGTGAGTAGAGGTCAATAGTTGACTGTTGGCTATGGACAAAATCCATACGGATAGTTTTTCCGGTTGTTTTCCGTTGCTGGAGCCACTTAGAACCCGCTGTCATTACGAGAGCGGCCTCTGGAGGCGAATCACTGACAACATGTGCTGTTTGTTTTAACATGAGACTGCGAGCTGCACGGATAGAGCACAGTGCACTGAGAGAGCTGTTCAATATTCGTTGATTATAATTTATTATTTATTATAATACATGAATTAATATCATGAAAATATTCATCTGTATTTTATTTAGCAGATTTGAATGATTCAGCACTTTTTTTTTATAAAGTTCAGTACTTTTTTTATAGTTTTTATTTTTTATTTTTTTTAAACCAGTGTCCATTTAAAATAACTGTTGATTAATCAGTTCTCTTTGTCTACATTTGTGTCATTTTTAGGTCATTAAGATGTGGACAGATTTGTTGGTATCTCTCCAAGAAAAAAGACAAACCGACAATTATCTTTAAAAAAAAAACTCGGAAATGGTTCAAATTGAATGGCGTTGATTAATTGTTCATTCAGACCTCTGGTTAGTGCGAAACTCCAGAGTTAAAGGTCTCCTTATACGAATTTATTGGTTCACCCCAATACAAATCTCTGTGTAATTACTGTGGTTAATGTAAAAGTCAATACCATATTAAAATGAATGTTTGGGTAGAAGCTTGAAGCTGGAAATCCTGCCAGAGCTGCTGGTATACAACATCAATCAACACCTTCCATCCAATCAGAATCGAGATCTTCAACAGTAATGTGTTGCGCGTTATATTTAAAACCTAGAACTCATTCGAACATCTTAAACTAATTACATTTTCCACTACATTAATTAGATTTACCTTTAATTGGACTCTATTAGTTTAAAATGATCATGTTTTCGATCTGTGATTGTTATTCAGGGATGCTTAGAGCATCAGAGAGCTCCACTACTTTCCACTAAACGTTCCACAAAGAGTACATACTGTAGATATGCATCATAGTGATGATGAGATTCATCAGTTTGTTGGTGCATCGGCATAAAAGTGTGCATCGATTTAAAAAGGTTTTTTACTTATAAATGCACTTTACTTTCATTATTTCGAAAGTGACTAATAATTCAGACCAAGATTAGAAATGAGTTTATTAGAGGGACAGCCCATGTAGGATGTTTTGGTGACAAGGTGAGGAAGGCGAGATTGAGATGGTTTGGACATGTGCAGAGGAGAGCCATGAATTATATTGGTAGAAGAATACTGAGGATGGAGCCACCAGGTAGGAGGAAAAAAGGAAGACCAAAAAGGAGGTTCATGGATGTGGTGAGGGAAGACATGCAGGTAGTTAATGTGAAAGGGGCAGATGAAGAGGACAGAGGGGTATGGAGACGGATGATCTGCTGTGGCGACCCCTAATGGGAGCAGCCAAAAGAAAAAGATGAAGATTTTTCATGTAGATGTCTTTAAACTCGCTAAATTGTTTTTCAAGCGCGTTCTCTCAGCACCACTGCTGATATGTGGATATGACGTATCACAACACTATGTAGACCGAGGCGTGTCCTGAGAATCACATAAAATATGGAATAACATGACAGAGGTAGAGCTGCATCTTCATGAAAACAGAACAGGAAAAAGAACATCTGGTTTTACTTAATCTTTGAACCCAAGAGATAAAAGTGAACTCTCTGTACCATATTAAATTGCATTGAATCACATACTGTTGAATCAAATCGAAAGCCGGACCACATTGCATTGAAATAGGAATTAATCGTATTGCTGCTTCATATGTAGTTTTAATGTATTGTATTGTTGACTATGCATCAAGATGTAAATCGTGTCAGCCAGGAGATGCACATCCCTAATGCATCAGTGTATTGCAAAATAGTCAGTAATACAAATTTGCAGAGGGCATGACTGGCTTGGACTCACGTCAGAGATGTTGAGTGCAATCAAATTAGAGAAGGTTAAGAACAGAAACGAGGAGGAGAGTGTAGGAGGTCGGAGGATGCATTAAGATTTCAATCTCGAAAGTACAGTCAAAAGTACAATTGCGCAAACACGATACTTGTGTGTGTCCTGGTTCGAAATGAAAATAACCTTTGAATAATTAAAGTGCACCAAGCCCTTTCTTCTCCAGCATCAAGTGCTACATCTGATCTAACCTAGATATTGTAGTAATGAAAAACCATTAGCCCTTGCCTCATAGTCAAGGTCGAGGTGGTCGAACTCTCCGTTGGTACGAAAGTGCTGTGTGTTCTGGTCAAGGGTGAAGTTGATGTTTCTCCTGTGGCGCTCGATCACCACCGAGTGCCAGTGATGATCATCCAGCAGGCTGCCGCTGCTCACCGACGTGTGACCCAGGATGGAGCCGTACTGGTTGCTGCCTGTTTTGTTACAATACGATGTACCGTTTACATTATGCCATTAAATAACAATCAAAAGTCAGTTGCTTCAATGTCCACAGGTCCTTATTACAGGATTTCTATGAATTAACCTTCTGTATACAACGAGAAAAACAGTGTAATAAATCCCAGCTTAGTTTTATATTCAGAAAATATCATTTTTTTTAAGGTTTAAAGTCTGGCATCTTAAGAAATATTTGTATTTATGTTCTTCTCCGATTTCCCTTAATACCATTAGAAGTGGCAGGTCATCTCTGTGTTGATGAGTAAAAGCCCATACCCAGGTTTATCTGGAGCAGCAGTCTTCCTCTCTTCAGCTCCAGCGTGATGTAATCACCCTGCTGCCCCTCGCCATGCAGGATCACCCCATCGCTCTCACCCGTCTTAAACTTTAGCGCGATCACGTCTTTCAGAATCTTCATCTTCTTCATCTTGAAGCGGTAAGAGATCACGCCCTGGCCGTCAAAGTTAATCACGTCGGCCCCTGAGGAAGCAGGTTGAGAGAGGGGAGAGAAATCGAGAGGAAAAAGAGATTCACATTTGCATTTTTATATGGCAAGTTGCACAAGCAGCAAATGTGAATCCCACTTGGGGACCACTGTTTTTTGAGGGTCACAGCCATTCTGTACCCTGTCAAATTTATTGCTGCTAGCTGCAATCCATCAACTAGGTCCTACTGGATAGACAATGGTGGCACATGCATTTTTAGGGCACACTCTAAGAAAAAAAACTCCGAAATAGTATCCCTGGTGCTAAATAAGCCATGTGTGCCAAGGGTTTTAGACCTTTTATACCCACCAGGCATAACTTTATAGTCAGCAAGTACACTAAGAATATCAAGCATAACATTATGACAAGCTGCCTAATATTGTGTTGGTCCCCTTTTGCTGCCAAAACAGTTCTTACCCATCAAACCTCAACAGCATTATTCAGCAATTTGAGCTACAGGAGCTCGTCTGTTGGATTGGACCACGCAGGCCAGCCTTTGCTCCCCACAATGAGCCTTAGTCGCCAATGACCCTGTTGCCAGTTCACCACTGTTCCTTCCTTGAAGCACTTTTGATAGATACTGACCACTGCAGTCCAGGAACATCCCACAAGAGCTGCAGTTTTAGAGATGCTCTAAACCAGTCATCTAGTCATCACAATTTGTCACTCACTCGAATCTTTACGCTCGCCTATTTTTCCTGCTTTTAACACGTCATCTTCACTGTTCACTTTTTGCCTAATAAATATATTTCAAACACTAACAGGTACCAAGATGAAGAGATAATCAATATATCAATATTTAAGCAGAGTGTCTCTTGCCCCTTAAAAACTTTTCAAAGGGGTAAAAACACGTTTAAAAAAAGACATGCGGTTTGCTGTACCACTTATAATAAGAAGCCTGGTCTGATGCTAGGTAGAATTAGCATACCCATTAGCAATGTCAACAACAAAAGGAACCAAGGTCTGTTCTGCCAGAATGAAGCTACTCTGGTTGCATATCCATAAATTTGGCCAATTGTCCACAAACCAATCTTGGCTTAAATCCCCTGTCCCCTGTCTGTGAAGCCACAGTAGGCAGTGAGTTGTTTGTTTTCACACAGATCAATTTCCACTCAGGCATAAGTCTTCCAAATTAACTAAGTCACTTTGCTGTGGATTTGCCCATCACTGTATTCACAGTGCATTCAGAAAGTATTCAGAGCGCCTTCATTATTTTGTTATTATTATGGGTTAGCTCAACACTACAATCATTCAACTTGAAATATTCTATTTAATCAACACAATACCTCATAATGACAGTGAAAACAGAATTGAAGAAATATCACATGCACATATGACCCTTTGCAGGGACACTCGAAAATTATCCCAGGTGGCTCTCATTTCTCTTAATCGTTGCTGAGATGAGAGACAAGAACTGCTGAGGGCAAGAAAAAATTCTGCTGCACTGAAGATTCTTAAGAACACAGTGGCCTCTATAAATCCAAATGGAAGAAGAGTGGCACAACCAGGACTCATCCAGGATGAGTCGCCAAACTAGGTAATCATGTAAAAAGTCCATAGTAAGAGAGGTGACCAAGAACCAGATGGTCACTCTGACTGAGCTTTAAAGATTCTGTGTGGTGATGGGACAAAGTTCCAGAAGGACAACATTCACTGCAACCATCTACCAATCGAGTCTTGTTGGCAGAGTGGATAGTTGGAAGCCTCTCCTACTCAAAACCCATGGAGGTACACTTGACGTTTTCCTCTATATTTGACTCCAATCAGGCAATTTTTTCCTAGTCTGTCCCAGATCTGTGCCTTGCAACAATCTAGTTCTGCACCGGGGTCCTTTTACCTTATGGCTTGTTTTTTGCTCTGATTTGCATCGTTAGCTTCGAAGCTCTACATAGAGAGGTGTGTGCCGTGTACAGTCAATAAACTTTTGCACAACTGGACTCTAATCAAGGTGAAGAAACATTACTGCAACAATCAAGATGATTGTAGTATCAGGCTGCAACATAACCAAATTGAAAAGGAAAGAGAATAAAAGAGGCATGTACTGTAGCTACCTACTTTCAGAGATGAATTGATTACCAACCCTCTGCCCCACCACCTCTTTCAACTCCTGGTACATCAGTACATTCAACCCTTATAGGAGGTATAGGGGTAGCTTAGAACTTTCACTTCTAACTTTGCTAAAAGACAACGTTTATTAATATTTCACTTTGTAGAAATATAGAACACATAAAGGCATAACTTAATGGGGTAAAAAATATCTAGACCAACAGCTTTGGGTGTTTTGCATTTTACTTTTCCTAACACTTGACAATGACAAGTGAACCAACTAACATTTTTGCATTAGCAGTACCTGTGTCTTGTCCTGTTGCTATGCCTCCTGTAGTTTGTAATTCTGTCTACAGCCATTGTACCGCTTGCTGCTGGCATTTCTTTAGGTCCCCAGAGCAAATATGGCATCATACTGGGCATCCAACCTACACTTGCCTGTGTACCATATATTTAGCAAACCAGAATGTCAGCACTTTTATGTTTATGCTGGACTTCTGCATGACTTCATGGACAAGGCTCTCTCTCAGTCTATACTACTAATGAGGTGACGAGTCTGAACACCAGAGGCATTGATCTCGGGCCCAAATCTGCATCTGACATTGTAGTCAGGATGCTTGCCAAGGCAAAGAGTCAATGCTTTTAAAAAAGTGAACAGCTCAATCTCTGGTCTAAGAAATATATAATATGTCCAGGATTAGAAGATTCCTGTTTACAAGCCCACAAGGCCCATTTTTTCCCCATCTTCTAATAAATATATTAGTAATATGAGGAATTTGTGCTATGCTAGCCCCCTCGGCAATGGTAGATGGTAGTTTAGACTACGTCTATACTAATTCGGTAAATTTGAATTTAAATACGCTTTGCATACACACTTTTAGTTTTCAACCATTTATTCGCTCATCCACACTGAACGAAAACGTAAGACGCTTTTACCCGCATCGTCTCCACCTTTGTTTATTTACTTTCCGGTTCTTTGAAACGTCGCGGCAATGACTAAAAATGCGTCATGGTTTTCAAAAGCCTTTTCACACAAAATCCACAAACTGCATTTTTTAAAAAAAGCTTCGTTTTTGTTGAATGAAAACAGCGTCTGATAGAAAAAGATGTGTTTTCAAATGAAAACGTCATAATGTGGACATAGCCTAACCATAGGTTCAATCTTCGGTGTCGTCAAGTTGCCACTCTTGTCCCCTTGAGCAATGCCCTTTAACCCTCAGTGCTCCAGGGGCACTGTATCATGGCAGACCCTGCGCTCTGACCCCAGCACATTTACCCTCCACGATGCATCAATACTCTTTCAGGCAGTCAAAGTAACATTAACATTAGGGATATGCTCCTGTGAGCATGCCCCATAGAAGCATATACTATAAAGCTACATACTTGATAATCCCTGTGATTTCCCAGATTTGCATGGAGCTCATTCATTTTATTTGCCAGAAACGACACATATATCATAATAATTGGAGTGGTTTAAACTGCAGATTATTTGAACTTTAGTATGGTTTCTGCCTTAGGTTCCTAAACTTTTCCTTAGCAGACATTGAGAACAGTCAAGTGTAAAATCTACATGAATCTGTTTTTAACTGGCTGCCATTAATAGAGGAAAAATCTTAATACATATAACAATAACGCAAGATAACTGCCGCATCAATGCCTTTCTGACGTCACGGAGAATATAAATGGAAATAAGAAATACTGATTGAAAAGATTGTGTGTGTGTGTGTGTGTGTGTGTGTGTGTGTGTGTGTGTGTGTGTGTGTGTGTGTGTGTGTGTTATGAGATAAGAAATAGTGAGTGTGGGTGTATGTGTGTGTAAACTCACAGTACAAGCAGCCATAGATCTCTATCCTCAGGCCTATCCGACCTTCTTCGCTCCAGTCCAACGGGACAAATCGCACATATCTGGCCACGATAACGCGCTGAAGGTCGTAACGCACCACGCTCTCCGTGTTGGAGTTTCCTGTAAATGCCTGCAAACAAAAAAAGAACCAAAAAGTTATTTATCTTCACACAAAAACTATTCGTTTCTAAACCCTTCAGAAAAGCAACAGAGCATCTTTAATGGCGTGTCCATCTTCAGAATGTTGTTTTGTATCTGTTAGCACCTGAGTGTATGCCTTTCTTCAACAGCTTCTAGGCAACACATTTTACACCAAAGGGCAGGATGAATTAATTTTGCTGCCATTAATACCAGCTCGAGCCCTGCACCTTAAACAGTCAGTGAGTGTGTTAATTAGTTGGCTACAAGTCAAACCACTGAGACTCTGCTGCCTGGTTTAATCAAGTACCTTTTTTAATTTAAAAGTGGCTGAAGAGAAACAATAGAGCCTGGGTTTAAGCAGCGTGCCAGCTTTAACTATCACAAATAACATATTTACTGGTTTCCTTGATATAATTAAAGTGGCCACAGCTAAGTTTCTCATGAGACCTGAGAGACTGCCAAAAAAAGAATCCAAGTTCATGCTGTGTTCAACCCACATGAGAAAAAGAAGAATTTTAATTATAAGCACTTGAAGAAGTGCAGCTTTAATTCAACTATTTAGCACATCCATGAGATCAGAGGCCTTCAGAGTTAGTCAACAGCTCTTCCGATCAGATGACTGAAAGACCAATTAGAACGTTTTCACCAACTGGAAAGGCAACACGGGATCCAAACCAAGAATCTAGAACCGAGATCTAAATCCAGGTTGAGATTTCTTTCAATGCTTCCCTTGCTTTTCTTTTAAATCGGTCCATTTATAAAGTAGGAGGAGCTTCCATCGGTGGGTTAGGGTTAGGGTTAGGGTTAGGCTAATCGAGCTAATTTTGAGCTGAGATGTGCAGAAACATCGGGAACCGTTGACAAAAATCACAGATAAAGATCATAACATATGTTGAGTTCATGACCAAAGAGGAAGTGCTGGTGCTTAGCTGGTTACACTGATAAATATAAAAATCATACAAATGTTTGACTGCTTGCTCATAAAATATCAGTGCAAAAGCCAAAAAACAAAAACAATGATGGAAGCATAACACTGTCAAATCCATTCACATGTAACAATAAATCAGAATTATGGCAAAAATGTGCAGCTGAGAAACATGATCTCCATCCAACATGATTCATAGTCAAAATAGTAAAAAGGTGGGCTTTTGGTTGATTAACTGTTTAACTGTCAATCACAACCAAATAATGGATTAGCACCTGGTTTCACCAAACATCCATACGACTATGCAGAACATTTAACAGAAACATAATACAATTTCAGAAACCTTATGTTTATTCTTATTTAAAAAAATCACAACCCAGAGATTTTTTGCGATATTCAGACATTGGCACCTTTAATGTTGAGTCAGATCAGACAGATCAGACCAGCGGGGAGAGGATTAAAAAAGAGGGAAAGAGATATCCAGGATTCAAAGACTATTATCTTCTGACTGAGACACTTGGCACCTTTTTCTACTTTCTATTCACTCAGGGGATTTTTTTGACATGCGCTCTGGGACTGAGATACTGTAGATCGAGAAATAGAAGAAGAACGCAAGAGGGGGTGTGGTGGGGGGGGGGATGGGGCTTGGTTTTTGAGAAAGACCGGAATGGGAAAGCAAGAAATACACTAGCACATACAGTACATCCAGAAAGTATTCACAGCAGTTTACTTTTTTCGCATTTTGTTATGTTACAGCCAAATTTAATTTGATGATTTATTTTTTCAAAATTCATTCAACAATAACCCACAATGGCAACGTAAAAAAAAAAACGTGTGTTTGAAAAAAGAAATCTCGTTTTCGGTACAGGGCTTTCGGTTCAGTAAACATGTACCCAGTGCAATCCTTTTTACGTACGGAACAGATTTAAAATATGAGTTTCCTCAGGAACGTATTAAATGGCGGACCACAAGTTCCAAATGTTGATGATAAAAATAATAAGCTGCGTTAACAAAAAAAACACAAGCTATTTTGTGTTTTGCATTTCTTCCCCATAACCGTACAAAAAAATCTCCTTTCACACACATACTTACACAAAGACATGCTCAGAAGCGATTGCTATGTCTTAGACGTGTTCTCACCTGAGTGCCACTAATTTTCAGTTTGATTATGACTTCATTCCAGCCAACAGATGGAGGATAAAAGAAATAAACACCCAGCTGTTAAATGGATACATGCTACATATGGTACGATGTTATGTATCTGTTTCTTCCCTGTGTATTTTTATCTCAGGAATAAAACCTCAATAAACCATGCTGTTCTCGGCCAGATGTGAAGCACTGTTACTGCTACCACTCCAAAATGGTTCCTTAACCACCAGACATTTTAAACTGTTTTTCCGATTATAGTTACATAAAATTTTAGGATATCATTTAGTTTGTTAACCAAGTAACCTAAAGGCTGACAAAGTTACAGCTTAACCTTCTTATATAAAGATTCAATCCTGAACTAAAATGTAAATTTAATGGTTTACAGTGTAATATTAAATAATATCAAGTAATATTGCTTTACAGCAAAAAAAAAAAAAAAAAGATTTATACCACTGAGCAGGTGAAGCTCAAGGGCCCAGCAATGGCAGCATTGTGTTACTGTCTAAACACATCTTCAGTAAAGGTTGTGAGTTCTCCATACACAGACCTGCATTGACATTTATGGCATTAGACAGACGCCCTCATCCAGAGTGACCTAAAATGATCTCATTTATACCACTGAGCAGGTGAAGCTCAAGGGCCAACCAATGGCAGCATTGTGTTACTGGAATCTGAACTCACTCACTCAACCCTCTGATTAAAAGTCCATGATCTAAAACACCAAGCTTCTACTTCCCAATCTACACTTTAACGGAACACTTTAACTAGAAGATACCAGGTAGTTGAAAATCTAACATGTACCCACAAACCCAAACGTTACTTCAGACCAAGCGGTAGTTCAGTGGTTAAGAGTTTGGACTAATAAACAGACGGTTGTGAGTTCAAATCCCAACATGTCTGGGCTTTTAGCTAAATACATTGGGAAGAAACGTTCATCCAGAAAATTGTTTAATTTATGCAAATGACTAGTTGAGGTATAAGAGCAATGCTTAATGGCCCAACAAAAACCCAGCCTTTAGGAAGGCACAAGCCAGTGCACTCTTAGTGCCGGTCATAAGCCCAGATAAATTGGGAGGGTTTGCGTTAGGAAGGGCATCCAGCGTAAAACATGTGCCAGATCAAACATGCGGATCACGAATACGGATGATCCGCTGTGGCGACCCCTAATGTGAGAAGCTGAAAGAAAGTTATGCTTAATGATCCAACAAAGGTTGCCACAATGCAATCAAGCATCTGTGAACATTCTGGACAAACAAATCAGATCAGTGAAGGACACATTTTACACCAGGATCTGTTGCAAACCAATTGGTGCCATATATATATACACTTTCAGGGGTCTTGTTAAATCCATGCCTCAGTAGGTTCGAGCTGTTTTAATGGTACAATGGGGATTACACAATGTATATAAATGTAAATTATATAATTATTTTTAATAAATTAATATCATGAATGCTCAATTCTTATCTATAACAGATGTTAAATCAAAAGTGACATGATCAAACTAGGGTTTAATTTATGCCCCATCAAATGTTGGACTGACTCAATGTATTGTAATTACAGCAAAGTGTGATGTGTTGGGTATCACTGAAATGCATTTAAATTCCAATACGTAACAGCAAATCTCTTCAAAAAGACCTCAGCATAAAGCATAAAGACCTAAGTGCAGAATTTACCCAGATGTTTCCATCCTGATGGTAGGGCTTCCAGTTCCTGCCCGTGTCGCTGTAGAGCAGCCGATAGCGTGTGGTCCAATCTGAGCTGCTGTATCGACCCTGAGTTGCGACAGCGGTCACCTGCTTCCTGCTGCCCAGGTCCACTTGCAGCCACGGGTAATGATCAGTGTCTAGAGGAGACCAGCCTCCAGCCCCTACACACCAGAAAACAGAAAACTCAGATAACATCTGGTCTAAATATGATTCAGACTTTCAAAAATTCAAGCTTGATGTTGATTTTGTGTCTGGTATCTATATATAAAACATTCCTGGGATATTACACCTTCTCAGTTGTTGGCATCCCTTCAGGGCTAAATTACAAAGCAGAAGTAGCAGTGTGATGTATTTAAGTGGTTTGTATTCTGGATTCTATAGAGGTTTGGGTTGAAAAGGTGCCATTTTTCCTGATCATGAGCAGCTGCTTCTAAAATTTTGATACAATCTGTTTGTAACCCACTTTTTTTTTTTTAAATTAAAGTCAGTAGGTACAAGAAAAACAAGCTATTTTAACACTGTTGGAATACAAATATAGTCTCTGCGTATGTGTAGTACACCGCGATCCTTTCTTCATTATATTCAATTGTGTAGCTATACATCAACAGCCCCACTTTGCCCACACACCACCAGCACCATTTAATAATTCACTAGTCGTTGTTTTGTTCGCTCAGATCTCTCTTCTCTAATTCCTGTCACATCGAGTTAACTCTTGATGAGGTCATGCGCTACATCGATACTTTGCATACCTGTCAAACGTTGGCAGTCAGATTAAGGTTGGCAATGCCTGAGACATGACTGACATACAGTAAATTTGTGGAATCCATGATGAATCAAAGATCTATCTATCTATCTATCTGTCGGTATATCTGTCGGCCTATCTTTTTGTCCGTCCGTCCGTCCGTCCGTCCACATGTTAGAAAGCAAATAGAGAAAGATGTTAAAATGGATGAAATACAAAAAAGCTTTTTTTTTTAAATACACTTGTATATCTAAGAAAATATGTGTGAAGACAGACTCCTTTAATCAGGGCAAAAGCAGTAATAAACAGTGCCAAAGTGCTTGATAAGCTGTGACGTATTCCTCAGTGGGATTTAATGCCTGATGCTATTACAGCTTCAACAGGATAAACAGAATTGATCGCTAGATAGAGAGGATTTGGGGGATCTTTAAGAAACAAAAAGCCACCTTAAAAGAAGTGTATACAAGTGTATACATATTGAGCTGAAACATGATAAGCTGGTCTGGTTGACCTAAAATGTAGACCTCAAGAGAAAGGCTTAACAGTTACATAGTGAGAATAGAAGGATTAGTAAGAGGAAGTAGAGATGAGAGGATTGCAAGGGTGGGGTGAGGATACTCTGCTGAAATACTCTACAGAGACTGATGTTCTGATAAGGTAAGGGAAATAAAAGAATGCATCTTGAAGGGGAAAGAAGGCAAGTCAGTGAAGAGAAAAAGATGTTAAGATGAATTCAAGCCTCAGTCCTTTCCAATACAATAACTGAAAGTAAGTGGATCTGGCATTAATCCTGGAGATACTGATTCCAAGATGGAAATGGACCCTGAGTAGGTCATGGGAAACAAACAAAGCTCAAGAAAAACCCAAAAAGGACCTGGAAGGTCACATGAAATATACCATGCAATACCACTCCACATGTCTCTGTCTCAATTTCCCCTTATTTAATTAATGGTAAAAAAGGTTAGGCAAAGGGACAAGATTGTTAATCTACATTTTATAAATCAGGTTCCTGGGAACCAAACAATGCATTGAACCATCAAATGTAAAATATCAATGATAGCACACCATTTCCAGGAGTATGACCTTGCAAAAACATCTATGCTGTTTACATGGGACGGGCAGTTTTATTTTTTTCCCCTGTCATTCAGAGAAACACCAGATAATTGTGTCTCTAAGGTCATGTATTTAGGAAGAAAGCTGACGGGGCTTTTAACCAAAGGTTGGCTTTTTGACTTGTGTAAAAGGAACACAGAAGTACACACTGTATGGGAAGTTTTTTTTTTTACCCTTCCTGGTTTGTAACTAAACAATGAAGAGCTCTCTAGTAGATGGAAAGTTTATTATTTGCAGAATGTGAGAAATTATGAAGTGTTAACGTAAATATGGATTGGACAATTTCATTAAATATACACAGACCAGAAGGGCTTTGAGAAGGGCTGGATTGTAATGGCTAGACAACTGGGTCAGATCTTCAAAACTGCAGCTTGTGGGATGTTTTCGGTCTGCAGTGGCCAGTATCTATCAAAAGTGGTCTAAGGAAGAAAGAGGGTCAGGGTCACGGGCGGCCGAGGATCATTGATGCACGTGGGGAGCAAAGGCTGGTCCATGTAGTCCGATCCAATATGACTTCTGTAGCTTAAACTGCTGAAGAAGTTCCTGCTGTTTACGCTCAACAGGTCAGAACTGTTTTGGCAGCCAAAGGAGGACCAACATGATATTAAGAAAATGGTCATAATGTTATGCCTGATCTGTGTACTTTTAAATGTTACCCTGAGCCGCTATTTTGGGGATTCATAGCAGAAAATGACCTACCTATCTTTTAAAAGAAGACACTGTGAGCTTTACTAACCATTATCCAGAGTTTATAATGTTTAAAAAGATTTTTTTTTAAAGTAGATGCTAAATGGCCTTGAAAACATTTCTACCTCACTAAATGTTTTTTTTTTTTTATTTCATATACAAATGGTTTGAATCCACGTCTGGATGAAAATAACATGAAAAATGAGATTCTTGCAAACATTTTTCTCAGAATAGTCTATTCCTTTTTTCCCTCCTCCTGTTTGAGAAAAAGCAGCCAGATAATCGAATGAACTGAAAGGTTCTCCAAACTATTTTGGTCACTCTAAATATGTGTGCTTCTGTTCCCTATTCTGTCTTACTTTAAAAAAAAAAAAAAGATATAGACTCCATTCTTGTTCACATTATTCTTAAAAATCACAATTTTGAGAAAAGTTTTCAACCCTAAGCCGAAATAACTCGTTTTGATGTGAATAAATATAAAAGTGTATTTAAAACAAGGAAGAATATGAGTAAAGAAGTCAAATTGTTTGTATAGCCTATAAATGCCATTTTCCCTTGGTAACATCCTGAGGGGGATTTAATTCACTACAGAGAATGAAAAATAAAATGAAGTGCAGGGATCACTGGGTTTGTGCATCTTATTAATACTCCAATCTCATGCACAGCCACATTTCTATTCAGCGGAGACTTCGTTCTTTGGCTGAATTCTGAACGCTGCCATCTCCCCCCTCTCTGCCAACTTCAACCCAATCCCCCACCCTTCCCCTCATTAGCTTCCCACTGGCTCCCCTGATCATCTGTACCCGGTCGTCCAATCTCACTACCTTGCCATTTCCAGCTGTGAAGGACAAACAGGTTTACATTCGACAGGGATTTGACCTTTTCCTCTCTGTCTCCACCTCAATGATGAGCTAGTGCTAAACAGATGCCTCCATCTCTCCTGAATAGGAATACTGTAGGAGCATGATAAGCGAATGGAAAGTGAGAACTGCCAGGACATCTGATAGAAAACTAATATTAATTCTACTTTTCTACAACGTCTAATGGAAATGTTTATTTTCCCAGTCTAAGGAAGGGTTAATAATCCAATCAAAATGGCAATTTTGTTTTAATCATTTGTTCAGCTTTTGGTATATAGTAGTTATTATACATGTATAGTGTTCATCATGCACTAGATGGCAATAGGAATGTGGACATCTGGCTTTCACATCAGTAAGTCTTCGTTATCATTCCATGGTTATAACAAGTACAAACAAGCAGATTTAAAAAAAAAAAAATTTGTGGGGGTAAGGTCAGGGCTTTGCGCAGAACACGGGTTATTTCATGGCAACCATATCTTTATGTAGATGGTTTTGTGCATAGGGGACCTATGCCATTGCCATGCTGGACCAGGTTTTGTATGTTAAAGTTCTAGTAATGAGAAATTGTAATGCTACACAAATGACATTCTACACAAGTGTGCACAAACCGGTGGCCAAAAGTATATGTTCATTCCATTTCTTATTTATAAAGAAATATATAACAAGGCAAACTTAAAACTGTGTGTATTAACAGCTGTTTATAAAACATTTTAAATAGGGAAAATGTATGCATGCAATTAAATGCAATGTCCCAATGAAAAATATATAAATATCAATTTTTTTGGAATGCATTTAAAAATTGCATTAAAATGCATTAGAATTATTCAGGTACAGACCAAGAGTTTGAATTACTGTTCACATTAAGCATCAGAATGGAAGAAAAGTGTGATCTCTGTGACTTTAACTGCAGCATGTTTTTTTTATTTAATATTAGCTGACAGATGGGCTGGTTTGCGTATTTCAAAACTCTCCTGGGAGTTTCACATGGCAGTCTCGAAAGTTTACACAGAAAAGTGGAGAAAAAAAAAACTAACAAAAATTACATTGTGGCTGGAAACACCTTGGGTATAAGAAAAATCTGGAAAAAAATAGCCAGAATAATTTATTCGGCAATAAAATGTACCGTAATTCCTAAAGTATAATGACTCTTTACAGCCGTGGTGAACAGAAATGCATTACAAATTGATGTGCAAGACATTTATCCTTGAGGTGAATGGGTTCATCAGGCATCTCTCCTTTTAGCTAAGAAAAATAATGTAATTCGATGATGAACTTGGATTTACGGAAACTGGACAGAAGACAGGAAAAAGTCCACTGGATTTTCAACGCTTCAGCGGTTTATTTTGGGTGAGCCTGTGCTCCTGAATTTTTCCACACCAGTGATTTTTGTCTGAAATAAATCACTATAAACATGATACCGAACTGTGCGGTATAAATCCTAGTTTTGCTGATTTCGAGCAGAAACACGTATCTGGCATGCGCATTTCTGTAAAACCCTTCATTAGTCCTTTCTGATGTTGCATGTTTTAGTGTAGCTAATGAGCCTGTCTTGGTGATGTCATCAGGGATTGAATATGGTTGATAAAAGGACATGTTTCTGCCAGGCTGAGATTGTGACAGGCTGTTTGCTCGTCTGCGATGAAAACTATCAAACTACCCTCGGGTTCCATCAAATCAGAACTTAATGGCTTGCCAGCGTTTGTTTTTCTGACAGCCGAGGCTAATTTTCTACAACAGGAGTTGACAGAAGTGATGCCAATACATATAACAAATCTTCAACCTGATTATGAAATTCAGGGGTACCATGAATACATGCTTATTTGGAAAAATAATAATCCTGCCGATATTGTGATGCGCTGGAGAGAAGGGGAATGAAAGTCAGGAGGAGCATCTAAGTACCAGGGATCAACAGTGAAAAGTAATGGAGAGGAGTAGTAGTAGTAGTAGTAGTAGTATGTAGGACGTTTTGGAAATGATGTGAGAGTGGTGTGATTGGCTTGGTCATGTAAAGAGGAGGGACATGGAGTATATGGGTAGAAGAATGCTGAAGGTGGAGCCAGCAGGAAAGGGGGATAAAAAGGAAAGGCCAAGGAGAATGTCTATGGATGTGGTGAGGGTAGACATGCAGGTGGTTGTTTTGAAAGAGGCAGATGAGAAGGACAGAGTGGTATGGAGATGGTTAGGGTGGTATACAGCGGAAAGAAGAAGAAGAAATAACAACCCTGCATTCCATTCGCTATGAAGTAGTGTGATGGTGTGCAATGTGTTACTGGGTTCCTACAAAAGAATTCAAATTGAAAGTCCTAATAAATATTTCCACAAAGTCCACATTCATTGCATACTGCATTTCATTGCCTTCTACTTGTACATGTGTAATGACGATAAGGTTAAATCTAATCTATCTTCATGCAAGTTAGATATGGGTGCATTACATCTGCAAGTGTTAGAGATACTGTCAGGTCAGTAGTTTGGATTTTGACTGACAAAATGTAAAAACATGTAGAAATCATACAAATGTAACCATAATTCCTTATATAACAAAGAGAAAATAGCAAAGTATAGAAAGCAGTTGACAAAAAAGCAGCATGATGCAGCCAGACATGAATCACCACCACTATGTATTATTTTCCATGAAAATCCTGACGTGTTTTGATAGGACCAAAGAGCCACTCCATCCAGAAGACATAAAAATACCAAACACGTGGAAAGCTTGGTGGTTGTCAGCATGGATGTGTTTTTCAGGCCTCTTACCTCCTCTCCTGTTCAGTTTGGCATATTCAGGTGTGTAGCCGGTGGTGAACACAGACGAGCTGCTGAAGGCACTATGGGATAGAGGAGTGGCCAGTGCTTCATCACATTTCTCTAAAGAAAACACAATGACAAAGATTATTGTTATTATTAATATTATTATTGTTATTTTTATTATTATTAATGATGGAGGTACCCAAACCATGTACATGAGTAACAATAGAGATAAAATATGACGCCAGTAAAAGTAAAAGTGCTCCTTTTAAACATTCATTTGAGTAAAAACACACGTATTGTGTTGTAATGTACTTAAGTATCCAAAGTACTATGATTTATTATGGCTATAATGTTGTGAAACGATTCTAAAGTTCTATTATTCGACTAATATAGAGCCCAAATTCTTCTTTTAAACAACTGAAAAATAAATTCCTTTCAAAATGATCTGCTTGCTGTTGAACTGATGCTGAACTGTAAGTTGGTGAAAAGTAGATACACCAAGCGGCAATCAAAATTTTAAACAAAGCGTGCGCTCGATCCTGATTGGTGGATTGCTGCGTGATTGACCGTTTACATTTTTATCCGCTCGTAAATAAAAAGGAACGACTGATTTCTTCCGTAAAGTACAGATACATAAAAAAGCTAGTTAAGTACAGTAACATGTTATGTTTACTTCATTACTGTCAACTACTGATTATTATTATCATTATATTAGGGAATTATGGGAACCCAGATCGGCGCTCATCATTCTTTCCATCATCATCCTCATACATAATCATGAGGTGAAGTGTTATCAGAAGGTCTTAAGTTCAAATCCCACCACCCTTTATTCTCAACTGCTCAGGGGCATCAAATAAGATCAGGTCTGTCAAATGCCATAAACGTAAAGGAGAAAGCTTCTGCATTGCAAAATACTCAAAATGGGAAACAGTTTTTGCAAATTTGCTCAAATGCTGTAAGACTTTTTGCTTCGCATGTCTCGAGTCCAAACCACTTAAGACTTCAATAACTAGTCACTTCAAAATGCACAAAGTGAACAGATGGTGCAAAGCGATGCAGAACAGGGGGAGGAGTGTTAACGCAGCTCTGAGCTCACAGGCAAAAAGACAACTTGAGAAATCCAAAGTATAATGAAAGAACTTTCTAAAGATTCACCTCTACATCCTGCACTACATCTTCTGCTACATTAGATGGGAAGAAGCAGAACATATTGAAAAAAAGATGATGGAGGGCTGAGAAGACAGACATTTTGTCTGTATTTCTTTTTTTCCACAATGACTGGATTGACTTTGTGCATCAGTCTCAAGTGAAAATCAATTTCTTTACTGAAACAATTGAGTGAGAAAGCTGTCATTCAAAGGCAACTTTCCCAACCAAGAAGAATCTTCTATTATTGTTTAATTTCAGCGCTTCAAGCTTGTGAAAGTCAGCAATTTCTCATGAAGCCTTCTAAAAAAATAAGCCCCAAAACATCCCTCCAAAACTTTCAAGAATTTACTCCATTGTGATACTCTGGCAGATCGAAAACAGAAGTGTGATGCAAGTTCTTTCCTGTTCTTTTTTAACAAGCTGGACATGTGCTTATATACTTTATCCAATAGTTTGTGGACACCTGACAATCACACTCGTATGCTGTTCTTCCCCGAACTGCTGCCACAAAGCTGGAACACAGAATTATTGGGCATGTCTTTCTCATTGAAACTACTATAAAATATTAAATTTCGGTATCACACTCTCTCAATGTCCAATGCAGACTATGAGGACACGGCTTTTTAAAGCTGGACTGGTAAAACACGAGTGACCCGAACAGAGCTCCTGACCTCAATCCTTATGAACATCTTCAAACAAATAGCCAGCATCTATGCTAGACCTCAAAGTCAGGTAGACAAGTATGTTCACCAAGCACATAAGGAGGTGTCACAGGTCCGCATACTTTCAGCTCAATAGTGTATAAAAGTTCATGGACCATTCAATATGAGTCAAGGTTTATTGAAGCTAGTCTAAGCTAGAAACTTCATATAAATCCATGAGCCATAGGATTAATATATATGGCTGAAAAATCCCCCCCCCACCCCCCTTCCCCCCGTCAACACACTTGGGATATTTGATTGAAATGAGAGCAGGGAAAAGGTAATGATATCATTAATCACAGTTGGATGTTTTATAATTAAGTCAGATAATTTTGTACATCAACGGCACTTGACAGATCACAGCACAGAGAGGACACTATTGAATATCTGTCTTTATTTCTGGAAATGGTCTTTAGTGCTGGATGATCAATTAGGGACTATTCGAATGGAGGGCTTAATTAATTCTCACATTCCCCACCACCATGCGGTAGGTTTTTTAGCTCCAGAGCTTCTCTAGCACAAGCTGATTGATGCTTGATGTGATGGCGATGCCTTGCTCATAGCTGTTTTTTTTTCAGTGAAATACCATGACCATGAAAGCTTTTTGCAGAGTGGGATTTTCCATCACAGTCTCTTTACTGTGACAACATGCTGAATGGTTTCTTGCGGGTGGAATTAATCTTAAGGGATTTCAGGGCTGAAATTCTAATCACATCATGCCAACTGGGTATTCATTCTCCCAGAATATGTCACCTGCATCTGCTAAGCTTAAGAGTTCAAATGAAAACTTTTTCCAAGAACCCAAACTTTCTCCTTGGCCTATTGGTTTGTTTCTACAGATGCTTGGTGTGTCCAAACATCCAAACATCCATCCATCTATCCATCCATCCACTATTAATGCATCATCATACAAAACACATCTATCTATCTATCTATCTATCTATCTATCTATCTATCTATCTATCTATCTATCTATCTATCTATCAATCTATCAGCTGCAAACAAAGGCAATTTAATGTCAATTTGTAAAAGTAAAAGTTATCTTGGATTATCTTAGATCAAGACACTAACAACAAATCTTCAAGTCCTATAAAGTCTGATGTGGGGCATATTTGGGTCGGACCAGTTTGCCAGCACATCCCACAGAAGCTTGATCGGATTGAGATCTGCGGAATCGAGATACCGAATCAACACTTCAAATATTTATATTCCCTCAATCATTTCAGACTACTTTTGGTTGAGGCCTCTGCCATTAAAGAGTACAATTGGCATGTACTTGGCCTGCAATAATGGTTAATTAGGTAGTACAAGCATCAATGGACCTTGGGTGCACATTGATCTGACATGAATTCAACCGTTTTCCATCCTTAGACCGATTTTGGTAGGTCCTAACCACTTCATACCTTAAACACCCCATAAGACCTGCCAATTTGATGGTGCCTGACAGATTCGACTGCGGAAATGGAAGTTCAGTGGTTAAGGCTCTGGGTTACTGATCAGAAGGTCAGGGATTCAAGCCCCAGTATCACCAAACTGCCACTTTTGGCTGCCTCTGTACTCCAAGGGTGCTGCATCACTACTGAGCTTCCCAACATTGCTGTGATATTTAAAGAAATAATTTCACGGTGCTTTAATGTACATGTAACAAGATAAGCAGTGTTCAGGTAATGAGATAATCACATAATTAAATTTATTTCTCTGGCAGTGGTTTGTATTTCAGGGCTTATTAGTGTAAACAGATGCTTGTAAAAACATATTAATCTAGTAATAATTGAAGCTGCATTCCGATATAATAAAATAACTGTGTTATCGATCTAACCATTCCAACAATATCTACGTGTGTAAGTTCTCTGGCATCAGGCTGATGTATTGCCTCAGCCTGCAGCAGACCTGAGCCTCAAATATTTGGACTGAAACAGAGAAAACAGATGAGAGACACTGGTTTCATTCCTCACCTCTCTACTACAGCTGTGTCAGCAATACACAGCAGTCTGCACCACTCCAATAGCTCAATCCGATTAGCTGTTACAGCCACAAGCGGTCTTCTGACACCACTGTGAGCTTGAACAGTCAAATACAGCTCTTTGCTAATCAAACACACAAGCTGCAGGAGATTAGAGACATATCGATGGAGCGTTATTTACTCAATCAAAAAGGATCGAACTGGCAAACGTAATTTGCAGAATTAGTGAAAGTGTTTGATTGTATACGTAGTTAGAGAAGAACTCTATTTAATATATTGCATGTGAACAGGTTTACGTGTTATGTTGCCTATGTAAACAATGTACTATGTAATACAGTGTCCTCCACAATTATTGGCACCCCTGTTTAAGATGTGGTCGTGGACTTCAAAAAATTCTCCTTTTTTTTTTAAACAACATAGAACCCAAATGCAAAAAAAGAGAAAAATCCAACCTTTTATTTAAGTACATTACTTTGGTGGTAAAAAAAAAAATCACACATTTAGAAAAAAAAAAAACTTGAAATCATGTGTGCCACAATTATTGGCACCCCTGATGTTAGTACTTTGTACAACCTCCTTTGCCAACAAGACAGCACTTAATCTCCTCCTATAACATTTCACAAGATTGGAGAACACAGAGAGAGGGATTTTTGACCATTCTTCTTTGCACAATCTTTCTAGATCATCCAGTGTCCTGGGTCCTCTCTTATGCACTCTTCTCTTTAGCTCGCCCCACAGGTTTTTGATTGGGTTGAGGTCTGGGGACTGAGATGGCCATGAGAGGACCTTGAGTTTGTGACTGCTGAACCACTTTTGTGTAGATTTTGCCACATGTTTTGGATCATTATCCTGCTGAAAGACCCAATGACGACCCATCTTCAGCTTTCTGGCAGAGGCCTTCAGGTTTTTATTTAAAATATCTTGGTACTTCAAAGCGTTCATAATGCCATGCACCCTAACAAGGTTCCCAGGGCCTTTGGAAGAGAAACAGGCCCACAGCATCACAGATCCTCCACCATACTTCACGGTGGGCATGAGGTGCTTTTCAGCATACTTATCTTTTGTTTTACGCCAGACCAACTTAGAGTGTTTGTTGCCAAAAAGCTCAATCTTAGTCTCATCTGACCAAAGCACACGATCCCAGTTGAAGTCCCAGTACCGCTTAGCAAACTCCAGACGTTTACGTTTGTGAGTGTTAGTGAGAAAAGGCTTTTTCCTTGCATGCCTCCCAAACAGCTTGTTGGCATGTAGAGAGCGTCTGATGGTTGTTTTGGAGACTCTGTGACCCCAAGATGCCACTCTTTGATGCAATTCTGTGACGGTGAGCTTGGGAAATTTTTTTACTTCTCTTACCATCCTCCTCACTGTGCGTTGTGGCAAGATAAACTTGGGACCTCTTCCAGCCTTGTTTGTCACTGTTCCAGTTGTTTTAAACTTCTTAATGATTCCTCTGACTGTAGATACCGGCAAGTTAAGGCGAGTGGCTATTTTCTTGTAGCCATTGCCTGACTTATTAAGGTCGACACACATCTGCCTTACTTGAATGGTGTGTTCTCTTGTCTTTGCCATGTTGACAAATGGGTAAGAGAATTAGGCCTCTGTGTCACGTCATATTTATACCCCAGGGAAACAGGGAATCATGAATTACTAATTAAAAGTCCCTAGATACCCTGACCAACCTTAGCAACTACAGAAAAATATATTAAAAAAGGAATTGTTAGGAATTCAGAGGAATTGTTAGGGGTGCCAATAATAGTGGCACACATGATTTCAAGTTTGTTTGTTTTTTCTAAATGTATGATTTTCTTCTCTTCATCATGACACCTGTTAGTTGGCGGGATATGTTACCCAGCAAGTGAACATTTTGTCCTCAAAGTTGACGTGTTAGAAGCAGGAAAAAGGGGCAAGTGTAAGGATTTGAGTGAGCTGGACAAATTGTGACGGCTTGACGACTGGGTCACAACATCAAAACTGTAGCTCTTGTGGGATGTTTCCGGTCTGCAGTGGTCAAAATCTATCAAAAGTGGTCCAAGGAAGGAACAGTGGTGAACCAGTGACAGGGTCACGGGCGGCCGAGGCTCATTGATGCGCATGGGGAGGTAATATATAATATTATCAGTTATAGAAGCTAGTGAGCCTTAATATGTGCATGAACAGTGGGTGTGAATTTTGTAAAGTTTTTTTAATTACAGATTATTATAAATCATATTATCGAGTATCAGTAGAGCACAGGTTTCCTTTCCTCTGAAAGTTGTTCCTCTCATGTTATCTCAAGGAGTTTTCCCTTGCTTTAACTGACATGTCCATTGGGGATATACACTATGTTGTAGTAAATTATATGGTTAAATTAAAATGAATATCTGAACACAATCAAATCACTAAAAATTATAAACATTCACTGAGTTTATTCCGATTTGACCAGGAATCTGAGAGAAAAAAGTTTCAAAGGTTTCTAGTCTTTTCCAAACAAAGAACTTATACAGGAACATGTACATCAAACCTTCAAGGAGTCCATGAACTTGACTTACAGCTACAGCCAATTTAATTCAAGGACACAACTCGACTTAACCAGGTGTCACTTGCAAGAAAAAAAATCAAGGTTGTTCCTTTAGTGGGAATTCATTGGAAATGGAAAAAAAAAACATAAATAAATCTCACATTGTTCTTCAGGCTTTGAGATGGTTCTCACTTTAAAAGGTAAGAAGCTGCAATTTAAATACAAGAAAACATATTTACACAAACCCAACACGCACTGTTACACTCGCAGCTCACATTCTTTAGCTTATCAGATCTTCTTCTTCTTCCCTTAAGCGCACTCGTGAATTCTGTTTGACATTCATGCATGCAGAGCTCAAACAGCAGACTCGACAAATAAACAAATAAAAAAAAAAGTGACAGACAAAACTTTTGATGTTAAGCAAAAAAAAATAAAAATACAAGGAAAAAAAGTGATGATTTTCAATGAATCACTTAGCAGAGCTTGTTTACAGACTTGAAGAAGGGAATTAATTGGGAACTAAATGATGCAGAGAGAAAATCAATGCATTGGAAGCTTCAGTGGCGATGAAAATCCTGAAAATCAAGCATTCAAACAAGTTAGTCAATAACAGGGCCAAATCCGATGTCCTGAAACCCCAGGCACTTTCAGTGGTGTCCTACCTGGACCAATCCACCTCTTAATACCATTATTATGATGCCAGGGGTATAGAAACAATCAATATAAAACATAAAAACAGTATAACAGAGCACTGCATCACATACTGGTACCTCATACAGCAAGAATAAATGGCATTATTTAAGTAGGAAACCCAGTCAACACAATTCAAAAGTCTCAGCATTCATCGTATGCTTCTAACACATCTAGCAGAAGCATCAATATTAACTTCGCTTTTCTACAAAGGTCCATCTTGAAAATGGCCTTGCAACTATATCTTCTACCAAATTAATTTCCTCTCCTCTGTCAGCCATCTTGGAATGAAAAGCAGTCATAAAGTCTATACGAGTATATTTAAGATAGCTCTATTATTGTACGCCTGCTAGATGGCCCTGGTGTCACAACTCGAAATCTGATTGGTTAAAGCAACAGCTTCAAGCAGCATGAACTCTGATCTCTTGTATATTTTAAATATTTTTTAACCATCAAAAAATATTCTGTTTATGTAATCAAATTATTTCAAAATTGCCTAATTATACTGTTATATACTAGATAGATAGATAGATAGATAGATAGATAGATAGATAGATAGATAGATAGATAGATCGATCGATCGATCGATCAGAACACAGACAAGTGGGAACTCCAGACTCCAACAACTACTGCAACATCAAAATATGCCAGCCAAGAAATTCAAATCTCAAACCACACACACACACACACACACACACACACACACACACACACACACACACACATGTACACAAGTGACTCCCATTCACAAAACCTCTACGAATTACTATTCATTGTGACCTCTATTGTTTTACCAAGCCTTTTATTTCAAGGTTGATGTCTTGTGTGTTTGTTTCCAAGCATTTTTAATAATTAGAGTATAACATTGTAACAATGCTATGCTATTGCCTACGCAAGGCACATAAACACAAGTGAATAATTGAATAAGTAGTACATAATTGAGGTGTGGGTGAAAATGTGTTCCTTCATATCAACAAGGTTGAGTCAAAGCGTGTGAGGGTATTACAGTAAGGGGACGAGCTCCTGCACCCTTATGACATTAAGGAACGAAAAAGGAAAAAAGAAAAAAACAATCCAGCCTGATTAAGTAGTCTGGAGAGTTTCTTACTTTTCATATGACCTTTGCCACTTCCTCTTTAGCATTTCGAACACGACTGTATCCCCGACTCGTCCACTATGTGTGTTACAGATACAGCTGACAGAAAGGATGATAAACTGGTTTGTAGATGGAAATGTGGGGTGAGGAGAGTGAGAGAGAGAGAGAGAGAGAGAGAGAGAGAGAGAGAGAGAGAGAGAGAGAGATGAGGTGGAGGGAACTCAGGTGTGGCCATTAACTGTATAGCAACAATGAATGCTGAACTATATATTTTAAAGAATTTAGATTTAGGATTTGAGTTTATTGTAAAAGGGGCTTTAAACAGTGAAATTCTTTCATTGTATATCCCAGTGATAATATCCCAGGATGCAGTGGGAAGCTGGGGTCCGGGTGCAGGTTTAGCAACGGTACAATGCCCCTGAGGCACAGGGGGTTGGGGGCCTTGCTTATGGTAGCAGCTTGGTGATGCTCTCTAATCAGTAACCCAGAGCCTTAATCACTGAGCTTCCCACTTCCTCCCAAAGGATTAAATCTGGATATAAGATATAGGATTAATCAGGATATACTTTATTGAATTGAGATAAAAGATTTAGAATCAGGATACAAGATATAGAATCAGTATATAGGAATAATCAGGGTATAGGATTCAGAATCAGGATATAGAATTAATCAGGATATAAGATTTACAAATAATCATGATATTGGATATAAAATAAGGGCATAAGTTATAGAATCTAAATAAATGGTGTAGTGCAAAGTGTGCAGTATGGTGTGGTATAAAGTGTCCGTGTGCGGTATGGTGTGTTGCAAAGTGTCAGTGTGCGGTATAATGTAGTGTAAAGTGTCCGTGTGCGGTACGATGTAGTGTAAAGTGTCCGTGTGCGGTATGGTGTGGTGTAAAGTGTCCGTGTGCGGTATGGTGTGGTATAAAGTGTCCGTGTGCGGTATGGTGTGGTGCAAAGTGTCCGTGTGCGGTTTAATTTAGTGTAAAGTGTCTGTGTGTGGTATGATGTGGTGCAAAGTGTCCGTGTGCGGTATTGTCGGGTGTAAAGTGCCCGTGTGAGGTGTGGTATGATGTAAAGTGTCCGTGTGTGGTATGGTGTGGTGTAAAGTGTCCGTGTGCGGTATGGTGTGGTGTAAAGTGTCTGTGTGCGGTATGGCGTGGTATAAGGTGTCCGTGTGCGGTATGGTGTGGTGCAAAGTGTCCGTGTGCGGTTTAATTTAGTGTAAAGTGTCTGTGTGTGGTATGATGTGGTGCAAAGTGTCCGTGTGTGGTATTGTGGGGTGTAAAGTGCCTGTGTGAGGTGTGGTATGATGTAAAGTGTCCGTGTGTGGTATGGTGTGGTGTAAAGTGCCCGTGTGCGGTATGGTGTGGTGTAAAGTGCCCGTGTGTGGTATGGTGTGGTGTAAAGTGTCCGTGTGCGGTATGGTGTGGTGTGGTGCAAAGTGTCCGTGTGCAGTATGGTCTGGTGTAAAGTGTTTGTGTGCGGTATGGTGTGGTGTAAAGTGTTCGTGTACGGTATGGTGTGGTGTAAAGTGCCTGTGTGCGGTATGGTATGGTGTGGTGTAAAGTGTCTGTGTGCAGTATGGTCTGGTGTAAAGTGTTTGTGTGCGGTATGGTATGGTGTAAAGTGCAAGTCCAGAGTTTAAAGTGTTGTAGTGCGAAAAGAGAGATATGTGCAGAGAAAAAGTGCGATGATGAAGAGAGTGGGTCAGTTTTTTCAGGATAATCAGGATACAATATATAATCTATAGGATTATCAAGATATGTGATATAGAATTAGCATATAGAATACGATATAGGATTAATCAGGATCCAAAAAATACAGTTAGGTTTATATTGAGTAGTTGATATAACGCATTATATGCACTGCAGTGTTTTAGGGTGTAAAGATAATGAAGTTTAATATGCGTCTCAGAATTCCTGAAATGAATCAATCAACCCTGTGTCCCAAAAAAATGTGATACCACGGTTATAGAATAATCTGTATTCCTTCCGTGTTAATTATCAATTATGCCAATTACAAACCGATATTTAAAACCCCGAACTCATGTGAACAGAACGTGACACATCCCAATACATCAGTATTCAAAGATAAAAGAAGAGTGCATTTGCAAAAGCACGCTCGTGCATTCAGATCCTCCTGTGCTTGTTTTGTGTTGCTGCTTGTTTGACATGATGAAGTGCTCTAAAGAACCGCTTGCAAATGAGAAACAGACACATGCGTGTTATTTCCCACTACAAACCGAATAGGAACTTTTTTAACACTGCGGAATGTCATTATTAATCCCGCAGCCTTTGAGGCCCAGTAACAAGGGCTTTAGAGTGTTAAGGAAGTTATGCGGCTCGCAATGCCTTCAAAGACATAGCACAAATCCACAGCCAGATCCTTAGCTTTTGATATGCATATAGGATAGAAATTCATGTAATAAAACCCAAGAGTGAGAGTTGTGGAAGTGTGGAGTTGTAGAGTTGTGGAGTTGTGTAAACCTGGGGTTATTAAAAGTCCATATGATCAAATATTGTTAATAATTCTAACACAAAGTTAATATTTTAAGCAAGGTGGTGGCCACAAACTATATCAATTAAGCCCCAAATAATATTTTTCTACAGCAGTTAAAGAAAAAATACCAACAAACAAAACAAACAAAACAAATATGCCAAAAAAGACAACCACAGTACATGGAAAAAAAAAGAGAAGTAAAAATGACAATATAATCGATGACAACTACAACAGAAGGAAAACACATTATGGAACATGACAATATCAATAATGATAAACAAAAGTAAAAAAAAAAAGAAGAAGTGAGAATAACAGCAATTCCAAGTATAGCAAAAGAAAACAAACAATTAATCAACAATTACAACTGCAATATTAAGAAAAAATGACAAGAATAATGTCATTATATTATTATAGGGTTACAGCATTAAATAGTTTATTATAGTCACATGAGGATGGGTTCCCTTTTAACATTGAAGATTTTTCTCGCCACTGTTACCACTGGCTCACTCATTAGGGAGAAATGTATAGGATTAACTTATGATGCTTAAATGTATATTTCCAGTCTTTATGATTCTGCTTTGGAACAATGTTCATTGTAAGAACAACAAGAAAATTATCCTATTAGCAATGATACAAAAAAACAAATTAAACATTGAAGGAAGAAAATGACAATACTGATGACATAAACAGAATAGGAGTTGGTAGGTCAGTTGTTAAGGCATTGGAGTTCAAAATCCCAAATTACCAAGCTGCCAATTCTAGGCCCTTGGGAAAGGCCCTTAATCCTCCACCCTGTAAGTTGCTCTGGATAAATGCAATCTAAATGTAGACTACAGAGGGTGAGGGGGTTGATAAGGAGGATATTGTCTGTAAAAATTGACTAAGGATCAATGATATTGTAATGATTGTGTAGCATTGTCAGTAAACACCATGTAAAGGCTCCTATAGCCATCTATTTTAATATGCATTCTTGTGAATGTAGAGTGGAACCTCACGATACGAACGTCCAGGAATACGTACAATTTAGAATACGAATCGTCATACGGCAAATTTTCGTATCTGTTTACGCATAAAAATTCAAAACTCGCAGCCGATATATTGAGGGGATGCTGGTTCTTCCGTCACGCAACCCACACGCTTTTCCGCCTCAGAAAGTTTAGCTAGCAGCTTGAATTCATCGTGATAGCGCCGTCTTATCGCTGTTTTTTGTTGTGTCTTTGTTTTCGTTAATACCACAGTACAGTAGTCATTTTCTGAACAGTGTCGTATACACTATTATATCATAGTGGAGATACTGAGTAGTTAAGTTACTGTTTTCCTCTTTTAGATGTTAAACGCTAAATACTAAATAATATTAGTTGTATTTAAATTTTTATATGAATATTTGGGGTCAATCGGAACGCATTATCCCACGTTCCATTATTCCTTATGGGGAAATTTGTATCGGTATACACATTTTTCAGGGTGTGAATGGTGTTCCATTATTATTAGTACATAGTTTTATTATTCATTAAATGAATCCACCCCATCTTACTAAACAATCATTACCCTTTCACCTCAGTAACACTGTAGATACACATTATTACTCCGCTTTAGTGGCTGCAAACAAAATACCAAAGGTTACTATTAAGCAATTGTTGAGTTCTTGAGGACAAACCCCTCGAGTCCGACTCTACGCTTTGGATTGTATAATACTTTACTTTGAAGTGAATAAAAAAAGAATTGTCTGCTAAACAAACACCGGAAGAGTGGAGCAGTGCTCATCTCCGCACAGCGAGATCAAACACAGTCCTCTCATTACATTACAATGAGTCTCAATTTCCAAGCCACATCATGGGCCAAATCAAGAACAAGAGGCCTTATTATCTACTCATCACTTCCACATGAAAAGGAAGATTAACAATAATATTCTGGTGCTGTGCAGAATAGGGGATTCTGAAATGATCCTTACAGTCATGAAAAACAGTGCTGTGGTGAAATGCTGGGAGTAGATGGGATGGTTTAAAAATGGTTTAAAGAAAACCGTATACCAACCTCCTTTTCTTTGTCTGAACAAATATGCTACAGTTTATTGCACATAGTAACAGACTATGCTGGAGGTGGTGGGGTGGGGGATGAAACCTGATATAATTTTAGCCCCTTAAATAGTGTAATGAAACACAAAGAATATATTGGAATTAAAAAATTATTTAAATCAACTCATTATTTAAAATGTAATTTCAATATTTAAATTAGTTTATTATTAATATGTGTGTGTGTATATATATAT